>OY992886.1:115262985-115272985 GCA_963921405.1 Cepaea hortensis | reverse complement strand
TCGTCTGCAAATAGACCACAAGTTGTATTGATATATAAAGGAAGATCATTAATATAAACGGCAAAAAGCAGCGGAGCTAGTATTGAGCCCTGAGGCACACCAATATTAAGTTGTGTGGGTCTTGATAGACAGTTGTTGAAGGACACGACTTGTTGTCTGTCGGATAGAAATGACGTAATTATGTTCACCATATTGGTACTTGTCTTCATTTGTTTTAGTTTTCTAATTAAAATATCGTGATCTACCATATCAAAAGCTTTTTTTAAAGTCTACAAACACCGCTCCACAAATTCTACCGTTGTTGATGTTTAAGTGCCAGTTATCGGTCATTTTTGTTAGACCACTATGGCAAGAATATTTAGGTCGAAACCCAGATTGACTGTTAATTATTAGATTGTTGTTAATTAAATGATGTAACGTTATTTTATGAATGTGTTTTTCTAGTGGTTTTGATAACGACGATAGTAAGGAGATAGGTCTATAATTACCCAAAACGCTATTATCGATTGAGCATTTTTAAGTAGAGGATACACTGTAGCAATTTTAAATGCAGATGGAAAGAAGGTTTTGGCCAGGCACTGGTTATATATGAACGTTAAGGACTCACTAATGACTGGTGCAGCACAACGAAGAATTCTATTACTGATACCATCTAGGCCGTGTGAATTTGTTGATTTGAGGTTTAAGAGGTATTTATAAACTTCTACATCAGACATTATAGAAATCTCAGCGGGAATATTTCTGGTGCACTTCTCCTCACAGAATGATGCCAGTGAACTTAAATTTCATGATTAATCTGGTATTGAAGACTTTAGATTCTCTATTTCTGATTGAAAGAACCAACTGAGTTCATCGCATGTTATAGAATTTGGTTTAGAAAAAGAGTTCTTGTTCCTTCTTATTTAGAAAAAGAGTTCTTGTATGTTACTTAGAACCAATTTTAACATCCTGGAAAATTAGTAAACAGGCGAAAAAATCCCCTTAAGCCTTGGAGATGTGGTTTTATAGAAGAATGCTGAAAATGATTTGTACAGCCAAAATGAGCAGCCTGGACATTTTGAAAGAAGCTGAGTCGCAATGACAACTTATCACAAACATCAGAAAGAAGCTGAGTCGCAATGACAACTTATCACAAACATCAGAAAGAAGCTGAGTCGCAATGACAACTTATCACAAACATCAGAAAGAAGCTGAGTCGCAATGACAACTTATCACAAACATCAGAAAGAAGCTGAGTCGCAATGACAACTTATCACAAACATCAGAAAGAAGCTGAGTCGCAATGACAACTTATCACAAACATCAGAAAGAAGCTGAGTCGCAATGACAACTTATCACAAACATCAGAAAGAAGCTGAGTCGCAATGACAACTTATCACAAACATCAGAAAGAAGCTGAGTCGCAATGACAACTTATCACAAACATCAGAAAGAAGCTGAGTCGCAATGACAACTTATCACAAACATCAGAAAGAAGCTGAGTCGCAATGACAACTTATCACAAACATCAGAAAGAAGCTGAGTCGCAATGACAACTTATCACAAACATCAGAAAGAAGCTGAGTCGCAATGACAACTTATCACAAACATCAGAAAGAAGCTGAGTCGCAATGACAACTTATCACAAACATCAGAAAGAAGCTGAGTCGCAATGACAACTTATCACAAACATCAGAAAGAAGCTGAGTCGCAATGACAACTTATCACAAACATCAGAAAGAAGCTGAGTCGCAATGACAACTTATCACAAACATCAGAAAGAAGCTGAGTCGCAATGACAACTTATCACAAACATCAGAAAGAAGCTGAGTCGCAATGACAACTTATCACAAACATCAGAAAGAAGCTGAGTCGCAATGACAACTTATCACAAACATCAGAAAGAAGCTGAGTCGCAATGACAACTTATCACAAACATCAGAAAGAAGCTGAGTCGCAATGACAACTTATCACAAACATCAGAAAGAAGCTGAGTCGCAATGACAACTTATCACAAACATCAGAAAGAAGCTGAGTCGCAATGACAACTTATCACAAACATCAGAAAGAAGCTGAGTCGCAATGACAACTTATCACAAACATCAGAAAGAAGCTGAGTCGCAATGACAACTTATCACAAACATCAGAAAGAAGCTGAGTCGCAATGACAACTTATCACAAACATCAGAAAGAAGCTGAGTCGCAATGACAACTTATCACAAACATCAGAAAGAAGCTGAGTCGCAATGACAACTTATCACAAACATCAGAAAGAAGCTGAGTCGCAATGACAACTTATCACAAACATCAGAAAGAAGCTGAGTCGCAATGACAACTTATCACAAACATCAGAAAGAAGCTGAGTCGCAATGACAACTTATCACAAACATCAGAAAGAAGCTGAGTCGCAATGACAACTTATCACAAACATCAGAAAGAAGCTGAGTCGCAATGACAACTTATCACAAACATCAGAAAGAAGCTGAGTCGCAATGACAACTTATCACAAACATCAGAAAGAAGCTGAGTCGCAATGACAACTTATCACAAACATCAGAAAGAAGCTGAGTCGCAATGACAACTTATCACAAACATCAGAAAGAAGCTGAGTCGCAATGACAACTTATCACAAACATCAGAAAGAAGCTGAGTCGCAATGACAACTTATCACAAACATCAGAAAGAAGCTGAGTCGCAATGACAACTTATCACAAACATCAGAAAGAAGCTGAGTCGCAATGACAACTTATCACAAACATCAGAAAGAAGCTGAGTCGCAATGACAACTTATCACAAACATCAGAAAGAAGCTGAGTCGCAATGACAACTTATCACAAACATCAGAAAGAAGCTGAGTCGCAATGACAACTTATCACAAACATCAGAAAGAAGCTGAGTCGCAATGACAACTTATCACAAACATCAGAAAGAAGCTGAGTCGCAATGACAACTTATCACAAACATCAGAAAGAAGCTGAGTCGCAATGACAACTTATCACAAACATCAGAAAGAAGCTGAGTCGCAATGACAACTTATCACAAACATCAGAAAGAAGCTGAGTCGCAATGACAACTTATCACAAACATCAGAAAGAAGCTGAGTCGCAATGACAACTTATCACAAACATCAGAAAGAAGCTGAGTCGCAATGACAACTTATCACAAACATCAGAAAGAAGCTGAGTCGCAATGACAACTTATCACAAACATCAGAAAGAAGCTGAGTCGCAATGACAACTTATCACAAACATCAGAAAGAAGCTGAGTCGCAATGACAACTTATCACAAACATCAGAAAGAAGCTGAGTCGCAATGACAACTTATCACAAACATCAGAAAGAAGCTGAGTCGCAATGACAACTTATCACAAACATCAGAAAGAAGCTGAGTCGCAATGACAACTTATCACAAACATCAGAAAGAAGCTGAGTCGCAATGACAACTTATCACAAACATCAGAAAGAAGCTGAGTCGCAATGACAACTTATCACAAACATCAGAAAGAAGCTGAGTCGCAATGACAACTTATCACAAACATCAGAAAGAAGCTGAGTCGCAATGACAACTTATCACAAACATCAGAAAGAAGCTGAGTCGCAATGACAACTTATCACAAACATCAGAAAGAAGCTGAGTCGCAATGACAACTTATCACAAACATCAGAAAGAAGCTGAGTCGCAATGACAACTTATCACAAACATCAGAAAGAAGCTGAGTCGCAATGACAACTTATCACAAACATCAGAAAGAAGCTGAGTCGCAATGACAACTTATCACAAACATCAGAAAGAAGCTGAGTCGCAATGACAACTTATCACAAACATCAGAAAGAAGCTGAGTCGCAATGACAACTTATCACAAACATCAGAAAGAAGCTGAGTCGCAATGACAACTTATCACAAACATCAGAAAGAAGCTGAGTCGCAATGACAACTTATCACAAACATCAGAAAGAAGCTGAGTCGCAATGACAACTTATCACAAACATCAGAAAGAAGCTGAGTCGCAATGACAACTTATCACAAACATCAGAAAGAAGCTGAGTCGCAATGACAACTTATCACAAACATCAGAAAGAAGCTGAGTCGCAATGACAACTTATCACAAACATCAGAAAGAAGCTGAGTCGCAATGACAACTTATCACAAACATCAGAAAGAAGCTGAGTCGCAATGACAACTTATCACAAACATCAGAAAGAAGCTGAGTCGCAATGACAACTTATCACAAACATCAGAAAGAAGCTGAGTCGCAATGACAACTTATCACAAACATCAGAAAGAAGCTGAGTCGCAATGACAACTTATCACAAACATCAGAAAGAAGCTGAGTCGCAATGACAACTTATCACAAACATCAGAAAGAAGCTGAGTCGCAATGACAACTTATCACAAACATCAGAAAGAAGCTGAGTCGCAATGACAACTTATCACAAACATCAGAAAGAAGCTGAGTCGCAATGACAACTTATCACAAACATCAGAAAGAAGCTGAGTCGCAATGACAACTTATCACAAACATCAGAAAGAAGCTGAGTCGCAATGACAACTTATCACAAACATCAGAAAGAAGCTGAGTCGCAATGACAACTTATCACAAACATCAGAAAGAAGCTGAGTCGCAATGACAACTTATCACAAACATCAGAAAGAAGCTGAGTCGCAATGACAACTTATCACAAACATCAGAAAGAAGCTGAGTCGCAATGACAACTTATCACAAACATCAGAAAGAAGCTGAGTCGCAATGACAACTTATCACAAACATCAGAAAGAAGCTGAGTCGCAATGACAACTTATCACAAACATCAGAAAGAAGCTGAGTCGCAATGACAACTTATCACAAACATCAGAAAGAAGCTGAGTCGCAATGACAACTTATCACAAACATCAGAAAGAAGCTGAGTCGCAATGACAACTTATCACAAACATCAGAAAGAAGCTGAGTCGCAATGACAACTTATCACAAACATCAGAAAGAAGCTGAGTCGCAATGACAACTTATCACAAACATCAGAAAGAAGCTGAGTCGCAATGACAACTTATCACAAACATCAGAAAGAAGCTGAGTCGCAATGACAACTTATCACAAACATCAGAAAGAAGCTGAGTCGCAATGACAACTTATCACAAACATCAGAAAGAAGCTGAGTCGCAATGACAACTTATCACAAACATCAGAAAGAAGCTGAGTCGCAATGACAACTTATCACAAACATCAGAAAGAAGCTGAGTCGCAATGACAACTTATCACAAACATCAGAAAGAAGCTGAGTCGCAATGACAACTTATCACAAACATCAGAAAGAAGCTGAGTCGCAATGACAACTTATCACAAACATCAGAAAGAAGCTGAGTCGCAATGACAACTTATCACAAACATCAGAAAGAAGCTGAGTCGCAATGACAACTTATCACAAACATCAGAAAGAAGCTGAGTCGCAATGACAACTTATCACAAACATCAGAAAGAAGCTGAGTCGCAATGACAACTTATCACAAACATCAGAAAGAAGCTGAGTCGCAATGACAACTTATCACAAACATCAGAAAGAAGCTGAGTCGCAATGACAACTTATCACAAACATCAGAAAGAAGCTGAGTCGCAATGACAACTTATCACAAACATCAGAAAGAAGCTGAGTCGCAATGACAACTTATCACAAACATCAGAAAGAAGCTGAGTCGCAATGACAACTTATCACAAACATCAGAAAGAAGCTGAGTCGCAATGACAACTTATCACAAACATCAGAAAGAAGCTGAGTCGCAATGACAACTTATCACAAACATCAGAAAGAAGCTGAGTCGCAATGACAACTTATCACAAACATCAGAAAGAAGCTGAGTCGCAATGACAACTTATCACAAACATCAGAAAGAAGCTGAGTCGCAATGACAACTTATCACAAACATCAGAAAGAAGCTGAGTCGCAATGACAACTTATCACAAACATCAGAAAGAAGCTGAGTCGCAATGACAACTTATCACAAACATCAGAAAGAAGCTGAGTCGCAATGACAACTTATCACAAACATCAGAAAGAAGCTGAGTCGCAATGACAACTTATCACAAACATCAGAAAGAAGCTGAGTCGCAATGACAACTTATCACAAACATCAGAAAGAAGCTGAGTCGCAATGACAACTTATCACAAACATCAGAAAGAAGCTGAGTCGCAATGACAACTTATCACAAACATCAGAAAGAAGCTGAGTCGCAATGACAACTTATCACAAACATCAGAAAGAAGCTGAGTCGCAATGACAACTTATCACAAACATCAGAAAGAAGCTGAGTCGCAATGACAACTTATCACAAACATCAGAAAGAAGCTGAGTCGCAATGACAACTTATCACAAACATCAGAAAGAAGCTGAGTCGCAATGACAACTTATCACAAACATCAGAAAGAAGCTGAGTCGCAATGACAACTTATCACAAACATCAGAAAGAAGCTGAGTCGCAATGACAACTTATCACAAACATCAGAAAGAAGCTGAGTCGCAATGACAACTTATCACAAACATCAGAAAGAAGCTGAGTCGCAATGACAACTTATCACAAACATCAGAAAGAAGCTGAGTCGCAATGACAACTTATCACAAACATCAGAAAGAAGCTGAGTCGCAATGACAACTTATCACAAACATCAGAAAGAAGCTGAGTCGCAATGACAACTTATCACAAATCAGAAAGAAGCTGAGTCGCAATGACAACTTATCACAAACATCAGAAAGAAGCTGAGTCGCAATGACAACTTATCACAAACATCAGAAAGAAGCTGAGTCGCAATGACAACTTATCACAAACATCAGAAAGAAGCTGAGTCGCAATGACAACTTATCACAAACATCAGAAAGAAGCTGAGTCGCAATGACAACTTATCACAAACATCAGAAAGAAGCTGAGTCGCAATGACAACTTATCACAAACATCAGAAAGAAGCTGAGTCGCAATGACAACTTATCACAAACATCAGAAAGAAGCTGAGTCGCAATGACAACTTATCACAAACATCAGAAAGAAGCTGAGTCGCAATGACAACTTATCACAAACATCAGAAAGAAGCTGAGTCGCAATGACAACTTATCACAAACATCAGAAAGAAGCTGAGTCGCAATGACAACTTATCACAAACATCAGAAAGAAGCTGAGTCGCAATGACAACTTATCACAAACATCAGAAAGAAGCTGAGTCGCAATGACAACTTATCACAAACATCAGAAAGAAGCTGAGTCGCAATGACAACTTATCACAAACATCAGAAAGAAGCTGAGTCGCAATGACAACTTATCACAAACATCAGAAAGAAGCTGAGTCGCAATGACAACTTATCACAAACATCAGAAAGAAGCTGAGTCGCAATGACAACTTATCACAAACATCAGAAAGAAGCTGAGTCGCAATGACAACTTATCACAAACATCAGAAAGAAGCTGAGTCGCAATGACAACTTATCACAAACATCAGAAAGAAGCTGAGTCGCAATGACAACTTATCACAAACATCAGAAAGAAGCTGAGTCGCAATGACAACTTATCACAAACATCAGAAAGAAGCTGAGTCGCAATGACAACTTATCACAAACATCAGAAAGAAGCTGAGTCGCAATGACAACTTATCACAAACATCAGAAAGAAGCTGAGTCGCAATGACAACTTATCACAAACATCAGAAAGAAGCTGAGTCGCAATGACAACTTATCACAAACATCAGAAAGAAGCTGAGTCGCAATGACAACTTATCACAAACATCAGAAAGAAGCTGAGTCGCAATGACAACTTATCACAAACATCAGAAAGAAGCTGAGTCGCAATGACAACTTATCACAAACATCAGAAAGAAGCTGAGTCGCAATGACAACTTATCACAAACATCAGAAAGAAGCTGAGTCGCAATGACAACTTATCACAAACATCAGAAAGAAGCTGAGTCGCAATGACAACTTATCACAAACATCAGAAGAAGCTGAGTCGCAATGACAACTTATCACAAACATCAGAAAGAAGCTGAGTCGCAATGACAACTTATCACAAACATCAGAAAGAAGCTGAGTCGCAATGACAACTTATCACAAACATCAGAAAGAAGCTGAGTCGCAATGACAACTTATCACAAACATCAGAAAGAAGCTGAGTCGCAATGACAACTTATCACAAACATCAGAAAGAAGCTGAGTCGCAATGACAACTTATCACAAACATCAGAAAGAAGCTGAGTCGCAATGACAACTTATCACAAACATCAGAAAGAAGCTGAGTCGCAATGACAACTTATCACAAACATCAGAAAGAAGCTGAGTCGCAATGACAACTTATCACAAACATCAGAAAGAAGCTGAGTCGCAATGACAACTTATCACAAACATCAGAAAGAAGCTGAGTCGCAATGACAACTTATCACAAACATCAGAAAGAAGCTGAGTCGCAATGACAACTTATCACAAACATCAGAAAGAAGCTGAGTCGCAATGACAACTTATCACAAACATCAGAAAGAAGCTGAGTCGCAATGACAACTTATCACAAACATCAGAAAGAAGCTGAGTCGCAATGACAACTTATCACAAACATCAGAAAGAAGCTGAGTCGCAATGACAACTTATCACAAACATCAGAAAGAAGCTGAGTCGCAATGACAACTTATCACAAACATCAGAAAGAAGCTGAGTCGCAATGACAACTTATCACAAACATCAGAAAGAAGCTGAGTCGCAATGACAACTTATCACAAACATCAGAAAGAAGCTGAGTCGCAATGACAACTTATCACAAACATCAGAAAGAAGCTGAGTCGCAATGACAACTTATCACAAACATCAGAAAGAAGCTGAGTCGCAATGACAACTTATCACAAACATCAGAAAGAAGCTGAGTCGCAATGACAACTTATCACAAACATCAGAAAGAAGCTGAGTCGCAATGACAACTTATCACAAACATCAGAAAGAAGCTGAGTCGCAATGACAACTTATCACAAACATCAGAAAGAAGCTGAGTCGCAATGACAACTTATCACAAACATCAGAAAGAAGCTGAGTCGCAATGACAACTTATCACAAACATCAGAAAGAAGCTGAGTCGCAATGACAACTTATCACAAACATCAG
Organism: Cepaea hortensis; assembly: GCA_963921405.1. Classification (NCBI taxonomy): domain Eukaryota; kingdom Metazoa; phylum Mollusca; class Gastropoda; order Stylommatophora; family Helicidae; genus Cepaea; species Cepaea hortensis. Next base: position 115,263,892 of record OY992886.1, on the reverse strand, counting down.
AAAGAAGCTGAGTCGCAATGACAACTTATCACAAACATCAGAAAGAAGCTGAGTCGCAATGACAACTTATCACAAACATCAGAAAGAAGCTGAGTCGCAATGACAACTTATCACAAACATCAGAAAGAAGCTGAGTCGCAATGACAACTTATCACAAACATCAGAAAGAAGCTGAGTCGCAATGACAACTTATCACAAACATCAGAAAGAAGCTGAGTCGCAATGACAACTTATCACAAACATCAGAAAGAAGCTGAGTCGCAATGACAACTTATCACAAACATCAGAAAGAAGCTGAGTCGCAATGACAACTTATCACAAACATCAGAAAGAAGCTGAGTCGCAATGACAACTTATCACAAACATCAGAAAGAAGCTGAGTCGCAATGACAACTTATCACAAACATCAGAAAGAAGCTGAGTCGCAATGACAACTTATCACAAACATCAGAAAGAAGCTGAGTCGCAATGACAACTTATCACAAACATCAGAAAGAAGCTGAGTCGCAATGACAACTTATCACAAACATCAGAAAGAAGCTGAGTCGCAATGACAACTTATCACAAACATCAGAAAGAAGCTGAGTCGCAATGACAACTTATCACAAACATCAGAAAGAAGCTGAGTCGCAATGACAACTTATCACAAACATCAGAAAGAAGCTGAGTCGCAATGACAACTTATCACAAACATCAGAAAGAAGCTGAGTCGCAATGACAACTTATCACAAACATCAGAAAGAAGCTGAGTCGCAATGACAACTTATCACAAACATCAGAAAGAAGCTGAGTCGCAATGACAACTTATCACAAACATCAGAAAGAAGCTGAGTCGCAATGACAACTTATCACAAACATCAGAAAGAAGCTGAGTCGCAATGACAACTTATCACAAACATCAGAAAGA
>OY992886.1:115166804-115262785 GCA_963921405.1 Cepaea hortensis | reverse complement strand
CATCAGAAAGAAGCTGAGTCGCAATGACAACTTATCACAAACATCAAGAAAGAAGCTGAGTCGCAATGACAACTTATCACAAACATCAGAAAGAAGCTGAGTCGCAATGACAACTTATCACAAACATCAGAAAGAAGCTGAGTCGCAATGACAACTTATCACAAACATCAGAAAGAAGCTGAGTCGCAATGACAACTTATCACAAACATCAGAAAGAAGCTGAGTCGCAATGACAACTTATCACAAACATCAGAAAGAAGCTGAGTCGCAATGACAACTTATCACAAACATCAGAAAGAAGCTGAGTCGCAATGACAACTTATCACAAACATCAGAAAGAAGCTGAGTCGCAATGACAACTTATCACAAACATCAGAAAGAAGCTGAGTCGCAATGACAACTTATCACAAACATCAGAAAGAAGCTGAGTCGCAATGACAACTTATCACAAACATCAGAAAGAAGCTGAGTCGCAATGACAACTTATCACAAACATCAGAAAGAAGCTGAGTCGCAATGACAACTTATCACAAACATCAGAAAGAAGCTGAGTCGCAATGACAACTTATCCACAAACATCAGAAAGAGCTGAGTCGCAATGACAACTTATCACAAACATCAGAAAGAAGCTGAGTCGCAATGACAACTTATCACAAACATCAGAAAGAAGCTGAGTCGCAATGACAACTTATCACAAACATCAGAAAGAAGCTGAGTCGCAATGACAACTTATCACAACATCAGAAAGAAGCTGAGTCGCAATGACAACTTATCACAAACATCAGAAAGAAGCTGAGTCGCAATGACAACTTAATCACAAACATCAGAAAGAAGCTGAGTCGCAATGACAACTTATCACAAACATCAGAAAGAAGCTGAGTCGCAATGACACTTATCACAAACATCAGAAAGAAGCTGAGTCGCAATGACAACTTATCACAAACATCAGAAAGAAGCTGAGTCGCAATGACAACTTATCACAAACATCAGAAAGAAGCTGAGTCGCCATGACAACTTATCACAAACATCAGAAAGAAGCTGAGTCGCAATGACAACTTATCACAAACATCAGAAAGAAGCTGAGTAGCAATGACAACTTATCACAAACATCAGAAAGAAGCTGAGTCGCAATGACAACTTATCACAAACATCAGAAAGAAGCTGAGTCGCAATGACAACTTATCACAAACATCAGAAAGAAGCTGAGTCGCAATGACAACTTATCACAAACATCAGAAAGAAGCTGAGTCGCAATGACAACTTATCACAAACATCAGAAAGAAGCTGAGTCGCAATGACAACTTATCACAAACATCAGAAAGAAGCTGAGTCGCAATGACAACTTATCACAAACATCAGAAAGAAGCTGAGTCGCAATGACAACTTATCACAAACATCAGAAAGAAGCTGAGTCGCAATGACAACTTATCACAAACATCAGAAAGAAGCTGAGTCGCAATGACAACTTATCACAAACATCAGAAAGAAGCTGAGTCGCAATGACAACTTATCACAAACATCAGAAAGAAGCTGAGTCGCAATGACAACTTATCACAAACATCAGAAAGAAGCTGAGTCGCAATGACAACTTATCACAAACATCAGAAAGAAGCTGAGTCGCAATGACAACTTATCACAAACATCAGAAAGAAGCTGAGTCGCAATGACAACTTATCACAAACATCAGAAAGAAGCTGAGTCGCAATGACAACTTATCACAAACATCAGAAAGAAGCTGAGTCGCAATGACAACTTATCACAAACATCAGAAAGAAGCTGAGTCGCAATGACAACTTATCACAAACATCAGAAAGAAGCTGAGTCGCAATGACAACTTATCACAAACATCAGAAAGAAGCTGAGTCGCAATGACAACTTATCACAAACATCAGAAAGAAGCTGAGTCGCAATGACAACTTATCACAAACATCAGAAAGAAGCTGAGTCGCAATGACAACTTATCACAAACATCAGAAAGAAGCTGAGTCGCAATGACAACTTATCACAAACATCAGAAAGAAGCTGAGTCGCAATGACAACTTATCACAAACATCAGAAAGAAGCTGAGTCGCAATGACAACTTATCACAAACATCAGAAAGAAGCTGAGTCGCAATGACAACTTATCACAAACATCAGAAAGAAGCTGAGTCGCAATGACAACTTATCACAAACATCAGAAAGAAGCTGAGTCGCAATGACAACTTATCACAAACATCAGAAAGAAGCTGAGTCGCAATGACAACTTATCACAAACATCAGAAAGAAGCTGAGTCGCAATGACAACTTATCACAAACATCAGAAAGAAGCTGAGTCGCAATGACAACTTATCACCAACATCAGAAAGAAGCTGAGTCGCAATGACAACTTATCACCAACATCAGAAAGAAGCTGAGTCGCAATGACAACTTATCACCAACATCAGAAAGAAGCTGAGTCGCAATGACAACTTATCACAAACATCAGAAAGAAGCTGAGTCGCAATGACAACTTATCACAAACATCAGAAAGAAGCTGAGTCGCAATGACAACTTATCACAAACATCAGAAAGAAGCTGAGTCGCAATGACAACTTATCACAAACATCAGAAAGAAGCTGAGTCGCAATGACAACTTATCACAAACATCAGAAAGAAGCTGAGTCGCAATGACAACTTATCACAAACATCAGAAAGAAGCTGAGTCGCAATGACAACTTATCACAAACATCAGAAAGAAGCTGAGTCGCAATGACAACTTATCACAAACATCAGAAAGAAGCTGAGTCGCAATGACAACTTATCACAAACATCAGAAAGAAGCTGAGTCGCAATGACAACTTATCACAAACATCAGAAAGAAGCTGAGTCGCAATGACAACTTATCACAAACATCAGAAAGAAGCTGAGTCGCAATGACAACTTATCACAAACATCAGAAAGAAGCTGAGTCGCAATGACAACTTATCACAAACATTAGAAAGAAGCTGAGTCGCAATGACAACTTATCACAAACATCAGAAAGAAGCTGAGTCGCAATGACAACTTATCACAAACATCAGAAAGAAGCTGAGTCGCAATGACAACTTATCACAAACATCAGAAAGAAGCTGAGTCGCAATGACAACTTATCACAAACATCAGAAAGAAGCTGAGTCGCAATGACAACTTATCACAAACATCAGAAAGAAGCTGAGTCGCAATGACAACTTATCACAAACATCAGAAAGAAGCTGAGTCGCAATGACAACTTATCACAAACATCAGAAAGAAGCTGAGTCGCAATGACAACTTATCACAAACATCAGAAAGAAGCTGAGTCGCAATGACAACTTATCACAAACATCAGAAAGAAGCTGAGTCGCAATGACAACTTATCACAAACATCAGAAAGAAGCTGAGTCGCAATGACAACTTATCACAAACATCAGAAAGAAGCTGAGTCGCAATGACAACTTATCACAAACATCAGAAAGAAGCTGAGTCGCAATGACAACTTATCACAAACATCAGAAAGAAGCTGAGTCGCAATGACAACTTATCACCAACATCAGAAAGAAGCTGAGTCGCAATGACAACTTATCACCAACATCAGAAAGAAGCTGAGTCGCAATGACAACTTATCACAAACATCAGAAAGAAGCTGAGTCGCAATGACAACTTATCACAAACATCAGAAAGAAGCTGAGTCGCAATGACAACTTATCACAAACATCAGAAAGAAGCTGAGTCGCAATGACAACTTATCACAAACATCAGAAAGAAGCTGAGTCGCAATGACAACTTATCACAAACATCAGAAAGAAGCTGAGTCGCAATGACAACTTATCACAAACATCAGAAAGAAGCTGAGTCGCAATGACAACTTATCACAAACATCAGAAAGAAGCTGAGTCGCAATGACAACTTATCACAAACATCAGAAAGAAGCTGAGTCGCAATGACAACTTATCACAAACATCAGAAAGAAGCTGAGTCGCAATGACAACTTATCACAAACATCAGAAAGAAGCTGAGTCGCAATGACAACTTATCACAAACATCAGAAAGAAGCTGAGTCGCAATGACAACTTATCACAAACATCAGAAAGAAGCTGAGTCGCAATGACAACTTATCACAAACATCAGAAAGAAGCTGAGTCGCAATGACAACTTATCACAAACATCAGAAAGAAGCTGAGTCGCAATGACAACTTATCACAAACATCAGAAAGAAGCTGAGTCGCAATGACAACTTATCACAAACATCAGAAAGAAGCAGCCATCATATGTTGGCCACGGTATGAGTCGTCCTTTCAAGGATATGCAACCAATTTTATTTGAGAAGACAAAAACTGAAACATGCGGTGATAACCGGAAATTTTTTTTGACAGAGAGATAGAGGAAAACAAGCATATATACAAACATTACTCAAACATGTACACTAACACTACACAAATATGTACAAAAACATTAAACAACTATGTACACACACGCTGCACATACATTACACAAACATTGCACAAACATGTACACAAACATTACAGAAACGTTGCACAAACATGTACACAAAAATTGCACAAACATGTACACAAACATTACACAAACATGTACACAAACATTGCATAAACATGTTCACAAACATTACACAACTATGTACAGAAACATGTACACGAACATTGCACAAGTATTACACAAACATTACACAAACATGTACAGAAACATTACACAAACATTGCACAAACATTTAACACAAACATGTACACAAACATTACACAAACATGTACACAAACATTACACAAAAATGTACACGAACATGTACACAAACATTACACAAATATGTACACAAACATTGCACACAAACATGTACACAAACATTACACAAACATATACACAAACATAGCACAAACATGTACACAAATATTACACAAACATCTACACAAACATAGCACAAACATGTAACAAATATATACACAAACATTTACAGAAACATTACACTATCATGTACACAAACATGTGCACAAACATGTTTACAAACTTTACACGAACATGTACACAAGCATTACATAAACATTACACAAACATGTACACAAATATATACACGGACATTTGCACAAACATGTACACAGACATTATACAAAAGTGTACAAAGACATTACCCAGACATTACACAGACATTACACAGGCATGACACAGACATTACACAGACATTACACAGGCATTATAGAAACATTACACAGACATTACACAAGCATTATACAGACATTACACAGACATTACACAGACATTACACAGGCATTATAGAAACATTACACAGACATTACACAAGCATTATACAGACATTACACAGACATTACACAGACATTACACAGACATTACACAGAGTTGTACACAAATATAACACAGACATGTACATAAACATTACACAAACATGTAGACAAACATATACACAAACATGTACTCAGACATGAATAGAAGCACGTACACAAACACGCCTGCATACATATTTACTTGCACTTGTACACTAAATTTTACAAAAGCATTTACACAAATATGAATACATCAATTTACATAAATATTTACATAAACGTGCATATAGTTTGACACAGACATGCATATAAATATGCACAGTCACACACATTTACATTCACATGTGTCCGGGTATGTACACATTTACAAACATACACACATGTACACATAGATTTATACAAGTAGCAACATAAACACGTACCTGTGATTGGAACATAAATAATTGAGCTTGAGACATTTGACGACGAGCCAACCCAAGTGACGTAGAAGGACCTCGCACCGATGGTTGCCGTGAAGTTAAACACCAGGTGGTAGGCCGTGCCCTCTCGCTTGGCGCAGTAACCACACAGGCCGGCCCTGTAACCATGGCAACCATCAGCCTCAATGTTGATCTGGCAACCTGTCACCTGGGATATGGTACACGGCAGAATGGAACTCATCATCATTAACATCATCAACATCATCATTGACATCATTAACATTATTATCATCATTAACATCATCGTTAACATCATCACTATCATTAACAGCGTTAACATCATCATCATCATTATCATCATCGTTGTCATCATTATAATCGTCGTTATCATCAGCATCAGTATTATTATCATCATTATTATTATAATCATCATCATCATCATTACGATCACCATCATCATTACGATCACTATCATCACCACCACCATCATCCTAGTCGCCATCATTGTCATCTTCATCACCTAGAGCTATCTCAGCGCTGACGGTAGGCCTGGTGATCCCCCCAGCCTCTGCCTCGTGTCTTTGTGCTGCAGTCACGTCGGCCTCTCCCAGCCCATTCTTTGATGTTGTCCCGCACAGGTGGGGTGTTTCTTCCTCTTCCACTCTTCTCTCCATCACACAACCTGTCACACAAGAGCTGAGACTTGCCTCATGGTGCAACTATATTCATTGTCTCCCCTTGATTTCAAGCCGTCCCTGCGGCGGAGTGACCAATGCAATACGTAATCCCGCATACCGCGTGCGAAACACAGGTACGGGCGATTTGGAAGCAGAACGCCTCGCGTTGATTTCTATACCAAGGTATGAGTGCCGGTCGTTCAGAAAGCAATGGAAACTGGTGATCGTAAACTTGCAAAGAAATATCAAACAGCCCCTCCCCCCGAATGCTGGGATTGACTGCGACGTCAAGTAAATGATATGCAACTAACCTTTTGTGTGGATATCAAGTATTTATGTTTTCTTTATTCAAAGTTAACAAATCAATATAGGGAGCATCTGTTGGATCTGTTAGTCAGGACATGATTGTGTGAGGGGACACGAACAGGCGGGCAGATTAGATGGGTCTGTTCCCTGGGAAATGATGGGTCTGTTCCCCAGGACATGGTGGTGTGGAGGACAGATTGGCTGGGTCTCCACAGTTGAGTGGTGTATTGGTGCATGAACAGGCAGATGTGGTCGTCATTATATTCATATCTGCATACGTCAACTGTTTCGGCACATGTTCATTTATTGTTCATGTTTGTGCGCCGTTCAACAGTCGAGGAGAGGCGAGTCTAGCGGACGGTGTGCGAACAACTACGTGTATTCTGCTGAAGGTTTAACAGTCGAGGAGAAGCGAGTCTAGCGGACGGTGTGCGAACAACTACGGGTATTCTGCTGAAGGTTTAACAGTCGAGGAGAAGCGAGTCTAGCGGACGGTGTGCGAACAACTACGTGTATTCTGCTGAAGGTTTAACAGTCGAGGAGAAGCGAGTCTAGCGGACGGTGTGCGAACAACAACGGGTATTCTGCTGAAGGTGTAACGTTGTGATGACAACACAGTTACAATGTACGGCCTGCATTCTGATGAAGATTCACATGGAGAGACAGATAGTCATCTAACCTAAAAACCAAGTTTTCTCTTGTGTACACTGAGCTGCAACAGTGTTATGTACGTTTAGCTACAACATTCCTCAGCGGTGTACAATTAGCTACAACAACATCATCTGTGTACAGTTAGCTACAACAACATCATCTGTGTAAATTTAGCTACGACAACTTCATATATGTGCATTTAGCTACAACAACATCATCTGTGTACAATTAGCTACAACAACATCATCTGTGTACAGTTAGCTACAACAACATCATATGTGTACAATTAGCTACAATAACATCATCTGTGTACATTTAGCTACAACAACTTCATATGTGTACATTTAGCTACAACAACTGCACATTTTTGCATTTAGCTACAACAATTTCATCTGCATACACTTAGTTACAACACATTTGTCTGGGTACATTTAGCTGCAACAATTTCATATGTATACATTTAGCTAAATCCTCTAAAAGTACTGGAGAGTTTTGGTCATAGACCATAACTTTATGAAGGGACAATCCCAACTGCACCTCCCCGCGGTAGAGGATGGAAACACACTACGGTGTGGCTAACACAGCTCTGGGGACCGAGTTTCCACCGGAATAAGTGGACAACTCTGCAGCTGAGCAGAGCAGGGCACTCACTTGTCCTGACAGTCGTAAATGGCTGTCAAAGGCAGAGGTAAAAAGACCACCATGTGAATGTGGAAGGCAAGGGGAAACCACCACATTATCTTCCCAAGACTTCATGGCAAAACATATATCAGAGTTAGTGAACGACGTTAATGTCTGTCTTAGGACATCCTCGTCCGGTAGGGACAGTCATGAGCCACAGGTGACACCAGACCGTCATCCAGCTACTGATGGCAAAATCATACTAAAATAAATAAATTTAGAGTAGGAACATGGAATGTTAGGACATTAAATGAGCTAGGAAAGTTGACCAATGTTCTAAGAGAGATGGGTAGCATGAAAATGAATATACTAGGCGTTAGTGAGATGAGATGGAAGGGATCGGGCAAAATTATAGCTGACAATCACACAATAATTTATTCTGGAGGGGATACACATGAAAAAGGTGTAGGAATAATATTTGACCAAAAAAAAAACAGCCAAGTTAATTAATGGATACTGGTTGTCACGGGAAACTGCGAGTTTAGTGATTCCTTGATAACTGGAATATAAAAATTAATTGCAATATATGTGAAGATGGAAAATTATGGACCGTGAGTCAGAATAACAATCGAGCCTTCAGTCTTGAGCGAGGACAAAGTGGGGGTGATTGACCGAATGATAAAGCAGAAAAATACAATTGTGATAAGGGGTCAGTGACTGCCGATCTTATCGGTCGAGCAACGGAGACGAGGAGACCTCAGGTTGTGGGACACACGAAGAACTCTTTGATCTGCGACGAGTGGTGAACGCGGGGACCAGCGGAAGAACGGAGCGGACAGGAGCACAGAGCGGGCAACTAACGAATACGTGACTTCACAGACTTTTGATGTGGAGAATTACGGCAAATTTGATTGTGGATCAAAAACAAAGGAGAATTGGACACTGAGTATAAATAGTGTAAACTTGTTTTTATAGTTAGTGTGTGGTCCCAAACTGGGCGGAGATGATCTATAAGTCCGTTATTCGAAAAGAAATTATAGTCCCTTATTGTTTAAAGGCGATGGGATATTAGTGCATATGTGTTTATATATATATTTCAATTCATGGACTAACATAGATGTGATAAGGTAATCTACCCTTAGCGTAATAGTATAGCATAGGGAACTAGATGTTTGTGCTTGGTTTTTACCATTTCCTTCTTTTAGCTAATCGGTTAGACTTTAGTGCACTCATCTGTCTTATGTCAGAGTATCTTTCGGAAGCTTCTCAGTACGGCTGGAGAAAGGCTCTCACATAAGAAATAGTATGAAGCAGACTCATATCACCTGATTAAATATATCTCCCACAGGTTCTACTAACACTCCTGACCTACTCAGAGAAGAACTGAAGTTTACTTCACGGGTGCAGATAAAATACCTACCTAGAACCACCAAGAACATAGACATGTTCTAATCATGAGAAGAGATAATCTAACGTCAAATAAAGAACTCTGTATACACAAAAGAATAAACAAGTAAAGAACGTAAATGAAAAAGACGTTAACCTGTTGAAAGCAGTGAGACATAAAGCTGTATGCATTTGGCCTGTGGATAAATATAAAACTGTTAAGTAGATCTAGAGACCTTGATAGACAGTGGTGATGTGTTTTTCCGTGATGGATGGTACAACTTCCAAAACCAGGACATATGTGTTTTTCAGTGACTTACCTTAATCGCATTATTTTCTGGTGATTAGACATTGAACATTTGTTTTCAAATATCGGATTACCTCCATACTCAAGTGGAACGGGGCATCCCGGGTGAGAGCTGTCCATATCTATGTGTGATGTCCTGTGGTTTGGCCGTATGACGATGCGAGATGCGATACGGAGATTAGACATTCAGAGTCCTATCTTGCACTCACAATAGAAGACACTACCAACTACATATACACATTCCATACATACACCAGACATAGTTTTCAGCAATAAATATTTTATTAATTGTTGGAGGAAACTGTTGTCAGGGTATGTTAGGAAGGAATAAGAGAGAGAGGGAGAGAGATATATATAGTGAATAGAAGACAGAACGGAGAAGTGTAGACTAAAGTATGTCAATAATCCCAAAGTATAAATAGTTTAAAGGTGTGCTTGTTGATTCCACATTCCTCCCGGGACGACAAGTGACATAAAATGGTGGAGCAGCGAGGTAACATACCTAGCAGGGTAACATACCTAGCGGGGTAACATACCTAGCGGGGTAACATACCTAGCGGGGTAGATGAAGCGGGGTAACTTGTAGCAGGGTACTTGACTAGCGTGGTAAATGCATAGCGGGGTACCTGCATATTGTTACATTAAATGGTAGATGCATAGCAGGGTACATGCATAGTGGTACATACATATTGGGATATACATATAAGTATACATATTGATGACTTTTAATGGAAGCATGTCCATGGGATATATGGTGCCATTACATTTATGTTAGAGACATTACATTAATGTTGGGGACCTTACAGTGAGAAAGATCCAGACAGGGTGAATGTGGATAGGTGTTAAGAAACATTACCTATTTGTGCCCACTTTGACACATCTACATAAGTCTTTATTCTAAATCTCCTCTTGTGGTTGAGAGATTGGTTGTGGTGTACTGTGTGGTGTCATAGTTATATATAGACCTTGATATATATAATAAATAAAATATATAGATAGATATTTATTTTAGATATTGAGTACGTACTTACTGCCTTAGGGTCTCTTTACTCAACCGGCTGACTTACCTTCTTTAACTATGGCCACTAATAAACTAGAGATGGAAGAATTGAGGGAAAGGGGTGAAGCGATGGGGTTGTCTGGACAAGCCCTATCCGAGTATATACAGGTGGTAGAAAGATAGCGTCGTCAAGCAGAAAGAGAAGATCGAAAGGCAGAGCTAGAGCTCAGAGAGATGGAACAGGAGGCCAAGAGACTGGAAATGGAGCAGGAGGCCAAGAGACTGGAAATGAAACAGGAGGCCAAGAGACTGGGAATGGAACAGGACAACAAGAGGTTGCAAGCTGAAGAGGCCAACAAGATAAGAGAACATGAATACCGCATGCGAGAGCTAGAACTCAAAACACAAACTAAGGGAGAAATAGATGGAGCAGAAGGAGGTTCATCTTCACAGGGTTCAACCAACATGAGTGGACCTAGCTACCATGCCATGAAGTTTCCCTTAGCTGTTTATGACGAGTCTAAAGAAAAATTTGACCAATACGTAAATCGCTTTGAAGCCATGTCAGTCGCTATGGGACTGGATAGAAGCAGATGGTGTCTTAAATTAGCCCAGGGGTTAAGAGGTTCGGGTTACGAGGTCTACACACGCCTACCACCAGGACATGAAAATAACTACGAAGAATTAAAAGCCGCTTTGATGAAGCATTATGAGATCACCGCACAAACGTATCGGAAGAAGTTTAGATCGTCCAGAAGAGAGACGGGAGAGCTATTCGCCGCCTACAGTTTAAGGCTGAAATGACACCTACAAAAATGGAAAGATTTGGCCGAATTCAAGCGGGACTATGAGAGTCTCGAAGAGCTCATGGTGGTCGACCAGATGCGAAAGCAAATGTCGAAACCTCTCAGAACATTCTTGGGAGAGCAAGGGGCGGAACGGATTGATGTTGTGAATAAGCTGGCGGAAAGATTCGTAGAAGTACATGGGGAAGCTGCGGAACTAAGTACACAAACCAAAGGTCAGGAGAAACAAGACCGAAAGAAATCTAAGAACTGGAAAGAAACAAAAGTGGAACCTTATATGAAGACGTCAATGGAGAGTGCAGAGAAGGTGAAGGAAGGAAACAAGAGCACCTCGAACTCTCCAGAAAAACGACAGTGGTCGGAGAAGTGGTGTTCGGTCTGCAAGTCGCCCTCTCATAACACAAAAGACTGCAGATCGAAACCGGAAAGCTATCACTTCGCAGCATGCCAAGTGATTCATAAGAAGGTGATCACAGACAAGGCTGAGGTCGGCGAAGAAGCTCTGAACAAAGAAAGCACACGGAAAGCTTGGAAGGGAAAATGGTGCACACACTGCAGGTCGAAAACACATAATACTGTGGACTGCAGATGCAAGGAAAAGGTCGAGGAGGTGGAAGACACTCCGGACCAAGAGAGGCCACCTGTGGTTGAACTGATTGAAGTCAATGGCCAACAGGTTGCTTGTCTCCACGATTCAGGGTTGGACGGGGAAGCTGTGATAGACGCCAGCTTGGTACGGCCAGACCAACTTACAGGGGAGACCATTGAGATACAGCCGGCAATGAGGACTGCTGTTACCATGACACTGCCAATCGTCAAGGTGGAGATTAAGTCCAGGTACGTCACGGGCATTATTCCAGCAGCTGTATTATCTGACTCCCTATTTCCTATGATCATTGGTACGAAATATGTCTTCTTGGGGGTGCCCAAACAGCAGTAGCCAGTGGATCTCAAGGGAAGGAAAAAGTGGCAGAGACACTATGCGACAACTCAGTGATAGGGGAATTTCATACTGCCCAGAGGAAGGATACTACGTTGCGTCCTTGCTACAGGAAGCTACAAAGAAGTGCTGAGCCACCAAAACGGGGACAGTACTTTCTGAGGAATAGCCTGCTTTACAGGAGAGCCGGAAGAGGAGACAACCTGCACGAGCAGTGGGTGGTTCCAGAGACCCACCGTCCTCATATTCTTCAGAGTGGACACACCATAGCCGAGAATCGACATATGGGTGTCAGAGAGACATTGCAGAAAATTTCCGGCCATTATTGCTGTCCAGGAATGACCGATGATGTACGCCGGTGGGTGAAGTCTTGTTCAGAGTGCCAGAAAACACCACCCAACAATCGGACTAAGAGTAGAATAGCTCTTAAGGTGGAAGACCAAGTGGAAGTATGGGGTCCAGAAGAGCCTAATATACTCCAAGTAGGATGGAAAGGACCTTATCCTGTGGTAAAGGTGGTGTCCAAAAACATCTACAAAATCCGGATCGGGGAAGAACTGAAAAATCTCCCTAGGCATCTCATTAAGAAATATGAGGAGAGATCCGTGAGCAAAGCTTCGCACCTTATGGTGATGGCGGCCATTAAGAAAAAGGTTACAGATCCAGACGAAGACCAGAGATCACCAGTACTACATAGGAGGGCATATGGGAAAATACGTGATAGGTCAGATTTACCCAACGAAGGGAGGAGGGAAATCACACGTCAGGGAAAGGACAAGAGTGAAACCTTCACTAGTAACCCAGTTCAGAAGGGGTGGGTAACGTCGGGAAAGGCGAGAAATACCCAGGACTCCAACCGAAGATGGGCTGACCAGATCCAATATCGCCCAAGATGGTCCTGGAAGCAAAAGTCCAGGAGGTTTGGGAAAGACGACTCGGTCCAACGCGGACGAGGCGGAACATCCCCAGATGCAAAGCCGGGGGAAACCAAGAGAATATGGAGACAGTGTTACAGTCAGGATGGGAAGATCCGTCTGTATTGTGAGCCGTCGCTTACGCCAGTCGAAAGTAGGTCGACCGAACGTACAGGGGCGGTGCGCCAACACTAGTGTCTGTCATGAGTAGTATAGTTGGCTGTCAATGAGGTCGCCTACTGGATGAGGAGGTGATCCATGTGAGGATCCAATCATATCATCAACACTTGATGTTCATAGCTACTTCGCAGAAGCTCAACGCAAGATTGATAAGATGGTCGTTGTTACTACAGCCGTACAACTTCACAGTGGAGTATATCCCTGGTAAGGAGAATGTGGGAGAGGATTTCCTATCTAGACATCCAACTCCAGAAGAAGAGGTATATGTTGGTGGATCATAGGAATCAAAACTACAGTGAGGAAGAGTCGACGCGGTCAACTCTCTTAAGAGGGGTCTATGTCACGGGAAACTGCGAGTTTAGTGATTCCTTGATAACTGGAATATAAAAATTAATTGCAATATATGTGAAGATGGAAAATTATGGACCGTGAGTCAGAATAACAATCGAGCCTTCAGTCTTGGGCGAGGACAAAGTGTGGGTGATTGACCGAATGATAAAGAAGAAAAATACAGTTGTGATAAGGGGTCAGTGACTGCCGATCTTATCGGTCGAGCAACGGAGACGCGGAGACCTCAGGTTGTGGGACACACGAAGACGGTGATCAAAGAGTCAGAACTCTTTGATCTGCGACGAGTGGTGAACGCGGGGACCAGCGGAAGAACGGAGCGGACAGGAGCACAGAGCGGGCAACTAACGAATACGTGACTTCACAGACTTTTGATGTGGAGAATTACGGCAAATTTGATTGTGGATCAAAAACAACGGAGAATTGGACACTGAGTATAAATAGTGTAAACTTGTTTTTATAGTTAGTGTGTTTACCCAGCTGATTGTTAGGGAGGATTTTTTGATTAACCGGACTATCTGCTAAGCAACCAGTGTTTCAACTAATACAGAGAAAACATTCATAGTTGGGGCTGCACGTGTTTCCAAAAACAGGTCGGGCAGAAATAACAGTTGTACTTGTACATATGGTTGACGGATTGGCCACCCTCGGAAGTGCGGGAAACGAATCCCGACATCGCCTTGACAAGTTTGTCAACATTTGAATACAGATGGAAGCAGTGGGGTCATAGTGGCAATCGGATGTTGGCCGTCACCTGTCGGACAAAATTAACAAGTGGAAGATGTATAGAGGAAGTGAGTGCGCTGAATCATACATCTCGTTGACAAGTCAAAAACATATCAGAGGGAAAACGGAAGTACTTAGCACGGAAGTAACAGTACATAGGTCAATTCGTAGTTTCCGGAACATCGAGAAGATTGACAGCTGGTTATTTGCCACTGTTGTTGGGATCATACAGGAACTCGCTGGCTTGTTTTGGGAATCTAAACAATTGATGACAACTTTGACAATGACTCAAGCCAGGAAAAATCGATTCCTGACAATGGATGATATGCGCAAATAACACCTGCAGGACGTCACCCATATCACGTGACCAATTTTAGGGGTTTGCCAGAAAACCATGATTGGAGATGGGGAGTTGACCAAAAACCGTGGATTAGGATGGACGTGTTTGTGGGAGAGCTCTACAGTGTTAGATTAATTTACGATTAACTAGCATGTGCCGTTATGGCAAAGTGTAGTAGCCATCCCGGGAATGAGGCGGTTTTTACATAAGGTTCCCTACCAGATCCAAGGAAACTCAACAAGTTTTTGGGAAAGATACAAATCCCATTCGGAAGAACACCAGTTCAACAATCAATAAAGTTGCATACAGAACGTAACTAAAGCTAGAAGGAAGTTGATTCACCAAAGAGAGTGATGATTACTGATGCACCACACATCAGACAGTAGTAACTAACTGAGAACATTACTGATAATAGTTGCCTAGTGTGATATAATCTCGTGTAATAGAACACAAGACATGATACTTGAGGCTAGGTAGACACGAGTGAGGATCCAGTACATTAAAAATTAACATTAATCTGTGTACACACTACAAAGGACTTGTGCATTTTTTAATGAACGATAGGAACGGACATTGTGTAGGGTGCAACCGGTCCATGATTAACTGTTAATACCACCGGTGTCTATTTCGGATGTTCATGAAATGGGATTACCAGAGGTCTACAGAGGCAAATCAGTATCCGGCAAGATGGTTTCGGCACTGGGTGAGAAGTACATGTTCTGACGTAACGTGCTGTGGTCTATCCTTGCTGGGATCAGCTGACTGGGTTGTTGTCTGAGAGTCCGATTCTACACACTTTATAGAACACGTCACACATTTTCTTCACATACACGTCTCATATACGTTACACTTTTATTTTAATAAATTACTCTTTATTAATTTCTAGAAGCAAGAGTTGTTGAGTATGTTGCGTTGGGGAAGTATGAGAAGGGGGCATAGTACGACAGTGAGAGAGTGATAGGAAAAGGTGTCCATAGGCTGATGGAGTGTGTTGGACGGAAGCTGGTGGATTCTCCAGAATATTGAGAGGAAAAAAAATATTATAATGTGGGTGTCGAATCTCCTCACTCCAGGGACGACACTTTAAAGGAGGACACGACATTATTGGGGGCTCGATAACGGGATCTTTGGACAGCGGGATCTCTCGGAAACGGAATCTTGGGACAGCGGGATCTCTCGGAAACAGAATCTTTGGACAGCGGGATCTCCCGTAAACGGAATCCTTGGACAGCGAGATCTCCTGCAAGCAGGAACCTTTGACAGTGGGATCTTCTGACAACGGGGTCTTTGGACACGGGATCCTTAGTTATAAGAGGGAGATATCATTTTGGAGAATCCAGCTAGAGTGAATGTGGATAGGGGTTAGGACTAATATCTTACCTGTTCACACTTCACACGTCTGCATAGGTCTGTGGTCCTGATTCTACTCTTGTCACTGAGTGAATGTGCTGTGCGTGGTAATATCTAGATTTATAGTATTGTTCATATAGTAATTTGCAGTTATATTGTACTCGACCTGCTAGCTTACCTCTCTGTATAATGGCCACCCCTAAACTTACCACGTTAGAATTAAGGGCAAAGGGGGAAGACATGGGACTGTCGGGGTCTGCTCTAACGGATTACATACAGGAAGTGGAGAGAGAGTATCGTCAAGCAGAAAGGGAAGATCGAAAGGCCGAGTTGGAATTGAGAAGGATGGAATTGGAAGCTGAGCAATCAGCTAAGAAATTGGAAGCTGAGCAAGCAGCTAGGAAATTTGAAGCTGAGCAAGCAGCTAGGAAATTAGAAGCTGAACAGGAAGCACAGAAAAGGGAGCACGAGTACCGGATGAGGGAACTCGAGTTGAAGAGTCAATCTAATGGAGAAACTGAGGGAGCAGTTGGAAGTTCCTCCATCCCAGGATCAACACCAGTAGGTGGATATGGGTACCAGGCTATGAAGTTTCCTTTAGCGGTCTACGAGGAGGACAAAGAGAAGATTGACCAGTACCTTCAACGCTTCGAGGCTATGTCGGTTGCTATGGGTCTGGAGCGTAACAAATGGAATCTTAAGCTATCCCAGGGATTACGCGGGACCGGATACGAGGTTTATTCTCGCCTGCCACCAGGACATGAGAACAATTATGACGAGTTAAAGACGGCTCTGCTGAAACGATTCGAGGTTACGTCACATACCTACCGGAAAAAATTTCGAGCAGCGAAACGAGAACCGGGGGAGTTGTTTGCCGCCTACAGTTTGCGTCTAAAATCTTATCTCCACAAGTGGATGGATTTGGCTGGGTTCGCACATGACTATGAGAGTCTGGAAGAGCTCATGGTGGTCGACCAGCTGAAGAAGCAAATGTCTAAACCTCTCAGGACGTTCCTGGGAGAACAAGGAGCGGAACGTATTGACCTCGTGACTAAATTAGCAGAACGGTTCGTCGAGGTACATGGGGAGGCAGGGGAGAACCTTTCCACCAACTCCAAAAGTAAAGAGAAACATGACAAGAAGAAAACCAAAAACTCAGGAACAAAAAAGTGGGAACCTTATGTGCAAAAATCAGAGGATAGTTCAGAGAAGAAGAAGGAGGGAAGCAAGAGCACTTCAAGCTCTACACCTAAACGACCGTGGTCGGAGAAGTGGTGTTCAATTTGTAAGTCACCCTCTCACAATACGAGGGACTGCAAATCAAAGGCTAAGAACCCTCACTTCGCAGCATGTCAAGTGACTTCCAAGGAGGTTGTCACGGAAAATGCCAAGGTCAACAAGGAAGCTCGCCACCAGGAGAGCTCACTCAAGTCTGGCAATAGAAAATCTAGGACAGGGAAATGGTGCAACCAATGCCAGTCGAATACGCACAATGCTATTGACTGCAAGGGAAAGTCAGGAGACACTCAATTCGTCGTGTGCTCAGGAAAACCTAAGGTGGAGCCCACCGAACAGGTCGAGGCCGAGGAAGAGACTCCAGACCAGGAAAAACCACCTGTAGTGGAATTGGTAGAGGTTAACGGTCGTCAAGTGGAGTGTTTATACGACACAGGACTGGACGGGGAGGCCGTGATTTCTGCGGATCTGGTACATCCAGAACAATTCACAGGTGAGACATTGGATATACAGCCTGCACAGAAGAGTGCTGTAACCATGAAGTTGCCCATTGCTAATGTGGAGATTCGGTCAAGGTACGTCACCGGCACCATCAAGGCCGCTGTATTGACCGATCCCATTTTTCCAGTCATCCTAGGTTGCCGGTATGTCTTTCTGGGAATGCCCAGGGAGCCAATCCATATGGGAGCAATGCAGACTCGCTCTCAGACGAAAACGGAAGAGGCAGACGCAATTGTGACTAACCCAATGCCGGGGGAGCTACGAACTGCCCAGAGTGAGGATGATACTTTACGTCCTTGCTACAAAAAGCTGCAGAAAAGTGCTGATCCACCAGGACGGGGGCAGTACTACATGAAGAATAGGATACTCTACAGGAGAGCAGGAAGGGGAGACAACCTATACGGTCAGTTGGTCGTCCCGAAAGCTCACCGGTCCCAGATTCTTCATATGGGGCATACCATCTCCTTTAGTGGACACATGGGTATTGCCGCCACCCTGCAGCGGATTTCCTGCCACTACTATTGGCCGGGAATGACAGATGATGTGCGTCGGTATGTGAAGTCATGCCCTGAGTGCCAGAGGGTGGCACCGAAACACTGGACAGCACCGGTGATGTTGGGTGAGATGCCCATCATGAACTCTCCTTTCGAGAGGGTAGCCATCGATATCGTGGGTCCACTTCCCAGGACTAGGAAGAGGAACATGTATATACTCACAATGGTGGATTGCTGTACAATGTGGGGTGAGGCTATACCGTTGACCACGATTGACTCGAAAAGAGTGGCGGACGCACTGATGGAGGCCTTTACCAGATTAGGCTTTCCGGATCAAATTCTGACGGACAATGGATCTCAGTTTTGTGGAAAACTCATGGAGGAGGTATTTAGGGTGTTTCACTCTAACCATATACATACCAGCCCTTACCACCCTCAAGACAATGGACAAGTAGAGCGTTTCAACGGCACGTTGATGACAATGCTCAGGAAACTAGCGCAGGAAAAACCTGATAGGTGGGATGAATATATCCCAGCAGCACTCTTTGCCTATCGGGAAGTTCCTCATGGCTCAACAGGACTACCACCCGCTACGTTGCTGTTTGGTCGTCCAATCAAAGGACCGTTGGAAGCCATGTTGAGGAGTTGGACTGAAGAGGGGACGTCAGAAGAAGTGATCTCATCCTACAAATACGTGGAGGAACTGAAAGAAAAACTCCACAAGGGATGGACTCTGGCAAATCAAAACTTGAAAAAGGCCAGGAAAAGACATGCGGCTTACTACAACCGTAGGTCTAAAGAAAGATCTCTAGAGGTGGGAGATAAAGTCTTGTTGCTACTCCCAACGGGAAACAACAAACTGGAGATAGGTTGGCAAGGACCATTTCCCGTGGAAAGGGTGATATCCAGAACCAACTATCAGATCCGGATCCGGGGAAAGTCGAAGATTTTCCATATCAATCTCTTGCGGAAATACGAAGAGAGACCCGGAGACAAGGCAGCTCACCTCATGGCAATGGCAGTTGCAGTGGGGACAGAAGTGGGAACCAGCGAGGGCAGGGAATATCCCTTGGTACACCAGGAAACCTATAGGGATGTGCAAGTGAACCCTGATCTGACCTCCCAGGAGAGGGAAAGGATAACCCAGGTTCTCAAGTCTCATAAGGAGATACTGACTGATAAACCAGGACGAACGAGGTTGGTTGAGTTCGAGATGACTTTGACCACACAGGAGCCTGTTCGCCAAAAGGTTTACCCAGTGCCATTCTCTAAAGAAAAGGCCCTGGAGGAGGAAATACAAAAACTGCTGGAGGATGACGTGATTGCACCATCCACATCCCCATACAATGCGGGGGTAGTTTTGTTACGCAATCCAAGTGGAGAACACAGGTTGTGTATAGATTACCGACTTCTGAACAGTCATACACAGTTTCAGGTGGAACCTTTGCCGAATCCAACTCAGTTATTCGCTAGGCTCCATAAGGCTCGGTACTTTTCAAAGGTGGATCTGAGTCGGGGGTACTATCAGATACCAGTCAAACCGGAGATTCGACCACTGTTAGCTTTCAGTACACCCAGTGGACACTACGAATTCAAGGTCATGCCCTTTGGACTCAGCAATGCACCTAGTGTGTTTACACGCATGATGAGGACTTTACTAGATCCGTTACAGGATCCGTCCATCATCTCATTCATGGATGATATTCTGATTTCCAGTGACAGCTTGGATGACCACTTACAATCCTTGGAGAGAGTGTTTAATAGGCTCAAGGAAGCAGGGCTTACCGCTCGTCCAACCAAGTGCATGATTGGTTACCAGACTCTGGAATTTCTAGGCCACACCATCACTCCAGGACACATAGTCCCGGAAGAAAAGAACCTGGAGAAAATCAGAAATGCACCAAGGCCAAAAACGAAGAAGGATGTGCGATCTTTTCTCTCGTTGTGTGGGTTCTACCACAAATTTATCCCACATTTCACTGAACTGGGAGCTCCGTTGACGGAAACCTTGAAAAAGGGATTCCCGGAACAAATCATTTGGACACCAGAATGTGAGAAGGCCTATAGTCAGTTAAAGGAGGCCTTGGTCAGCAAACCTGTATTACAGCTCCCTGACCTTTCCAAACAATTTGTGTTGAGAACAGATGCGAGTGGGATTGGGATTGGGGCAGCTCTGTTACAGGAAGGAAAAGACGATGCTTCGGTTTTGAAACCTGTAGCATACGCAAGTAAGAAACTTCTACAGGCGGAGAGGAATTATTCAACCGTCGAGAGAGAGTGCTTGTCCCTCGTATGGGCAGTGCAAAAATTTCAGCCATATTTGTATGGAGTTAAGTTTCGGGTCCAGTCGGATCATCAGCCCCTGATGTTCTTGGCTACTTCTCAGAAGCTCAACGCCCGTTTGATGCGGTGGTCGTTGTTACTTCAACCCTATAACTTCACAGTGGAGTACATTCCTGGGAAGGAAAATGTTGGAGCGGATTTCTTATCAAGACACCCAGCTCCTGAAGAAGAAGAATGAATCATCTGGATTAAACTCACGGTGGAGAAGAGTGAGATGGACTACTCTCTTAAGAGGGGGCCTATGTCACAAAATGAAACCGTGCGTTTACCCAGCTGATTGTTAGGGAGGATTTTTTGATTAACCGGACTATCTGCTAAGCAACCAGTGTTTCAACTAATACAGAGAAAACATTCATAGTTGGGGCTGCACGTGTTTCCAAAAACAGGTCGGGCAGAAATAACAGTTGTACTTGTACATATGGTTGACGGATTGGCCACCCTCGGAAGTGCGGGAAACGAATCCCGACATCGCCTTGACAAGTTTGTCAACATTTGAATACAGATGGAAGCAGTGGGGTCATAGTGGCAATCGGATGTTGGCCGTCACCTGTCGGACAAAATTAACAAGTGGAAGATGTATAGAGGAAGTGAGTGCGCTGAATCATACATCTCGTTGACAAGTCAAAAACATATCAGAGGGAAAACGGAAGTACTTAGCACGGAAGTAACAGTACATAGGTCAATTCGTAGTTTCCGGAACATCGAGAAGATTGACAGCTGGTTATTTGCCACTGTTGTTGGGATCATACAGGAACTCGCTGGCTTGTTTTGGGAATCTAAACAATTGATGACAACTTTGACGATGACTCAAGCCAGGAAAAATCGATTCCTGACAATGGATGATATGCGCAAATAACACCTGCAGGACGTCACCCATATCACGTGACCAATTTTAGGGGTTTGCCAGAAAACCATGATTGGAGATGGGGAGTTGACCAAAAACCGTGGATTAGGATGGACGTGTTTGTGGGAGAGCTCTACAGTGTTAGATTAATTTACGATTAACTAGCATGTGCCGTTATGGCAAAGTGTAGTAGCCATCCCGGGAATGAGGCGGTTTTTACATAAGGTTCCCTACCAGATCCAAGGAAACTCAACAAGTTTTTGGGAAAGATACAAATCCCATTCGGAAGAACACCAGTTCAACAATCAATAAAGTTGCATACAGAACGTAACTAAAGCTAGAAGGAAGTTGATTCACCAAAGAGAGTGATGATTACTGATGCACCACACATCAGACAGTAGTAACTAACTGAGAACATTACTGATAATAGTTGCCTAGTGTGATATAATCTCGTGTAATAGAACACAAGACATGATACTTGAGGCTAGGTAGACACGAGTGAGGATCCAGTACATTAAAAATTAACATTAATCTGTGTACACACTACAAAGGACTTGTGCATTTTTTAATGAACGATAGGAACGGACATTGTGTAGGGTGCAACCGGTCCATGATTAACTGTTAATACCACCGGTGTCTATTTCGGATGTTCATGAAATGGGATTACCAGAGGTCTACAGAGGCAAATCAGTATCCGGCAAGATGGTTTCGGCACTGGGTGAGAAGTACATGTTCTGACGTAACGTGCTGTGGTCTATCCTTGCTGGGATCAGCTGACTGGGTTGTTGTCTGAGAGTCCGATTCTACACACTTTATAGAACACGTCACACATTTTCTTCACATACACGTCTCATATACGTTACACTTTTATTTTAATAAATTACTCTTTATTAATTTCTAGAAGCAAGAGTTGTTGAGTATGTTGCGTTGGGGAAGTATGAGAAGGGGGCATAGTACGACAGTGAGAGAGTGATAGGAAAAGGTGTCCATAGGCTGATGGAGTGTGTTGGACGGAAGCTGGTGGATTCTCCAGAATATTGAGAGGAAAAAAAATATTATAATGTGGGTGTCGAATCTCCTCACTCCAGGGACGACACTTTAAAGGAGGACACGACAGCGGAGATGATCTATGTGTCCGTTATTCGAAAAGAAATTATAGTCCCTTATTGTTTAAAGGCGATGGGATATTAGTGCATATGTGTTTATATATATATATTTCAATTCATGGACTAACATAGATGTGATAAGGTAATCTACCCTTAGCGTAATAGTATAGCATAGGGAACTAGGTGTTTGTGCTTGGTTTTTACCATTTCCTTCTTTTAGCTAATCGGTTAGACTTTAGTGCACTCATCTGTCTTATGTCAGAGTATCTTTCGGAAGCTTCTCAGTACGGCTGGAGAAAGGCTCTCACATAAGAAATAGTATGAAGCAGACTCATATCACCTGATTAAATATATCTCCCACATGTTCTACTAACACTCCTGACCTACTCAGAGAAGAACTGAAGTTTACTTCACGGGTGCAGATAAAATACCTACCTAGAACCACCAAGAACATAGACATGTTCTAATCACGAGAAGAGATAATCTAACGTCAAATAAAGAACTCTGTATACACAAAAGAATAAACAAGTAAAGAACGTAAATGAAAAAGACGTTAACCTGTTGAAAGCAGTGAGACATAAAGCTGTATGCATTTGGCCTGTGGATAAATATAAAACTGTTAAGTAGATCTAGAGACCTTGATAGACAGTGGTGATGTGTTTTTCCGTGATGGATGGTACAACTTCCAAAACCAGGACATATGTGATTTTCAGTGACTTACCTTAATCGCATTATTTTCTGGTGATTAGACATTGAACATTTGTTTTCAAATATCGGATTACCTCCATACTCAAGTGGAACGGGGCATCCCGGGTGAGAGCTGTCCATATCTATGTGTGATGTCCTGTGGTTTGGCCGTATGACGATGCGAGATGCGATACGGAGATTAGACATTCAGAGTCCTATCTTGCACTCACAATAGAAGACACTACCAACTACATATACACATTCCATACATACACCAGACATAGTTTTCAGCAATTATTAATTAATTATTATTAATTGTTGGAGGAAACTGTTGTCAGGGTATGTTAGGAAGGAATAAGAGAGAGAGGGAGAGAGATATATATAGTGAATAGAAGACAGAACGGAGGAGTGTAGACTAAAGTATGTCAATCCCAAAGTATAAATAGTTTAAAGGTGTGCTTGTTGATTCCACATTCCTCCCGGGACGACAAGTGACATAAAATGGTGGAGCAGCGAGGTAACATACCTAGCAGGGTAACATACCTAGCGGGGTAACATACCTAGCGGGGTAACATACCTAGCGGGGTAGATGAAGCGGGGTAACTTGTAGCAGGGTACTTGCCTAGCGTGGTAAATGCATAGCGGGGTACATGCATATTGTTACATTAAATGGTAGATGCATAGCAGGGTACATGCATAGTGGTACATACATATTGGATATACATATAAGTATACATATTGATGACTTTTAATGGAAGCATGTCCATGGGATATATGGTGCCATTACATTTATGTTAGAGACATTACATTAATGTTGGGGACCTTACAGTGAGAAAGATCCAGACAGGGTGAATGTGGATAGGTGTTAAGAAACATTACCTATTTGTGCCCACTTTGACACATCTACATAAGTCTTTATTCTAAATCTCCTCTTGTGGTTGAGAGATTGATTGTGGTGTACTGTGTGGTGTCATAGTTATATATAGACCTTGATATATATAATAAATAAAATATATAGATAGATATTTATTTTAGATATTGAGTACGTACTTACTGCTTTAGGGTCTCTTTACTCAACCGGCTGACTTACCTTCTTTAACTATGGCCACTAATAAACTAGAGATGGAAGAATTGAGGGAAAGGGGTGAAGCGATGGGGTTGTCTGGACAAGCCCTATCCGCGTATATACAGGTGGTAGAAAGAGAGCGTCGTCAAGCAGAAAGAGAAGATCGAAAGGCAGAGCTAGAGCTCAGAAAGATGGAACAGGAGGCCAAGAGACTGGAAATAAAACAGGAGGCCAAGAGACTGGAAATGGAACAGGAGGCCAAGAGACTGGGAATGGAACAGGACAACAAGAGGTTGCAAGCTGAAGAGGCCAACAAGATAAGAGCACATGAATACCGCATGCGAGAGCTAGAACTCAAAACACAAACTAAGGGAGAAATAGATGGAGCGGAAGGAGGTTCATCTTCACAGGGTTCAACCAACATGAGTGGACCTAGCTACCATGCCATGAAGTTTCTCTTAGCTGTTTATGACGAGTCTAAAGAAAAATTTGACCAATACGTAAATCGCTTTGAAGCCATGTCAGTCGCTATGGGACTGGATAGAAGCAGATGGTGTCTTAAATTAGCCCAGGGGTTAAGATGTTCGGGTTACGAGGTCTACACACGCCTACCACCAGGACATGAAAATAACTACGAAGAATTAAAAGCCGCTTTGATGAAGCATTATGAGATCACCGCACAAACGTATCGGAAGAAGTTTAGATCGTCCAGAAGAGAGACGGGAGAGCTATTCGCCGCCTACAGTTTAAGGCTGAAATCACACCTACAAAAATGGATATATTTGGCCGAATTCAAGCGGGACTATGAGAGTCTCGAAGAGCTCATGGTGGTCGACCAGATGCGAAAGCAAATGTCGAAACCTCTCAGAACATTCTTGGGAGAGCAAGGGGCGGAACGGATTGATGTTGTGAATAAGCTGGCGGAAAGATTCGTAGAAGTACATGGGGAAGCTGCGGAACTAAGTACACAAACCAAAGGTCAGGAGAAACAAGACCGAAAGAAATCTAAGAACTGGAAAGAAACAAAAGTGGAACCTTATATGAAGACGTCAATGGAGAGTGCAGAGAAGGTGAAGGAAGGAAACAAGAGCACCTCGAACTCTCCAGAAAAACGACAGTGGTCAGAGAAGTGGTGTTCGGTCTGCAAGTCGCCCTCTCATAACACAAAAGACTGCAGATCGAAACCGAAAAGCTATCACTTCGCGGCATGCCAAGTGATTCATAAGAAGGTGATCACAGACAAGGCTGAGGTCGGCGAAGAAGGTCTGAACAAAGAAAGCACACGGAAAGCTTGGAAGGGAAAATGGTGCACACACTGCAGGTCGAAAACACATAATACTGTGGACTGCAGATGCAAGGAAAAGGTCGAGGAGGTGGAAGACACTCCGGACCAAGAGAGGCCACCTGTGGTTGAACTGATTAAAGTCAATGGCCAGCAGGTTGCTTGTCACCATGATTCAGGTTTGGACGGGGAAGCTGTGATAGACGCCAGCTTGGTACGGCCAGACCAACTTACAGGGGAGACCATTGAGATACAGCCGGCAATGAGGAGTGCTGTTACCATGACGCTGCCAATCACCAAGGTGGAGATTAAGTCCAGGTACGTCACGGGCATTATTCCAGCAGCTGTATTATCTGACTCCCTATTTCCCATGATCATTGGTACGAAATATGTCTTCTTGGGGGTGCCCAAACAGCAGTAGCCAGTGGATCTCAAGGGAAGGAAAAAGTGGCAGAGACACTATGCGACAACTCAGTGATAGGGGAATTGCATACTGCCCAGAGGAAGGATACTACGTTGCGTCCTTGCTACAGGAAGCTACAAAGAAGTGCTGAGCCACCAAAACGGGGACAGTACTTTCTGAGGAATAGGCTGCTTTACAGGAGAGCCGGAAGAGGAGACAACCTGCACGAGCAGTGGGTGGTTCCAGAGACCCACCGTCCTCATATTCTTCAGAGTGGACACACCATAGCCGAGAATCGACATATGGGTGTCAGAGAGACATTGCAGAAAATTTCCGGCCATTATTGCTGGCCAGGAATGACCGGTGATGTACGCCGGTGGGTGAAGTCTTGTTCAGAGTGCCAGAAAGCACCACCCAACAATCGGACTAAGAGTAGAATAGCTCTTAAGGTGGAAGACCAAGTGGAAGTATGGGGTCCAGAAGAGACTAATATACTCCAAGTAGGATGGAAAGGACCTTATCCTGTGGTAAAGGTGGTGTCCAAAAACATCTACAAAATCCGGATCGGGGAAGAACTGAAAAATCTCCCTAGGCATCTCATTAAGAAATATGAGGAGAGATCCGTGAGCAAAGCTTCGCACCTTATGGTGATGGCGGCCATTAAGAAAAAGGTTACAGATCCAGACGAAGACCAGAGATCGCCAGTACTACATAGGAGGGCATATGGGAAAATACGTGATAGGTCAGATTTACCCAACGAAGGAAGGAGGGAAATCACACGTCAGGGAAAGGACAAGAGTGAAACCTTCACTAGTAACCCAGTTCAGAAGGGGTGGGTAACGTCGGGAAAGGCGAGAAATACCCAGGACTCCAACCGAAGATGGGCTGACCAGATCCAATATCGCCCAAGATGGTCCTGGAAGCAAAAGTCCAGGAGGTTTGGGAAAGACGACTCGGTCCAACGCGGACGAGGCGGAACATCCCCAGATGCAAAGCCGGGGGAAACCAAGAGAATATGGAGACAGTGTTACAGTCAGGATGGGAAGATCCGTCTGTATTGTGAGCCGTCGCTTACGCCAGTCGAAAGTAGGTCGACCGAACGTACAGGGGCGGTGCGCCAACACTAGTGTCTGTCATGAATAGTATAGTAGGCTGTCAATGAGGTCGCCTACTGGATGAGGAGGTGATCCATGTGAGGATCCAGTCATATCATCAACACTTGATGTTCATAGCTACTTCGCAGAAGCTCAACGCAAGATTGATAAGATGGTCGTTGTTACTACAGCCGTACAACTTCACAGTGGAGTATATCCCTGGTAAGGAGAATGTAGGAGAGGATTTCCTATCTAGACATCCAACCCCAGAGGAAGAGGAATATGTTGGTGGATCATAGGAATCAAAACTACAGTGAGGAAGAGTCGACGCGGTCAACTCTCTTAAGAGGGGCCTATGTCACGGGAAACTGCGAGTTTAGTGATTCCTTGATAACTGGAATATAAAAATTAATTGCAATATATGTGAAGATGGAAAATTATGGACCGTGAGTCAGAATAACAATCGAGCCTTCAGTCTTGAGCGAGGACAAAGTGTGGGTGATTGACCGAATGATAAAGCAGAAAAATACAGTTGTGATAAGGGGTCAGTGACTGCCGATCTTATCGGACGAGCAACGGAGACGAGGAGACCTCAGGTTGTGGGACACACGAAGACGTTGATCAAAGAGTCAGAACTCTTTGATCTGCGACGAGTGGCGAACGCGGGGACCAGTGGAAGAACGGAGCGGACAGGAGCACAGAGCGGGCAACTAACGAATACGTGACTTCACAGACTTTTGATGTGGAGAATTACGGCAAATTTGATTGTGGATCAAAAACAACGGAGAATTGGACACTGAGTATAAATAGTGTAAACTTGTTTTTATAGTTAGTGTGTGGTCCCAAACTGGGTGGAGATGATCTATGTGTCCATTATTCGAAAAGAAATTATAGTCCCTTATTGTTTAAAGGCGATGGGATATTAGTGCATATGTGTTTATATATATATTTCAATTCAAGGACTAACATAGATGTGATAAGGTAATCTACCCATAGCGTAATAGTATAGCATAGGGAACTAGATGTTTGTGCTTGGTTTTTACCATTTCCTTCTTTTAGCTAATCGGTTAGACTTTAGTGCACTCATCTGTCTTATGTAAGAGTATCTTTCGGAAGCTTCTCAGTACGGCTGGAGAAAGGCTCTCACATAAGAAATAGTATGAAGCAGACTCATATCACCTGATTAAATATATCTCCCACAGGTTCTACTAACACTCCTGACCTACTCAGAGAAGAACTGAAGTTTAATTCACGGGTGCAGATAAAATACCTACCTAGAACCACCAAGAACATAGACATAAAGCTGTATGCATTTGGCCTGTGGATAAATATAAAACTGTTAAGTAGATCTAGAGACCTTGATAGACAGTGGTGATGTGTTTTTCCGTGATGGATGGTACCAGGACATATGTGTTTTTCAGTGACTTACCTTAATCGCATTATTTTCTGGTGATTAGACATTGAACATTTGTTTTCAAATATCGGATTACCTCCATACTCAAGTGGAAAGGAGCATCCCGGGTGAGAGCTGTCCATATCTATGTGTGATGTCCTGTGGTTTGGCCGTATGACGATGCGAGATGCGATACGGAGATTAGACATTCAGAGTCCTATCTTGCACTCACAATAGAAGACACTACCAACTACATATACACATTCCATACATACACCAGACATAGTTTTCAGCAATAAATATTTTATTAATTGTTGGAGGAAACTGTTGTCAGGGTATGTTAGGAAGGAATAAGAGAGAGAGAGAGAGAGAGAGAGGGAGAGAGAAATATATAGTGAATAGAAGACAGAACGGAGGAGTGTAGACTAAAGTATGTCAATAATCCCAAAGTATAAATAGTTTAAAGGTGTGCTTGTTGATTCCACGTTCCTCTCGGGACGACAAGCGACACTGGTGTATTTCAGATAGAGTAGTTATGGTAAAAATCAAAAGCAAACCAATAGACATAAATATTATACAGGTATATGCACCAACAACAAGCAGTAGTGATGAAGAAATACAACACTTTTACGACGAAATAGAAATGGTGATGGCTCAAATTGGATCCACAAGAAATAAAAATAATACTTGGTGATTTTAATGCAAAATTAGGAAAGGGGAAAATGGAGGCTGTAGTGGGGTATTATGGTTTAGGTACAAGAAATGAAAGAGGGGAAAAGCTAATAGAATGGGCAAATATCAATGATATGATAATTGGAAACACATGGATTAAACACCATAAAAGACGACTGTACACATGGAAAAGCCCTGATAAGAAAATACGCAACCAAATTGACTACATACTAATTAATAAAAGATATAGAAATGCTTTAATTAATGTAAAGACAATGCCTGGTGCTGACTGTAATAGTGATCATGTACCACTATGTGGACAAATAAAAGGAAGATTAAAGAGAGGGGAAAAAATGGTTAAGAACATGAGACTTAATAAAGAGGTTCTGAAAATAGATAAAGAACTGCAAGAACAATACAGAGTGACTATGAAAAATAGGTACAATGCGATAGCTAAAAAACAGAATATAAATGAACAATGGGAAATGTTAAGGGACTCCATTCATCAAACTAGCACAGAAGTATTACCGGAGAGAGGCAAAATAGCTAAGAAAAAATGGATGAATGAAGAAATTTTAAAACTGATGGACAAAAGAAAACAGAGTAAAAATGGCAAACAAGAATACGCTAAGATAAATGAAGAAATAAAAGATAATTGTGGGAAGGCTAAAGAAAGTTGGTTAAACGAGCAATGCAAAAAAATTGAATTAAATTCCATTAATGATACAAAAAATATGTACAGACAAATCAGTGAGCTTACGGGAAGAAAAATAAGAATAAATACAGGGTGTTTGAAATCAAAAACAGGAAAGATATTATTAGAGGAAGGTGCTATAATGAAGAGGTGGAATGAGTATATAAGAGAATTATATGACGGAGAAAGAGAAGAATTAACAGAAGATAGTAACTTAGAAGGTCCACCTATTCTGAAAGAAGAAGTCGCTGACGCTATGAAACATATGAAGAAAGGAAAAACAGCTGGGCCAGATGAAATCACAATAGAAGAATTAGAAGTATTGGGAGAATTTGGAGTAGATATATTAACCAAAATGTTGAATGATATTTACAGCAGTGGATATTTACCCAGTGATATGCTGAAATCTGTATTTATAGCTATACCAAAAAGACCAGGAGCAATTGATTGTGAAGATTTTCGTACAATTAACCTCATAAACCATATCACTAAGCTTCTACTCAGAATCATAATGAGAAGAAACAAAAAGAAAATAAAAATTGAAATTAGTGAAGAACAGTATGGATTTGTGGAAGGAAAGGGCACAAACAATGCAATTTATACATTACGGACACTAATAGAAAGGTCAATAGAGAAACAGAGAGACATATATTTGTGCTTCATAGATTATACTAAAGCATTTGATAAAGTAAAACATGATGAACTGATTAAAATGTTGGAAGATATCAACATTGATGGAAAAGATTTAAGAATAATAAAGAATGTTTACTGGAACCAAGTAGCAGCAATTAAAATGGGAAATAAAGAGGGTAGTTACGAACAGATAAAGCTAGGAGTACGACAGGGGTGTGTCTTGTCACCAGATCTTTTCTCCCTGTATAGCGAAGTAATAATGAGAGAGATCAAAGAGATGCCAGGAATACTAGTTGGAGGTTATAATATAAATAATATACGCTATGCAGATGACACAGTATTAGTGGCGGATAATTCAACAGACCTACAGCAATTATTAGACGTTGTAGTAACAGAGAGTGCAAGGAAAGGACTCTCCTTGAATATCAAGAAAACAGTAACAATGGTAATATCAAAGAAAATGGTGATACCAAAATGTGACATAGAAATAGAGGGGAAAATCCTTAACCAAGTGAATAATTTTAGATACCTAGGGGCATTTATAACATCAGATGGAAGATGTAAAATAGAGATTAGGAGCAGAATAGGGCAGGCAAAACCGCATTTCAGACACTGAAGAGTATCTTGTGCAATAAGTCACTATCACTGAATGTAAGAAAGAGAGAGCTGAAATGCTATGTAGAACCAGTTTTGCTGTATGGCAGTGAATCTTGGAATGTAAATGAACAAAGTAAGAAGAAATTAGAAGCAACAGAGATGTGGTTCCTGAGACGAATGTTGCGAATTCCTTGGACTGCCAGAGTAACTAACGACGACTGCCTGAAACAGGCTAATGAAACTAGAACATTATATACAACAATAAGACAGAGACAAACATCTTTCTTTGGTCACGTGATGAGAAGAGAGGCATTGGAGAATATCGTGATAACTGGAAAGATCGAGGGGAAGAGAGGCAGACCAAGAGAGATGATGCTGGATGGATTGAGACGGTGGCATGGAGGAATATCAGCAGCAGAGTTGATCCAGAAAACCAAAGACCGAGATCTGTGGAGAGCCATGAACGACTACTCCAGCTGGCACGGCACTTGATGATGATGATGATGACATTTAGCTAAAACAATTGCATCTGTGTATATTTATGTCATGCTAGGTGTCTAGAACATGCAGGTCATAGGTTATGTTAGGTGTCTAGAACATGTAGGTCACATGTGTAGCACATGTAGCTTGAGTATCATGTTGGAGTAGCACGTGCTACAGACAGGTCATGCTAGGTGTGTAAGACATGTGTAGTACAGCTGTCTGGTTGTAGAGATGCTGTTATGTTGCTCTGTCGGTCAGAACACACAGTTCGACTGATTGTGTTTACCTCTACATTCACTGGACACACACGCACACGCGCGCGCGCACACACACACACACACACACACACATACACACACACACACACACACACAAATCAACTGATTGTACTTACCTCCATGCCATAGTAATCTTTCAAGATAATATTAGTTAACGGCCAATAACTCGTGTTTGTATCAGAAGTATTTAGCAATGCGGTCAGCAGAACTCTCTCCCCTGCAATAACATAGCTTGACACTGGACACAAAGATTCTGTCAATGACTTGTTAAAAGGGTCAAGGACAATTCCCTGACTGGACACACCTGAAAGATAGAGCGTACAACATGGTAAATATACTGTCGCACATAAACATACCCCCATACTGTAGACCAATAATTTATCCAAATGCTAGACTGAAAATTTATCTTACCGATAGACCACTAGTTTATCCTACGGAAAGACTGATAATTATAATTTATCCTACTAGGCTAATGCCGGTCTCCCTCGCCGAGAGGTTAGCAGCTTTCTCCGTAACCCCGAATACCCTGGTGGTTGACGTGAGCGCTCGAGAATTGGAAGCGGTTAGAGTCGCGCCAGTGACTTATGAGAGGATGGAGCCGGTCGCTCAGAAAGCAATGGCAAACTACTGAGTGTAATCTTGCCAAGAAATCAACAATCAGCTGAAAGATGCTGATGTTTACAGCGATGTCCTGTAAAGGATATGCAAAACATTAGTAGGCTAATAATTTATCCTATTGGTAGATTGAAAATGTATCCAAATGTATAATTTATAATATTGGTAGACTGATAATTTATCCTACTAGACAGTGGACTGATAATGTATCCTACTGGTAGACTGATAATTTATCCTGCTGGTAGACTGATAATGTATGCTACTGGTAGACTGATAATGTATCCTATTGGGAGACCGATAATTTATCCTATTAGGAGACTGATAATGTATCCTTCTGGGAGACCCATAATGTATCCTACTGGTAGACTGATAATTTATCCTACTGGTAGACTGATAATTTTTCCTACTGGTAGACTGATAATGTATCCTATTGGAAGACCGATAATTTATCCTACTGGGAGACCGATAATGTATCCTATTGGGAGACCGATAATTTATCCTACTGGGAGACCGATAATGTATCCTATTGGGAGACCGATAATTTATCCTACTGGGAGATCGATAATGTATCCTATTGGGAGACCGATAATTTATCCTACTGGGAGACCGATGATGTATCCTATTGGGAGACCGATAATTTATCCTACTGGGAGACCGATAATGTATCCTACTGGGAGACTGATAATTTATCCTATTGGGAGACCGATAATATATCCTAT
This sequence comes from Cepaea hortensis, assembly GCA_963921405.1. NCBI lineage: Eukaryota > Metazoa > Mollusca > Gastropoda > Stylommatophora > Helicidae > Cepaea > Cepaea hortensis. The sequence goes on along the minus strand of OY992886.1, from coordinate 115,229,408 downwards.
TGGGAGACCGATAATTTATCCTACTGGTAGACTGTTAATGTATCCTATTCGGAGACCGATAATGTATCCTACTGGTAGATTGATAATTTATCCTACTGGGAGACCGAAAATATACCCTATTGGGAGACCGATAATTTATCCTACTGGGAGACCGATAATATATCCTATTGGGAGACCGATAATGTATCATACAGGTAGACTGATAATGTATCCTATTGGGAGACCGATAATGTATCCTACTGGTAGACTGATAATTTATCCTACTGGGAGACCGATAATATATCCTATTGGGAGACCGATAATGTATCATATTGGGAGACCGATAATATATCCTATTGGGAGACCGATAATGTATCATATTGGGAGACCGATAATGTATCATATTGGGAGACCGATAATATATCCTATTGGGAGACCGATAATGTATCATATTGGGAGACCGATAATGTATCATATTGGGAGACCGATAATATATCCTATTGGGAGACCGATAATATATCCTATTGGGAGACCGATAATGTATCATATTGGGAGACCGATAATATATCCTATTGGGAGACCAATAATATATCCTATTGGGAGACCGATAATGTATCATATTGGGAGACCGATAATGTATCATATTGGGAGACCGATAATATATCCTATTGGGAGACCGATAATGTATCATATTGGGAGACCGATAATGTATCATATTGGGAGACCGATAATATATCCTATTGGGAGACCGATAATGTATCATACAGGTAGACTGATAATGTATCCTATTGGGAGACCGATAATGTATCGTACTGGTAGAATGATAATTTATCCTACTGGGAGACCGATAATGTATTCTACTGGTAGACCGATAAATTATCCTACTGGGAGACCGATAATGTATCCTACTGGGAGACCAATAATTTATCCTACTGGTATACTGATAATGTATCCTATTGGGAGACCGATAATTTATCCTACTGGCAGTGATTGGGAGACTGATAATGTATCTTACAGGTAGACTGATAATTTATCCTCCTGGGAGACCGATAATGTATCCTATTGGGAGACCGATAATTTATCCTACTGGGAGACCGATTATTTATCCTACTGGTAGACTGATAATGTATCCTATTGGGAGACCGATAATTTATCCTACTGACAGTTATTGGGAGACTGATAATGTATTCTACTGGTAGACTGATAATTTATCCTACTGGGAGATCGATAATGTATCCTACTTGTAGACTGATAATGTATCTACAGGTAGACTGATAATTTATCCTACTGGGAGACCGATAATATATCCTATTGGAAACCGATAATTTATCCTACTGGTAGACTGATAATTTATCCTACTGGGAGACCGATAATGTATCCTACTGTAGCCCGTTAATTCATCATACTGGGACCACTTCGCCACGGAGCGCGTATCTTTTGCCCTGTTATCCCACAGACATATAAAGCATGGATATTTGGTGAATCCCCTTTGTTGTCCAAGCAAAAAGCTCTAACTACTTCAATGTTTCTAGAGATGTGCTTATTGCAGCATACTCCTCCTTCATTTTAGTAGAATGAGCAAATGGTATTGAGCCATATTTGCTACAACTGTGTAAGAGAACACCTTTCAAACTTCTTTGATAGCTGTCAATAAAAGTCGCCACTCATCTGGTGTATAACCTACACTCATTTCGTTTACAAGACCTCATACATTAGTACGAAATACAAGGTTGTTTTCTATACAAATGAATGGAAGAACACCTTGCTCTCTGCAGCAATATAATGTAATCTTTTTTTCCAGCAGTCAGTAATTATTTTTCTTGTAATCTTACCGCGAACAGTTCTGAAGATTCCTTGGTTAACAAGAATAATGGGACCTACAGTAAAGCTTAAAAAGGCAATGAATGAATCATTGAACAACGAGAAGTAGACTGTGAGCTTTACTAGAACACAATTACAGAAACAAAATGGACGTTACGGCCAAAGCCTTCGTCAGCACAGAACAAACACACACAAACAGACACACAACTACACGAAAAAACTACATGAAAATATTAAGGCTAGTTATCTGAAATTGGGATTTGTAGAGCACTATAGCCGGCTCTGTGGCGTATGTGTCAAGGATGGGGTTCGCAATTCCGCAATCCGTGCTCTAAACACAGCAGCGGTTTATAGTCCACTATAACAGTGAGTTGCATGTCCTTCACGGGGAGCCGCAGTATATTTTGCTGTTTGTGATTTCTTGGCAAGTTTGCGTTCAGTGGTCTGTCATCGCTTTCTGAGCGACAGGCACTCATGCTATTTTATGAAAGCCAACGCGGTGTGGTCTACATCCAAGTCGCCCGCGGCTGTGTTTAGAGCGCGGGATGCGGAATTGCCAACTGCATCTGCGACACCTCCACTACAGGACCGGCTATAGTGCTATACTTATCCCAGTTTCACCTTTCGCTCACTTGGGCGTCCTCCTATCCCCGTAGCGGGTGTCTCCCAACGGGCGACTTGGCCAATCCTTGAGCTTCTGGCTGACCCTTAGTCCTTTGACCACCTAAACCACACATCCGGTTAATTCAATCCACTTACAGTCGCTCAAGGCGTTTTCGGCTAAGTAACCTTAATATTTTCATATAGTTGTTTCGTGTAGTTGTATGTCTGTTTATGTGTGTTTGTTCTGTGCTGACGAAGGCTTTGGCCGCAACGTCCAATTTGTTTCTTGTAATCGTGTTCAGACAAATCAGTGAGCTTACATGAAGAAAAATAAGAATAAATACAGGGTGTTTGAAATCAAAAACAGGAAAGATAATATTAGAGGAAGATGCTATAATGAAGAGGTGGAATGAGTATATAAGAGAATTATATGACGGAGAAAGGGAAGAATTAACAGAAGATAGTAACTTAGAAGGTCCACCTATTCTGAAAGAAGAAGTCGCTGACGCTATGAAACGTATGAAGAAAGGAAAAACAGCTGGGCCAGATGAAATCACAATAGAAGAATTAGAAGTATTGGGAGAATTTGGAGTAGATATATTAACCAAAATGTTGAATGATATTTACAGCAGTGGATATTTACCCAGTGATATGCTGAAATCTGTATTTATAGCTATACCAAAAAGACCAGGAGCAATTGATTGTGAAGATTTTCGTACAATTAACCTTATAAACCATATCACTAAGCTTCTACTCAGAATCATAATGAGAAGAACCAAAAAGAAAATAAAAATTGAAATTAGTGAAGAACAGTATGGATTTGTGGAAGGAAAGGGCACAAACAATGCAATTTATACATTACGGACACTAATAGAAAGGTCAATAGAGAAACAGAGAGACATATATTTGTGCTTCATAGATTATACTAAGGCATTTGATAAAGTAAAACATGATGAACTGATTAAAATGTTGGAAGATATCAACACTGATAGAAAAGATTTAAGAATAATAAAGAATGTTTACTGGAACCAAGTAGCAGCAATTAAAATGGGAAATAAAGAGGGTAGTTACGAACAGATAAAGCTAGGAGTACGACAGGGGTGTGTCTTGTCACCAGATCGTTTCTCCCTGTATAGCGAAGTAATAATGAGAGAGATCAAAGAGATGCCAGGAATACTAGTTGGAGGTTATAATATAAATAATATACGCTATGCAGATGACATAGTATTGGTGGCGGGTAATTCAACAGACCTACAACAATTATTAGACGTTGTAGTAACAGAGAGTGCAAGGAAAGGACTCTCCTTGAATATCAAGAAAACAGTAACAATGATAATATCAAAGAAAATGGTGACACCAAAATGTGACATAGAAATAGAAGGGGAAATCCTTAACCAAGTTGATAATTTTAGATACCTAGGGGCATTTATCCGGTTAGCGGGGTAGGGATATCCCCTATCAAAGGAGATGTAAGACGCCTCCTTTCCTCCGCTAGCCTACGGGACACCCTTGGGCAAGGTGGAGTACCCGTTTAGCCCCCCGATCAGGGTTACGTGAAGCCATGGAAGCAGGTGGTGGATGGAGTCTGAGAGCAGCCGACAGATTGTTGTTGGTTATGGTCTTGCACTCTGCGGCGATAGGCAGATGATCTCATCAGTAGAGACAATGGCTATGGCCACCGACTAGTACAGTCACTGCCCAGAAGGAAAGCAACGGCAAACTACCTTCTGCAAAACTTGCCAAGAAACCATAACAACCATGAAAGAAAACATAATAAGAAAGAGATCTGGTGGCGAGACCCCAGGCCAGGCAGATCAGATAACACTGGGGAAGAGTGTGACGCAGGGACCAGTACTAGTAATCGTGATGACGGAGTTAATCCTGACTGTGTTACCAAGGAAATCCTCTGTGTCAGACTAAGAAACAGAGTGAGAATGGCAACGTGGAATGTGAGAAGTTTGTATGAGGGAAAGCTTAAAGTAGTGTGTGATGAGATTGAGAGATTAAACATTCACATTTTAGGAATTAGTGAACATCGCTGGAGCGGCAAGGGACATTTTACAACTGAAAATGGAAGTATTTTCATTTATTCTGGTAGAGATGTCGGAGGCCAGAGTGGAGTGGCATTTTGTTTAGATAAGACAACTGCAAAAGCTTTAATGGGATATAATCCAGTTAGTGATAGAATCCTCACTATTAGACTTAAAGGCCGTCCAAAAAACACAACTCTCATACAGATATATGCACCTACTTCAACAGCAGAGGAGGACGAAATTGAAGATTTTTTACAAGACACATTAAATAAGATTGGTCATAATGATATAGCAATAATAATGGGAGATTTTAATGCTAAAGTAGGTGCAGGAAGAGCTGAAAATGAGAGACACGTTTTAGGAAAATTTGGATTAGGAAATAGAAATGATGCAGGTGACAAATTAATTGAATTTTGCACAGAAAATGAGTTAACGATAGCCAACACACTTTTTAAACAACATCCAAGAAGACTCTTCACATGGAAGTCTCCAGACAGTTTTACCAAAAATCAGATAGATTATATTTTAATACAAAGAAGATGGAGATCAAGCATAACATCTGCAAAAACCCTACGAAGTGCAGACTGTGATACAGATCATCAGTTATTAGAAGCAGATCTGAAATTAAAACTCAAAAAGCTTACCCGAGGACCAAGGCCACTTCGTTTTGACTCACAAAAATACCGGACGCATACAACATAGAAGTTAGGAATCGCTTTTGGGGTCTTGATGTCTGTACAAGAAGAAATGACACCTGATGAACTGGCAGTACAAGCTAGAGATATCTTGATAACTGCAGCCAAAGATTTCATTCCGACCAAGAAAAAGCAACTTAAGCCATGGATTACATCAGACACGTTAGAATTAATAAAACAACGAAGGGAGCTGAAACAGAAAGGAGATTAATCCGATAGCAGGATTAAGTATAAATCTTTAACTCGAGAAATAAGAAAGAACACAAGAAAGGACAAAAATCAATATATACAAGATTGCTGTACCAGAATAGAGCAATATCGTAAGGCTGGAAGAGATTATGAAATGTTCAAGGAAATGAAGTTATTGACAAGAAATGTTCAACCTCAATTGAATGTTATCTGTGACAAGATGGGAAATACCTTAACAGAGTCTAGACAAATTCTAGAAAGATGGCAGGAGTACTGCAGTGGAATGTATGATATGAGTGACAGTGAGGATATGAATGAGATACATGAGCCAATGACAGCAGAGACAGAACCTGAACCCTCATTAGATGAAATTGCTTGGGCTATAAGGAACCTGAAGAATGGTAAATCACCTGGATGTGATGAGATACCAGCTGAACTAATTAAAGTGGGAGGAGAAGAAAGCAGACACATATATCATGCATTATGTACAAAGATTTGGAAATATGGTATATGGCCAAAAGATTGGAAGAGAACTATCTTCATTCCAATACCAAAAAAGGGCAACCTGAAATTATGCACCAACTATAGAACTGTTTCCCTGATCAGTCATGCAAGTAAAATTCTACTAAAAGTCATAATGCGAAGACTTAGTAAGAAAATGGAAGAAGAGATTAACGTAGTTCAAGCTGGATTTAGACAAGGAAGAGGAACAAGAGATCACATTCTCAATATGCGTTTAATAATAGAGAAGTGCAGAGAATTTAATGTAAACCTATTCTCATGTTTTGTGGATTATTCAAAGGCATTTGACTGTGTACAGCATCAGAAACTTTGGGAAATCATGAGGAATATGGGCTTTCCTTCACATGTAGTACATCTCATAAAAATGCTATATCTAGACCAACAAGCAGCAGTTAGAATAGATGGCGAGACATCAGATTGGTTTGACATCAAGCAAGGAGTCCGTCAGGGCTGCGTGCTGTCACCCTATTTGTTTAACCTGTATGCCGAAAATATAATGAGAAATGTAAGAGATGATATAAACAGGGAGCCATATGATGCCCTAAATATCGGCGGTCATGACATACCAGAGATTCGATATGCTGATGATACAGTATTACTATCCACAACACAGAATGGCATAGAAAACCTAATAGCCTCAACACAATTGAATAGTGAAAATCACAACTTATATCTTAACATAGCAAAAACTAAGATAATGCATACAGATAAAACTACTATGGAGAAAGAAATATACATTAATGGGAGAAAATTGGAGGTGGTGGAAAATTTTGAATATCTTGGGTCATTGATTACGAATAATGGTGACACAATGAAAGAAATTAAACGGCGACTATCCATTGCTCTTCAAAGACTAAAACAGATGAATAAATTATGGTGTGGGACAGACAGAACTACAAAAATTAGATTTTTAAGAGCATGCATCTTTTCCATTGCAACATACGCCTGTGAGACATGGACACTTACTAAACAAGCTGAACAGCGCATACATGCCTTTGAATATAAATGTTATAGTCGAGTTCTAAGAATATCTTGGGTAAAGAAAAGAACAAATGTATCCATACTTCAAGAGTTGAATATTGAGGAGGGATGGCTATTAAAGACGATAAAACAAAGAAAATTGAAGTATTTTGGTCACTTGAAACGTCACGACAGTTTGGAGAGAACAATAATGGAAGGGTATATGCCTGGGAAGAGAGGAAGAGGAAGGCCAAAGAGAAGATGGGTGCAGGATGTGGCGGATGATCTCCAGATGGGTGTATCAGACGCGGGACATCTTGCTTGTGACCGGGAAGTTTTCCGGAAGGTTGTTATGGGAGCGAGGTTCTGCAAAGGACATGCTACTGAATGAATGAATGAATGAATGAGGGGCACTTATAACATCAGATGGAAGATGTACAACAGAGATTAGGAGCAGAATAGGGCAGGCGAAAGCCGCATTTCAGAAAATGAAGAGTATCTTATGCAATAAGTCACTATCACTGAATGTAAGAAAGAGAGTGCTGAAATGCTATGTAGAACCAGTTTTGCTGTATGGCAGTGAATCTTGGAATGTAAATGAACACATTAAGAAAAAATTAGAAGCAACAGAGATGTGGTTCCTGAGACGAATGTTGCGAATTCATTGGACTGCCAGAGTAACTAACGACGACTGCCTGAAACAGGCTAATGAAACTAGAACATTATATACAACAATAAGACAGAGACAAACATCTTTCTTCGGTCATGTGATGAGAAGAGAGGCATTGGAGAACATCGTAACAACTGGAAAGATCGAGGGGAAGAGAGGCAGAGGTAGACCAAGAGAAGTGATGCTGGATGGATTGAGACGGTGGCACGGAGGAATATCAGCAGCAGAGTTGATCCTTAAAACCAAAGACCGAGATCTGTGGAGAGCCATGAACGCCTACGCCAGCCGGCACGGCACTTGATGATGATGATGAATCGTGTTCTAGTAAAGCTCATAATCTACTTATCGTATATATATCGCTGGATGGAGATACGATATACACACACATCGTGATTGTAACTGACTCAGAAAGCATGCTGACTGGGGTGAGGACAGGCAAGCTTCGTGCAGAGTGGCTTGCACAGCTTCGGAAGTCACGGGTGACAAGCATCGTCTGGATCTTTTCTCCGGGGCATGCTGGTGTGCTGGGGAATGAACAGGCGGACAGATTGGCTGGCTCTGCAGAACTTGGTGGAGTTTTGATGCATGATAACGCAGACGTGGTTGCGGTCTTGTGGGAGCATGTGTACACCTCGGAGGAGTAAATGGATCACCATGGTCTGGCAAGAATGCGACAGCGAGGGGTGATGAGGGGATCTGGCCGACGCTCGACGCTCAGAGGAAAGGCGAGACGGACATATAATCAGATTGCTACTGGTACTATTGGTGTTGGAACTCTTCGCTGGCTGCTGAGGATGGGGACGGGGCGCTTATGGGAACGCCCCGAATGCTGTGATGTCGGTTCCTAAATCAATCAACTGATCAATCAATCTGCTTCTCGTATTTTTTTTTTTTTTTTTTTTTTTTGGGGGGGGGGGAGGGGGGGGGGGAATTCAATCATTGAAGATTCCATTATAGATATATAGATCTCGGATTAGATCATTCGTTTACGCTTGTCGAGGCGTTGAGCAGATGGAAAATCATCTTGGAAATCACTATCGCTGTCACTTGTCGATCCACACACATGTCACTGCTGTCTCATCTTCTAGCAGGGAATCCTAACTTTGACTGAACATTGGGATTGGTATGTCATATCCGTGTGGAACAGGTCGTCTGGCAGAATCTAAATCTGGATATTCCTATTTGTGTGTGTGTGATGATATCCATTAATCCCCTTAATATTAACAAAACAGAAATAACAGTCATCATAGTAGTTCTTGGGCTCTCTCCAAACCATTAGAATTCCGAATTTTAAACATTTTCATTCCCCACAAGTCCACTGTCGCAGGTGTTCAACACATGTTTCGCAAACAATATGAGGAAGATTCTTGGAAAGCTGAAACTGTAAGTAAACAAGCAGCTTCATTTTTTAATGGACAAGATAGTAATAGTTGTTTTTTTTTTTTTCCACCAGAGCATTATACAGAAAATACTGTACTAATATTAATTAAATACATAAATGCCTGTATCTCAGAAACTAACGCTGCTACAGACAAATAAATGTATTAGTTGGATTTACCACGCGTCATTTATGACCCACCAGGTTTAAAATGCTTGGGACCATTTTTGTTTATTTTTGTAGGGCTGTGTAATTTATCCTACTGGTAAACCGATAGTTTAATCTACTGGCAGACCAATAGTTTATTCTACTGGTAGATTGATAATTTATCCTGCTGGTAGACTGATAATTAATCCTACAATAAACCAAGAAAGTATCGTACTAACAGATCTATAGTTTATAGTATTGGTACATCTATAGTTTATCCTACTGGTAGTTCTATAGTTTATCCTAGTGGTAGTTCTATAGGTTATCGTACTGGTAGATCTATAGTTTATCCTACTTATACATCAATAGTTTTCCTACTGGTAGATCTATAGTTTATCCTACTTGTAGATCTATAGTTTACCCTACTGGTAGATCTATAGTATATCCTACCTGTACATCAATAATTTATCATACTGTTAGATGGCATGGAGGAATATCAGCAGCAGAGTTAATCCAGAAAACCAAAGACCGAGATCTGTGGAGAGCCATGATGATGACTTTTAGATCAATAATGTATCCTACTGTTGACAGAGAGTTTATCCTACTATACACAAATAGTTTATTCTACTGTAGACAAAGAGTTTATTTAAATTGGTAGCTCAATAGGTTATCTTACTGATAGATCAATAGTTTATGCTGCTGTATATCAATAGTGATCCCTATCATAGACTAAGTGTTTATTTACTTATAAATCAATAGTTTAACTACTTATAGATCAATAGTTTATATCTTTATTGATCAGTAGTTCATCTATTTATAGTAGTAGTAGTAGTAGTTAATGTAGTAGTTAATCTATATATATATATTTATAGTTGTAGTAGTTAATCTATTTATAGATCAACAGTTTATCTACTTATAGATCAATTGCCACTTGAATTTAATATGTAGCCTACTGTATGCACTTTGTATTTCATCATGTTTATGTCAAGTCCAGGAATTATATTCTTTATTGAATTGCATAACCTTTTATTCGTTACACAATGTATAACATATTGTTTTAATTTTAACAATTATTCCATTTGGGGATATGTGTGTGTGTGGGTGGGGAGATATGAGTGTATGTGGGGGGATGTGTTTTGGGTGGGTCCCTGTGAGTGGGGGTAAGTTTTCTTTTGGGTGGGTGGGTGGGTGTTGGTGGGTAATAGAATTTGTGGGTGTGAGTGGGTGGTAAGGTGTGAGTGGGTGTGTGGGAGTTGTATGTATGGGTGAGGGTGTGTGGTGAGGGTGTGGGGGATATGAGTTGGATGGGCGATGAGTGTGTGGTGGGGATGTGTGGGTGGGAGATGCATGTGTTTGGGATGTCTGAGTGGGTGAGTTATTTGTGTGTGGGTGGGTTGGGAATATGTGTGCTGGTAGGGGTGTTGTAGTTGAGGGATGCGTGGTTGGGGGATGGGTGATTGAGTGTGTGGGGAGATGTGTGGGTGGTTAAGTGTGTGTGTGAGTTGGGGGATGGGTTGTGATGTATATGTGGATGGGGAGAGATGCTTGGGTGGGGATGCGGGTGTTGGTGGGTGCGAGAGATGGTGTGGGTGGTGGATGTGTGGGTGGGTTGGCGGGTGTGGATGTGTTTGTGTGTGGGTGCGCATGTGTGTGAGTGTGTGTGTATGCTAGAAGGGAGAGAGAGAGTTGAGCACACGCATGTCATGTAACATGCTATTCCATATTTTTTGTGTATTCTCATCTTTCATATTATCATTTTGAATTCCACTTGATTCCATATTGTTTTGAGTATTCTCATCTTTCATATTAACATTTTGTATGCCACTTGATATAATCATTTATAATACGAAAACTTTCTCATAAATCTCCCACCCAGTTCCATTAAAAACTTTCTCATAAATCGCAGGTGAAATGCTCAAAGCAGCAGATGAGAATACCTTACAATGTTTGTTACAGCTGATCAATGAAATCTGACAAAACGAATCCCCACCACAACAGTGGAAGGATGGTGTAATTTTTAATCTGCCGAAAAAAGGTGATATGTCTGATTGCAATAACTGGCGTGGTATCACCCAACTGTCAGTACCAGGAAAACTTGTTTGTAGCATGTTACTTAAGGGATTGAAAAAGTCTATAGATGAAAGGCTCAGAGAACAAGCTCGCTTCAGACCAAAACGGTCATGTATAGACCACATTTTCACTCTTAGAATAATCATTGAAGACTGTAGAATTCCAGTCGAAATTAATCACCAACTTTCAAAAAGCCTTCGACAGTATCCACCGTCCTTCACTTTGGAATCTACTTAACATCTATGGTTTTCCTACCAAATATACCAACATCATAAAATCTTTCTATAAGGAGACACGTTGCTGCGTGAGAACAGAATCAAGCAACTCTGACTGGTTCTCAGTGGAAACGGGAGTGAAACAGGGTTGTGTCTTGTCACCGATGCTCTTTGGAATGGCTATCGATTGGGTCATGTGCAAATGCACAAACAACACAAATAGGACTATCCATTGGGTTGACATAATTCTAGAAGACCTGGACTTTGCCGACGACATAGTGCTTTTAAGTTCAACACACCCAGATGCACAAGAGAAAATAAACCATCTCCAAAATGTTTGAGGACAAATTGGTCTCCAAATTAACACCACAAAAACAAAAACTATTGATCTTACCAACAGTTCAGACGACACCAAATTAGGCAATCATGTTCTTGAAAAAGTCAACAGCTTCACATACCTAGGAAGCAAAATGGCATCTACAGGGGACTCAACACCAGAAATATTATATAGAATCTCACTGGCATCTGATGCCTTCAATAAACTGTCAAACATCTGGAAGTCAAAGTCACTCAGCACACATCATCATCATCATCAAGTGCCGTGCCGGCTGGCGTAGGCGTTCATGGCTCTCCATAGATCTCGGTCTTTGGTTTTCTGGATCAACTCTGCTGCTGATATTCCTCCATGCCACCGTCTCAATCCATCCAGCATCACTTCTCTTGGTCTACCTCTGCCACTCTTCCTCTCGATCTTTCCAGTTGTTACGATGTTCTCCAATGCCTCTCTTCTCATCACATGACCGAGGAAAGCTGTTTGTCTCTGTCTTATTGTTGTATATAATGTCCTAGTTTCGTTAGCCTGTTTCAGGCAGTCGTCGTTAGTTACTCTGGCAGTCCAAGGAATTCGCAACATTCGTCTCAGGAACCACATCTCTGTTGCTTCTAATTTCTTCTTAATTTGTTCATTTACATTCCAAGATTCACTGCCATACAGCAAAACTGGTTCTACATAGCATTTCAGCACTCTCTTTCTTACATTCAGTGATAGTGACTTATTGCATAAGATACTCTTCATTTTCTGAAATGCGGCTTTTGCCTGCCCTATTCTGCTCCTAATCTCTGTTGTACATCTTCCATCTGATGTTATAAATGCCCCTAGGTATCTAAAATTATCTACTTGGTTAAGGATTTTCCCTTCTATTTCTATGTCACATTTTGGTGTCACCATTTTCTTTGATATTACCATTGTTACTGTTTTCTTGATATTCAAGAAGAGTCCTTTCCTTGCACTCTCTGTTACTACTACGTCTAATAATTGTTGTAGGTCTGTTGAATTATCCGCCACCAATACTGTGTCATCTGCATAGCGTATATTATTTATATTATAACCTCCAACTAGTATTCCTGGCATCTCTTTGATCTCTCTCATTATTACTTCGCTATACACACACTGGCCACAGCACTTCGCTATACAGCACACATACGAAACATAAAATCTTCAATTCTTGTGTGATTCCAGTGCTAACGTATGGATGTGAGAGCTGGAAATCAACTGTAACTTTAGATTTTAAAAAATTAGACAATTTTGAGAACAAATGTCTTAGAAGAATTCTAAACATCCAGTGGACAGATTTCAAAACCAATGCGCATATAAGGCAAGAGACTAAGCAAGATATTGTATCCAATGTTATAAGAAGACGCCGTTGAAACTACATCGACCATGTACTCAGAATGGACAAGACAAGACTCCCCTACCAAGCCCTGATATGGTCACCAGTAGGGAAAAGAAAACGGGGAAGACCAAGAGAGCCCCTACGTAGAACCATCATCAGAGAAGGCGCATTCAACGGTCAAGTAAACATCCAAGATCTACAACAGGTAGCAGCGAACCGCCAGACATGGAGAGCCATGACTTCTGCCCTATGCGACTTAGGCTCAAGTGGAAAGACTAACTAACTAACTAACTAACTAACTAACTAACTAACTAACTAACGAACGAACGAACGAACGAACTAACTAACTAACTAACTAACTAACCAACCAACTAACTAACTAACTAATACGAAAACATGCACATTACTGTAGTGTGATTGAGAGAATTAATGTGAGTGAGTGTGAGACAGAGTGTGTGTGTGTGGGTAAGAAAAAAGTGAGAGTTGAATTGCATCAATAATTTCTACATTACACAATGTATATGTACACTTTTTTATCCATTGTTTTTACAATTTGTGCGAGAATGCTGACGACAATAGTCAGTGTATGTGTGTGCAACGTGCAGGAGTTTGTTCATACTAGTTTCAGTGATTATGTGAGGAATCATGTAAGTGTCTAGATCTGACGATGTGTGTGTGAGTGTGTATGTGGAGTATGTATGCGTGGAGGGGTTGTGAGTGGGAGATGTGTGGTGGGTGATGCATGTGTGTGTGGGTGGAGGATATTGGGGTGAAAGTGTGTGGGTGTTGGTGGGTGGGGGCTTGTGTTGCTGGGGAATGTGTATGTGGGTGGGTGGTGAGTGGGTGTGTGGGTGGGTGAGGGGTGCGTGGGTGAATGGTTGTGTGGCGGTGGGAAGATGTGTGTAGGTTGAGGGATGGGTGTGTGATGGGTGTGGGGATGTGTTTGTGGGTGGGGGATATGTCTGTTTGGGTGGGGTGTGTGTGTGGGTGGAAAATGTATGTGTGGGTGGTGAGCGTGTTTGTAGGTCGGGGATGTGTGCGTGGGTGGGAGATGGTGGGTGGGGGCATATGTGTGTGCGGGAATGTGCATATTTGTGGATGGGGATGTGTATATGGATGGGGTGTTGTGTGGGAGGGGAGATGGGTGAGGATGTGTGGGTGGATGGGGGAGGTGGGATGTGCAGGTGGGTAAAGGATGTATGTGATGATGGGGGATGTGTGTTTGGCTGTGTGAGTGTGGGTGGGCAGATGGAAGATGTATGTGTTGATGGGTGGATGGAGGATGTGTAGGTGTGAGAGGTTGTGGGATGAGTACGTGAGTGGATAAATTTGTGTGGGGGTTAAGTGTATGGGTGGGGGATGTATGTGTATGTGGGAAGATGTGTGTGGGTGGGGGATGTGTGTGGGGATATATGTGGGTGGTGGGGTGTGTGTGGATGGGAGGTGTGTGTTTGGATGGGTGGTTGGGGGTGTGTGGGTTGGTGGTGGAGGATATGTGGGTGGGTGTGTGTTGGTGGGTGGAGGATGGGTGTGTGGGTGGGGGATGAGACAACGAGAGAGTTAGTCTGTGTGAAAGAAACCAAAAAAAAAAAAAAAAAAGATAGATAGAGAGGGTTGAGCGCATGTATGTCATGTGACGTGCCATTCGATATCTTTTCTCTATACTCATCATACATATCATTTTTAATGCCACTTGATTTTCTAACACATACTGACAAAAATGTGTACACTGCTTATTCCATTATGTTTATGTCAATTTTGGAATGAACTCATTGTATCGCATCACTATTTCTTTACGCTACACAATGTATGTGCATAATTTGCTCTCCACTTTTTTTCATTTTTGTGAGAATGCTCACGATAATCGTCAGTGTAGGTGTGTGTAATGTGAGGAAGTTTGTTCACATGAGCTTCAGTGATTATTTGAGGCATTATGTGTGTGTCTAGATGTGAGGATTATGTTTGTGTTGGGGGATGAGTTTGTGGGTGGGGGTATGTGTGTTGGGGTATGTGTGTGTGGGTGGGGGAATTTTGTGTATCTGGGTGGATGGGTGGAGAGATGTGTTGGTGGGTGGGGAATATTGTGTGAATGAGGGATGTTTCTGGGTGGAAATGTTAGTGGGTCGGTGGGAGTGTCAGTGTGGGCGAGGGATGTGTGTGAGTGGGTGAGTATTGGTGGGTGAGGGTGTGGATGTGTGGGTGGGGTATGTGGATGGGTGTGTGAGGATGTGTGTAAGGGGTGTGGGGATGTGTGTATGGGTTGGGGATGGTGTGTCTGATGTGTATATGGATGGAAGAGGTGTGTGGGTTGGGGATGTGTGTGTGGGTCGGTGTTTGTGTGTGGGTGAGGGAATGTGTGGATAGGGAGTGTATGTGTGGAGGTGTGTGGGTGGTTGGGAGAGGTATGTTGGAGTATGGGAGAAGTGTGTGGGTGGGGAGATTGTGTGGGTAGGGATGTAAGTGGGTGGGTGGGGAGGTGTGGGATGTGTGGGTTTCTGGGGGTTGTGTAGGTGGGTGCAGAGATGAGTTGGTTGGTGGGTGGAGGGATGTGAGTATGGATGGGGCGTGTGGGTGGATGAGGGATGTCTGGGAGGAGGATGTGTGTTTGGGTTGGTGTGTTTGCGTGGGTGTTGGCAGGTGGGGGGTATGTGGGTGCTGGTAGGTGGGGGATGTGTGTTTGCGTGGGAGATGTGTGTATTGGTGTGGGAATGTGTGTCGGTGGGGGATGTTTGGATGGTTGTGAAATGCGTTTGTGGGCGGGGAAATGTGTGTGTGTGTGTGTGGATGGAAAGATGTGTGGGTATGGGCGGTTGATGTGTGAGTGGGTGAGAGATATGTGTGTGTGGTGCGGGATTTGCGTGTGTGAGGGGTATGTGTGTGTAGTTGGAGGGTGTGTGGGTAGGTGGAACATGTGTGTCTGGGTGAACTTGAGTGGATTGGGGTACGTTTGATTTGGTGGAAAGATGCGTGTGGGTGGGTGAGGATGTGAGTGTAGGTGGGTGCGAGATGTCTGGGTTGGTGGCGGGATCTGTGAGTGGGTGGAGGGATGAGTGGGGGATGTGTGGGTATGGGTGGATGATGTGTGAGTAAGTGAGGGATGTGTGTGTGGGTTGGTGCTGGATGCGTGTGTGTGAGGGGGGAATGTGTCACATAACATGAGAATATGCATTGTTTATGCTTACAACATTCATTTGACAATGTTTTTTTTTTCTATGTGAATGCATCATGCACTGTTGATGAACGAAAGATGAGTGATTGGAAGGACCGAATGTAAGACGGGCCTACGCGCCCAATTTGTTACCCTTTGAAAATAAAGATCAAATCAATTAAATTCAATAGTTTATCTACTTATAGATCAATATGTTATACCACTGGAAGACCAATAGTTTATCCTACTGATTAACATTTGACTATTCCGTATAACTCACTGACATTTGACTATATATAACTCACTGCCGGGCTCCCTGGCCCAGGAGTTTAACGTCATTCTCCGTAATCCCTATACTCTCGTGAGTAACGTGACGTGCGCGAGAATCGTTAGCGGTTCTCACTGCGTCGGTAACTTACGGGGTATGTGAGCCGGTCGCTCAGAAAGCAATGGCAAACTACTGAGCGTAATCTTGTCAAGAAATCAACAATCAGCTGAAAGATACTGATGTTGACAGCGATGTCCTGTAGAGGATATGCGAAGAAAAAGAATTTAACTAACTAACATTTGACTATATCTATACAACTCACTAACATTTGACTATATCTATATAACTCACTGACATTTGACTATATCTATACAACTCACTAACATTTGACTATATCTATACAACTCACTAACATTTGACTATATCTGTATAACTCACTAACATTTGACTATATCTATATAACTCACTGACATTTGACTATATCTATACAACTCACTGACATTTGACTATATCTATACAACTCACTAACATTTGACTATATCTATATAACTCACTAACATTTGACTATATCTGTATAACTCACTAACATTTGACTATATCTGTATAACTCACTAACATTTGACTATATCTGTATAACTCACTAACATTTGACTATATCTGTATAACTCACTAACATTTGACTATATCTGTATAACTCACTAACATTTGACTATATCTGTATACCTCACTAACATTTGACTATATCTGTATAACTCACTAACATTTGACTATATCTATACAACTCACTGACATTTGACTATATCTATATAACTCACTGACATTTGACTATATCTATACAACTCACTAACATTTGACTATATCTATACAACTCACTAATATTTGACTATATCTATATAACTTACAGACATTTGACTATATCTATACAACTCACTAACATTTGACTATATCTATATAACTTACAGACATTTGACTATATCTATACAACTCACTAACATTTGACTATATCTATATAACTTACAGACATTTGACTATATCTATACAACTCACTAACATTTGACTATATCTATACAACTCACTAACATTTGACTATATCTGTATAACTCACTAACATTTGACTATATCTATACAACTCACTAATATTTGACTATATCTATATAACTTACAGACATTTGACTATATCTATACAACTCACTAACATTTGACTATATCTATATAACTTACAGACATTTGACTATATCTATACAACTCACTAACATTTGACTATATCTATATAACTTACAGACATTTGACTATATCTATACAACTCACTAACATTTGACTATATCTATACAACTCACTAACATTTGACTATATCTATATAACTTACAGACATTTGACTATATCTATATATAGTCTCCGGTCTCCCTGGCCAAGGGTTTAGCGACACTGTATATCCACGTCCGGAAAACAGCAGCTGCGAGAATCGGCAGTGGTTCGTACCGTGCTGGTAACTTACGGGGGTATGTGAGCTGGTTGTTCAGAAATCAATGGCAAACTACAGAGCGTAATCTTGCCTAGTACATCAACAGCAGCTGAAAATGCTGGTGTTGACTGCAACGTCCTGTAAGGGATATGCAACATTTAAAAAAAAAAAAACCAACTCACTGACATTTGACTATATTTAATAAACTCTTTGACATTTGACTTTATATTGCTCACTGACATGTGACTATATCTATATAACTCACTGACATTTGACCATATCGTATAACGCAGTGGCATTTCATTATATCGTATAATTCACTAACATTCCACTACACCGAATAACTCACTGACGTTTCACTATACAGTATAACTCGCAAACATATCACAAGATTTTGTTGCTCACTAGTGGATAATATATTGAGAAACTTTCCTGAGATCTGTGATGTATTGACTGTAATCAGACATTTACCTGAGATAGGATATATTGACTGTATTCAAACATTTGCCTGAGATGTGTGAAACATTTACTGTAGTCAGACACCTGAGATGGGTGATATATTGACTGTAATCAGACACTTACCTAAGATGGGTGGTATATTGACTGTAGTCAGTCAATCGCTTATAGTGAAGGTGATATATAATATCTTGAAATAGTTACCTGGCATCAGAGACAGGAGAAACAAAGACGACGTCAAGAATATAGCCACCATCATGCTAGTGTCTACACTTGATATCTCCGTGTCAACATCTCTGCACAGCGCCAGGTCTACTATATAAGTCGGCGATTAAGTTTCCGGTGTTAAGGAATATATAACCTGTTTCACTTCCTGGTAATAATGGCCTTTTGATAATGTCCTCAGAAATACCGTATCCCGGCCGAGGTAAACAACCTGTCTGGTAACACAGTCAAGCCCAACCGCACATCACCAATATCAATATCATGTGCCACGTCATTAAGCGTGGGCGGTCATGGTTTGTCGTCTCACACGATCAGGTCTGGGTTCTGTTCCCAATTATACCGTGTGTCTATACTATCTCGCATCATTATACCATGTGTCCATGCTATCTCACACCATTATACCGTATGCCCATGCTATCTCACATCATTATACCGTGTATCCATGCTATCTCACTCACTTATACCATGTTTCCATGCTCTCTCACACCATTATACCATGTGTCCATGATATCTCACATCATTATACCGTGTGTCCATGATATCTCACATCATTATACCGTGTAGCAATGCTATCTCACTCGCTTATACCGTGTGTCCATGCTATCTCACTCACTTATACCGTGTGTACATTTTATCTCACTCCATTATACCGTGTGTTCATGATATCTCACATCATTATACCGTGTGTCCGTGCTATCTCACTCGCTTATACCGTGTGTTCGTGATATCTCACATCATTATACCGTGTGTCCATGATATCTCACATCATTATACCGTGTAGCAATGCTATCTCACTCGCTTATACCGTGTTTCCGAGTAAAAGAGTTAGGACCGTCTTCTGGGTCCTTGGGATGTTAGGTATCGTGATTGCCATGAACTTCACGGGTCCCGAGAATGATAACTCAACTCTTTGAGTGTGCGTAGATCTTTTCTGTTGTAAATCGCACACTCTGCTAAAACTCGGGGAATGCTGAGTTGCCTTCACTTTCGTGAGGTAATGCTCGGAGATCTTCGGCAGGTTCCGTGGGTGTGTTCTTCCGGACCTGACACGAAGAGGCCATTCGGTAGCAAGTCATCAAAAAAAGGAGGCCGCTTCTATAGCCAGCTGTATCAGTGGCATCACGGGGAGCCGGAGAATGTTCTACAGCGAAGGTTGTTGTTGAAGCTATCCTTTCACGGCCGTTTCCGCCAGCTGTAATCTATGCAACTCTTATGAAATCAGAGATTGATCTACAGTGGTGGCATTGTTGTCCTTGAGACGAAAGGCTGTGTCTTTGATCAGCTGTATCATGATGTACCTTTTGGGGCCCCAGAGGGGACCTACAGCCCAGGGCTTGATGAACCTACCGGGTCGCTGTCTGTTGTATAGTTGTTCCTAAGTTTTAAATGTAAAACACTTTTATACTTGGCGTCGTTTAACTAAAGTTTGTATTACAGTTGTGGGTCAATTATCAACCAGGCCGAGCGGTTGCGCTGTAACCTGTGTTCTGACCGAGATGTACACGTTGACCTCGGGTCAGCGGGCATCAGCTGTAAGTATTGACCATGCAGGCCAGCCAGAGTAGCAAGCCTGTGTGTGTACTATGACCTAGATTAAGCGGAGGCCAGTGTTCAACAGTCAAGACGGAATGTATTGTGCCAGCCAGCTTAGTGGAGCAGTCTGGTTGAAGCAAATTAACAATACATTCGAAGCCCTATCTCAATAATGGGGTATTTGAGGGAATTATGGTCCTGGCAGAAGAATTCCTCGTGAACAGAGGTTTAATTTGATTCCCTTAATGAATATGTTGACCTTAGTATGGTTCAGTCATCATCTGGTGGCGTGGTTGAAACCAGTACTTGTCAAGCTTTCATGTGACGCGCGAGAACCATATACGTTTCTCGTTACGGTGAAACCCAACCATGTAGGAGGCTATAAGCTGGGAAGTGATTATCGCCCCATAAGCCTGTTGTTATTTAACTGGGCTTAGTCTGAATGGGGAAAGATATCTTCACACCTACCAGGGATTTAACCTGGGCCAGTGTAGCGGTGGGGAGACACCCACTCATGTAACGCGTGGGTATTTCATCAGTGTTGTCTGACTCCATTCTTCCTTTGATGAGAAAGGAATAATTGTCAGGCGGGTCTGTCTTTCTATTGTCTCTATACTGTCATCGGAACCAGAGTGTTTGGGTGGGATGATTCGACACAGTTCCTAGGTAACCTAAGGAATGTATTTATGTGATGAGTGTTTATCTATATACATACACCTACATACAACAGAAATCCAGGTATCTGAGGAAGAAAGGTGGAGAGCGACAAACACAAGAACACCAAACTCTTCTGTTGTTTGTCTGGTCTTTAATTCAGTATTTCAGGTTAGTTAACATTATAGCCTGAGCATCTTCCAGTAATCTTGGAGGTCTCATAGAGTACTGACCTGAAATATCTTGATATATTTATCTACTTTTCTGATGAGACAAATTGTGATTACGAAAGATGATCTAGACCAGGGGTGGCCAACCTTTTCAGCAGGCGGGCCAAATTTCGGAAATAATATTTCCTGCCGGGCCACACACCTAATTTTGTTTTTATTGCTGTTATTAATTAAAGTAAATAAGCAAGCGTGCTACAACTTCGACCACATAGTCGCTTCCCGGTAGGTGAGATCGTGCTCAAACGCTTCCTGGTTTAATGTAAACCAAAAAAAATATATCTTGTTAATTAATTTACCTTTCCCTTGTTGATGAGTATTAACGTCATTTAGGTGGCTAGTTATATCGACCAGAAATGCAAAGTTGCAAACCCACTCTTTGTCTTCAAACTGTGGGATACTTTTCGACTTGCTTGCAAAGAATGATTGTATTTCGTGTTGCAAATCTTTTCAACAATTTGGCACGGTCAGCCATCTTACTTTTTCATAAAATGTAACGTCATGATAATCTGACATGGTCCAATTTGAGGGCCTTCGAACATAAATTCTCCTAATGATTAATGCAATGAAAATTTAGCATTGAAGTGTTACCGACTTTTCAATCAATTTTACTAAACCTTCGGGTTTCCCAACCATTGCTGGAGCACCATCCGTTGCTAAGCCCGATAAGTTGTTAAGTTGTAACAAAAAGCAATTCAATGTCGATGTAACTGCTTCTAACAAATCTCGTAACTTAGTAGTGTCCTTTGGTGGATACAGCGCCGCTAATTCTTCTGTCTTTTTAAAATGGATGTCAACTATTATGCTATTATCAGACAGATTATGGGATCAACACCTTGTGCCACATTTATTGAAAGACAGAAGATCAAGTGGTTTGGCCATGTTGTTAGAATGCAACATCAGCAACTACCATCACTGGCCTTACATCAAAGATCATCTGCGACGAGACCAAGAGGACGTCAAAGAAGAAAATGGATTGACGACATCAAAGACATTGTACAACCACACGGAATGACACTATCCAGTGCTGCCCACCGGGCGCTGGAAAGCAAATTATTCCTCGCCACGACGCTTGACGGCAGAAGTGGAAGAAGATGATGATGATATTGATCAACACCCACGATAGAAATTGCCAGTTAAGCAGTATCTGCCATATCTGTGCTTTCATCCACTGCTAGAGCATAAAATATAAACTCGGATGATCGACTTTTCTAATTATCTTCAATATATTTTCCAATGTCGTCCATATGCCTAGTAATAGCCTGACGAGACAGACTTATTTTTAAGAAATCCCTCTTCTTTTCTGGACACAGAGTTTCAACGACGCTCTCCAAACATCCCTTGACCATTTCACCATCTGAATATGGCTTCGTTTTTTTTTTTTTAAATACCGTATAACTAGCTTTTACATAGCATGTTGACTCTGAACCCGCTCTAGTAATTATCCTTTGTTGTGCAGAAATGCCCTTTGTACTTATAAAACTTATTTGTATGTTTAATCTCGTAGTGCCGTTTGAGGTTATTCTCTTTCAAGACAGAACAGGTTCGTTGGATATCAAGCATATGAGCTTTGTTTTAATTTCCACGAAAAAATAGTATATAGTCCACCTGTCTTGAATACTCCTTAATTCTTCTGTGATTCTTCTCTTCATTGGTCCAACGTCTTTACTAGTTGACGCCATAGTAACGTAATACCTCAATTACCGAGACCAGTTAAGACCAGGGATGGAGTTATTGCCTCTCCATAGCACAAAGCCTAGGCTAAAATGTAGAGATCATGTGTTGCCCATGCAGCATGATCCCTCTCTCGGCTTGTCTAGTTCACTCCAGAAGAAAGGTAACACCCCTACATCTGGAACAAGACAAGCTGCAGAAGCTGCCGGATCAGCAAAGCAATGCTCTAACTGTCCGCCTGTCGGAGCTTCAATCCTAGACCAGCCGCCAACCAAGGCTTAGGGCCTGGTCTGCCCTGCCATGACATTTTGTCTTTAGCTTGCATTTCCTCGCACCAGGGTAAGGGTTGTACCCTCCCAATTGCGCTCTTCCGCCAGAAGTTGTTGGCACAATGTGGGGTGTCGGGTTTGGTAAGCGCCGCCCAACGTTCGGTGCTAACAGAAAGCAGGTAGTACCGTCTACTGTTATACGGTAGCTCAGTCATATCTGACTAAGACCTGACACAAATCTCCTCAAACCTCAATTACATATAATGAATATTCACATAAAAAAAACCCACATCAAAATAATATTAATAATCTATATTAATCATACCTTTCTCCGTGATGTTCTCAGCCAATATCCAACCAATAGTATTTCTTCCTTCAACAACATCCACTCAGAGAAATATCAGGAACAGAGAGTTTATATCTAATACCACAAGGTCTTTTCACAAACTAAACCACCATGGTTCCTACAGCCTAGGGTCCATAATATTCCCTTTACGAATGTTCATGATTAAGTCACTGGAGTAGAACTAGCAAGGTTAATAAGTTCCCACGGTGGACATATTCATTCTGCTAATGTTCCGGATTTGGGAGTATCCAGTGCAACATTCCTCAAGCGATGAAATATACCTGATAATAAATTTCCTCAGAAGTTATGACCATCCA
The DNA here is from genome assembly GCA_963921405.1 of Cepaea hortensis. Classification (NCBI taxonomy): domain Eukaryota; kingdom Metazoa; phylum Mollusca; class Gastropoda; order Stylommatophora; family Helicidae; genus Cepaea; species Cepaea hortensis. Next base: position 115,205,874 of record OY992886.1, on the reverse strand, counting down.
CAGGACAAATTAACTTCAGGTGTTATAAATGGCCATAGTTCAGATAAAGTTCAGACCTTATAAATATCCGCAGGGCTGGTAAACTTCAAGAGTTATAAATATCCAAAGGTCATATAAACTTCAGGAGTTATACACATCCATAGGGCAGATAAACTTCAAGAGTCATAAATATCCATAATGATACCTGTCAAGGATGGAAATTATCCATACATGATAAACGACGGGCAGTAATAAATTTCAGGCGGTGAAAAATATCCACGATGATAAAGTTCAGGTTTTAAAAACGTCCAGATGGAAACAATCCTTGTTTTGTAAATGTTCATCTGGATAACTGCCAGGTTTCGACAATGTTCATAACCCTTCTCCTGAATTTAACAACTAGCCATGAAGGGAGGACTCAGCCGGTGCATTTACTTGAGTAGTAGATACATTGGTGTTGGCCAGGCCATCCTCTTATATACATTGATCATTCACTCAATGGACTTCTGTAATGTTGAGGTTGCCTTAAACTTGGAGAGCAGATAATATTAAGGAAATTCTGCTCTTACAGCAATATGAAGGCGAATCCTTTCCATCCTGTGCCGATGAATCAGCCACGCCACATGAGAGCTAGAGCATTTGTACTATGCTTCATGTTCGGCTAAGGCACAGTCCACCATCCCGGAGTCCAAAGAACCCAACTGTATGCAATACGGAAAATACAGCTGGTCGCTAGAAAAGCATTTCTCAGACTCATTACAGTTCTCAATGTCACCCCTTACAAACTTCTCAATTCAAACCACCCACTCGATTTATTTTAATGTACCTATCCTAGACGCACTTTTAGCACGGAACATGACAGCTTGATGAGGATGGTGTCTCGGAAAGGGCCGGGCTGGAGAGAGAGAGAGAGAGAGAGAGAGAGAGAGAGAGGGGGGGGGGCAGTAGTGTTGCCATCTCCCGTCTTCTTGTCACCTACAAGATGGTCACGTGTGTTTTGTTCCTATGTCGTGTGGACGCAGTTTCCAACTCCTGTCAACTTCAAACGTCCCGGCAGCTTAAGTGTTATGATTAGAAAATGGGCTTGGCCTCGAATTATAGTGTGTGTGTGTGTGTGTGTGTGTGTGTGTGTGTGTGTGTGTGTGTGTGTGTGTGTGTGTGTGTGTGTGTGTGTGTGTGTTTGGCCTCAATATAACATTCAATATCTCAGTAACCAACTGAGGGAAAATGATGAGATTTAGCATATAACCTTATCATTATGTCCACCCAACAAAAACATTTTTGTTCTGGAGATTTTACAGCAGATTTCAATGTTTTTTTATATGCGGTATATAATTTACGGTTCGGGGATTAATACCATCATTTTAAAAGTATTACAGCTTCAGCAAGACACATCCCCGCTTTTTTTTGAAAATGTCTCGCGGTTTTCTTTTTGGCACAAACAGCGCGAGGTTAAATGGTATTGTTCAGAGGTGTCTCCAGTGGGGGTTCTTTAATGAAACGTGATTATATAAATAAACTAGCTGACTCGGCCCTGCTTCGCCCAGCTCCTGGCGGGGATCTATCTATCTATCTATCTATCTATCTATCTATCTATCTATCTATCTATCTATCTATCTATCTATCTATCTATCTATCTATCTATCTACCTACCTACCTACCTACCTATCTATCTATCTATCTATCTATCTATCTATCTATCTATCTATCTATCTATATAGATTCGTTGTTTCCGGTTTCCGGTTACGAGCGGACGTGTTTTCACAAGCTCTCCCAGTTTTTATAGAATTTATCAAAGTTTTGCCTATTTCAATCGAGATGCTGTGTATATCATTGTGTTAGTTCTAAAACTGGATCTAATACGAATTAATATCTTAAGTTTATGTGACTGTGGTTTAGTGAAATGAGGATTTATTTGATAAATGGACGGTAAGGTCATTCAATTTTGACACCTACCAATTATCGATTAACGACAACGTGTGATTAAACCATGTTTGACTAGCGCGTGGTAAGTCGCCAGTCAGGTTGCAGTCAGGACTTAGTCAGATATGACTGAGCTACCGTATAACAGTAGACGGTACTACCTGGTTTCTGTTAGCGCCGAACGTTGGGCGGCGCTTACCAAACCCGACATCCCACATTGTGCCAACGGCTTCGGGCGGAAGAGCGCAATTGGGAGGGTACAACCCTTACCCTGGTGCGAGGAAATGCAAGCTAAAGACAAAATTGTCATGGCAGGGCAGACCAGGCCCTAAGCCTTGGTTGGCGACTGGTCTAGGATCGAAGCTCCGACAGGCGGACAGTTAGAGCATTGCTTTGCTGATCCGGCAGCTTCTGCAGCTTGTCTTGTTCCAGATGTAGGGGTGTTACCTTTCCTCTGGAGTGAACTAGGCAGGCCGAGAGAGGGATCATGCTGCATGGGCAACACATGATCTCTATATTTTAGCCCAGGCTTTGTGCTATGGAGAGGCAATAACTCCATCCCTGGTCTTAACTGGTCTCGGAATCAAAGCGAGAGGCAACTGTTACGGGTTATAAGTCCTTGTCAGTTGGCGTAGACATGGGGCGCCACGCGTTACTGCATATGCACCGACACTCGATTCCTCTGATGATGTGAAGGATTTGTTCTATGAGGAGTTAGACTCTGTGATCAAGGCAGTTCCAAAATCCGACTACATTTATATGCTCGGTGATTTCAATGCTCGTGTGGGCAAGGACTCGAGTTCATGGCCAGTGTGCCTTGGAAAATACAACATCGGTCGCATGAATGAAAATGGGCAAAGGCTGCTGGAGCATTGCACCAGTAATGACCTATGTATTACAAACTCTTTTTTTAAAACAAAAGAGATGCATAAGGTCACATGGAAACATCCAAGATCCGGCCATTGGCACCAGCTGGACTTCATCATCACACGGAGACAACATCTGAACCATATATCATTGACTCGTAGTTACCACAGTGCTGACTGTGATACGGATCATTCTTTGGTTGTTGCAAGGGTTAGACTGAGACCAAAGAGAATCTACACAGCTAAACACAAATCTAGCCCCAGGATTACTATTATTAACACTCATGATCCTGAAAAGTGCTTTCAGTTTCAACAGCAACTTGAAGAAGCTTTCACTGATACACCAGAAAATTGTACAGTAAATGATAAATGGAATAAACTTAAGGAAACTCTTTGTAAAACTGCCGTAAAGGTTTACGGCACTGTGGATCATAAGAGGCAGAACTGGTTTGCGGCCAACAGCGAGACTCTGCAGCCCTTGATTGATAAGAAGAAGAAAGCTCTCTTAAGAAACAAGGAAAGACCAACGCGTAACACTCTGAGTGAGCTAAGGCAAGCTAGGAAGGATGTGCAAAAGGCTGCCAGGCAGTGTGCAAATGATTATTGGATCAAGTTATGTGAGTCCATTCAAATCGCAAGTGATAAGGGAGACATAAGAAGCATGTATGAAGGAATAAAGAAAGCCTGTGGTCCAGTGATCAAAAGAAGTGCACCATTGAAAACCTTGACTGGAGAAGTCATCACTGATAAGAAACAGCAGATGGACAGATGGGTAGAGCACTATTTGGAGCTTTACTCAAGTGAGACCAAACTAGCGGATAATGCCCTCAACGCCATAGAGGCTCTACCAACTCTTGACCACCTGGACACACTTCCCACCATAACAGAAGTTAAGTGTGCTATAAATGAACTTGCATCTGGCAAGGCTCCAGGTAAGGATGGGATTCCAATAGAGGTTATCAGGAGTGGGCAAGACACACTCACTATACAGATCCACCAGCTAATAGAGCTATGCTGGCGTGAAGGACAAGTCCCACAGGATTTCAAAGATTCAAGCATCATAACACTGTACAAGAACAAGGGCGATCGGAGCGACTGCAACAACTATAGGGGTATCTCACTTCTGTGTATTGTTGGAAAAGTATTTGCCAGAATTGTTCTGCGCAGACTTCAAGTCCTAGGAGATCAAGTCTACCCCGAATCACAGTGTGGCTTTCGACAGAACCGGTCTACCACTGATATGATATTCTCATTGCGACAAATGCAAGAAAAATGCCGTGAACAGAATCAACCACTGTTTATTGCCTTCATCGACCTCACAAAGGCATTTGATTTGGTCAGTCGTGAGGGTCTGTTCAAGGCACTAAAGAAGATTGGCTGCCCACCAACTCTTCTGTCCATTGTGGAATCGTTCCACACAGGCATGAAGGGTATAATCAAGTTTGATGGTGCAACTTCTGAAGAATTTGAAATCAAGAGTGGAGTTAAGCAAGGTTGTGTACTAGCTCCCACCCTCTTTGGAATATACTTTTCACTTCTACTGAAATATGCATTTCGTGATCAGGATGGTGGTATATACATTCACTCACGCTCAGATGGCGGCCTCTACAATGCTCAGAGATTGAAGGCTAAGACCAAAATTAGGAGGGTACTGATCAGAGAGTTGCTTTTTGCAGATGATGCTGCAGTTACGACCCACTCTGAGGAAGAATTGCAATGTCTACTATCTGCATTCTCCAATGCTTGTTCTGAATTTGGTTTAACAATTAGCAAAAAGAAGACACAGATTATGTCACAAGGTGCACATGGGGTACCATCAATCTTTATTGACGACGCCGAACTAGAGATAGTAGACCATTTTACATATCTAGGATCGGTGGTAAATAGCAAATTATCCCTAGATCAGGAAATCAACATCCGGATTGGTAAGGCAGCAACAACAATGAACAGGTTAAGAAAAAGAGTCTGGGAGAACAGGAAGCTTACTGCCAAAACAAAAGTCCTTGTCTATCAAGCCTGTGTCCTTAGTACTCTTCTCTATGGCAGTGAAACCTGGACAACTTACTCACACCAAGAGAACAATTTAAACAGCTTTCATATGCGGTGTCTGCGAAGAATTCTTGGTATTAAGTGGCAAGACAAAATCACAAATACTGAAGTATTGGAAAGATCAGGTTGTGTGACAATTTATTCCATGCTCAGTCTTCGTAGACTTAGATGGATAGGACATCTTAGGCGGATGGATGATGGTAGAATACCAAAGGATATCTTTTTTGGTGAATTACAGATGGGTAAGAGATCTCAGGGTCGGCCTCTACTACGATACAAAGATGTGTGTAAGCGGGACATGATTGATACAGGCATTGATAATGCACATTGGGAGCAAGTCGCCGCTGAACGTGTTGCATGGAGGGCAAATATCAGAAATGGAATAAAGTCAAAGGAGAAAATTATTGCAGAAAAGTCACACACCAAGCGTTTGAGACGTAAGATGGTGCATGATGGTGGAAATGACCACGTGTTCACATGCACCCACTGTGAACGGACATTTACAGCGCAAATTGGCCTTATCAGTCACACTCGCTACCGCCATAGTTAAAAGTTATTATGCCTTTTTAAAGCACAAACTATCGTCTGTCAAGACGGCAAGGTGCCAATGTGTGTGGTAAGTCGCCAGCACACAATATCGCAAGTTCCTGATCAGCCCTGTGTTATTGTCTCAATTATCAAAACAAACGAACCACAACACATGACTACAAATAGCCCGCGGCGCGTCTAGATTACAGTGAGTTCGCTGAATTCTTCAAACGGGTTTGATAACATGATGCAGTAATGTCATCGATGGGAGAGGCCTCTCTGGGGGTGACTGATGTTAAAACAAGATCCGGTTTACGATCGGCCGTGAATAAACCATGCACACTAAACAAAGAGAAGGCGGTGAAAACCAAGCTAGCCAGGTGTGCGAATCCAGTCGGCCGAGTCGTCCAACACACCAACTCTGGCCAATGTGTTACAGTATCCTTTAACAATACACTCCATTATGAGGCATTTCGAACGTGCCTCATCAATTATTACAAGCCTGAACGAATCCAACACAGACAAGATAGAAGCGGGGCCTACGTGGAAGATCTTATTACGACGCCAGTCCTTACAATACACTTATATCATTCGAAGAACAAGTTACTAGCTCAGGACAGCATTGAAAACATTAACTCTTGGCTAAAATTAGACTTTGTCGAGCTGGAGAACTCAATACTTACATTCACGAGTAGAGACATATCAAAGACACAAGATATCATCAACATGCTCGTCTCGAGTGAGGACTCAGAATCAACACAGCCCACAACTACAGCTGTGGACATCACAGCAGATAATGTTTCTTAACTAACACATACAATGAATGAACAGGACAATACCATCAACACGAGGTCAGCTACCCCATCAGTACTCTTGGCCATTGAATATCCAATGGAGCACCTCCAAAACAACGTTGAGACCAACGTAAGAATAGCAGAAGAAATACCAGCTTTAGATAACACGCCAACTATCAATGGACAATCCTTAAAAAGGCGCTCACTGCTACTGTTACAGCGAACATTGAAGCTAATAGCAAGACCAGCAGTGACTACACTGCTCTCAAAGAAGAAATCACGCTCCTGAGAGAGGAAAATCTGTTGCTAAGAAAAACAATAGACACTTTACAGCGCGAGTCCACCACCAACTCAACTGAACAAGCGTGTAACTCCCAAGCAGCTGTATAAAATTCGGAGAATCTTGAAGCCCAGTTTCACCAAAAACAAATAACACAAGACGCGAAAAAACCTCAACGTGCAGAGGAAGATAAAACGCTACAAGCAGTCTATCCCATTGGTGTAAAAATAAGCAACAGATTCGAAGTGCTTCAAGAACATTCGTCAGAAAACGTACATTGCTATAGTGCACTGTCAACAGACAACACACGCCTCCGGGAAACACAGGGAGAGTCACATGGAGACGTACAGACTGCTGCTAAATGGGAGAAACAACGGGCAAGACGTACTGACAACCAACATGTGCAGACAGCACGACCCGAATGTACACACATTATAATAGGCGACTCTCTAATTAAAGATCTATACGGCGACCGGATTGCCACTACAGACAAAGACATTGTTTCCATAATTTCATTGCCTGGGGCTGGTGTTGACCGGCTAACAGACAAGATTAGGAGGTTGGCTGTAAATCTTAACGTAAAAAAGGCAAGCGTTCATATTGGTATCAATGACACTATGAACAACCAGCAAATCACAACATCTCAACTCCTGGCACTCTTGAACGGATTACGTCACACTTTTCCTAACTCGTCCATTTTCTTCTCCTCCATCATATCACCGAGTTATTGATTCCAGCGTCATCTAGCTGACATAAATAACAACATATTGCAGAAGTTTTGTTCTCACAACAACATACAGTTCACCAACAACACACCGGTGTTTACTTCACAGACTGGAGCACATAAAAAGCGACTTTATAAGGATCAAGCACATTTGTCTACATTGGGCACCAGCTTGCTCGCCAAAAATATTAAATACCCAGAACGTACACAACCTACATCCAATACTGGATCGCGTAGGACACTTTTAGCTACACCACCTCAAACTCAAGCCAGACGACATACTGCCGCCACATCAAGTACAAATAGGCCAGAAGAGAGCAGACCACTCATAACCACGGCACCTGATATCCAAGCCAGACGGAACATTTCCACGACACCAAATCCGTACAATACGCCCTCTTTCAAACAGGAGGGTGATAATTATGAAGGTACGTTCCCTCTTCTCCACAGCAATGATCAATCCAGTAGTAACAACAACGTGCCACCACAGCCTCCTGTTAGCCACGAATCAGAGCCTGTAGTTGGAAGTCGTTACACACCCGTGAGAAATCAACAGTATCCATTCCATTGTAACCCAGAGTTGTTATACCTCACACGGTTTAGCCCAGCTTCACTTCGTCAGGCACTTATGATGTCGCTGTACCAAGGACCAACACAGCCTGGTATTTACTAGCAATTCAGCACAAAGCAACACCGGATCTCGGTACAAGAAAGAGCCTCTCCTAGAATGTTTATGCGCATACTTGGTTATTGGTTTATATAGCAACGTATTAGATTGTACGTGGCTGTAAACATTGACTCGTATTGAAGTCACATAGATTGACACTTAGTTAGATATCTTTTATAATACTTTTTATCGCGTTTATACTCTAAGTGAGGGGGTCTTCACTCTCCGCTTTAAACAGAGACATTAACTTGTATAGTGATTTATTGATTCTTTTGGATAACAGTTGGTACTTAGCTTGTGAAATAGTTTTTTTTTCATGTTAATTATTTGTTGTATGTTCTTTAATTCGTTTTGTTCCTTGTTTGCATTATATTCGTTGGTCTAATTAGTTATATCGTTATAATATTGTCATTTACTTATCGATTTGTATTACTGATATTTTGTAAGTTAATGTAATTGTGATTTTTTTTTATGATCTTGTATTTTTGCTTAACTTTGACTAATTTACACTTTCTTCATGGATGAAATGTCTGAGAAGTGGCAACACTGGCTCAATAAGTCAGGAATACGCATTGGACACTTAAACATTTGCAGCTTATTTAACAAGCTACCAGAGTTATCTTCTATTCTTAATCAAAATTTTCATTTATTTGGCCTTAGTGAAAGTAGGCTTAATGATGAAATTTCAGATGAGGACATCTCTATTAAAGGGTACAAAGTTTTTAGAAGGGATCCCTGTAGGAAACAAGAGACAGGCATGATAACCTATGTTTCTAATTTACTAAATGCTCACCGTAGGCTAGACTTTGAAACTTGCGAAATAGAATGTATTTGGTTAGAGCTAAAACTTCAAAACCGCACACTCCTGATAATTGGCTACCTCTATCGAAATCCCAGTGCTGGACACGTCTGGTACGAAAACTTCACTACCATGATGGATGTGGTTTTCGCTTCTGGGAAGGAAATTATACTACTCGGAGACTTTAACATTGACACCAACAAATCCAACATAATATGGGGAAATATAATTGCATCATAGAATTTCCAACAAATAGTACAACAAGCTACTAGAGTAACAAAGTCATCTTCAACAGTCATAGATCCCATTTATGTAACTTGCTCAGACAACATCATAGAATGCACCGTACCCAATTGTGCAATGAGCGATCACTACCCAATATGCTGCACGTGGTCTAAAAAAGGAATTAAAACTCCTAAACATAAACACATAAGTGTAAAATATAGAAGTTACAAAAATTTCAACCAAAACGCATTTTTACAGGACTTGCTCAGTTCACCTCTAGACAATGTTTATCAGCTTCCTGACCCGGATGATGCTCTGGAATTCTGGATGAAAACCTTTATTGATGTTTTTGATAGACATGTGCCAGTCAAGGAAGTTCGAGTAAAACACCACGTCAAGCCACCTTGGATCACCCAGGAAATACTTGAAATTATGAGAGGCAAAGATAAGCACATAAAAAACGGGATCTCAGTGCATACCGTATTCTTAGAAACAAAGTTCAATATAACATACGACGGGAAAATAAAAATTACTTTAAGAACTTAGTAATGGATAAAACAAATAGTAAGGATATATGGAAGGCAATTAACACCTTGACAAACAAGTATAACTTCCGAAATTCTTTACCATCAAATCATATTACATGCGACCAATTCAGTAATTTTTCTCAAACTGACATAGACCAGTTGAAGGCTTCAATACCTAATTCTCCTTGCAACTTATCTTTATTGTCATCGTTTTGCGAGAATAGATGCTCCCGCGATATTCTTTCCGACATACCGCTAATGACAATCACTGAAGTATTCACTTACCTCAGTAACCTAAAAAAACACAACCTCATCTGGGTTAGATGGAATCAGCAACCGGATTCTCCGTTGTGCTGCGCCAGTGATCTGTACATCACTAACCTATGTATATAATCAGTGTCTCACCAAAGGCCACTTTCCATCAGCTCTCAAAAATAACTAAAATGTACCCTCTTCTTAAATCTGGTTCATTGGACAATGGTCTCTCGAACAATTACAGACCCATTTCCTTACTATCATCACTATCTAAGCCACTAGAAAAACACATCCATAAAGTATCATTACAGTATTTAGTTCGCAACAAGCTTATTGTTGACAGCCAATCAGGATTTCGACCAACATATTCTGGCCATACGGCCCTAACAAACATGATAGAAAATTGGCACCAGAATATAAACAACAACAGTCTATGTGGAACTGTGTTTATTGATTTCAAGAAAGCATTTGATATGATAGACCATGTTATTTTAATTTAAAAAACTTGAGATTGGCCCTAATGTAGTCACTCTAATATCTTTTCTATCAAACAGAAAGCAAGTAGTATCACATAATAAATCTCTGTCTCAAACCACTACCTTCAATATTGGAGTACCGCAAGGCTCTATTCTTGGCCCTCTATTATTTGCCATATATATTAACGATCTACCTTTGCATCTTTCGTCGTCCTGCGATCTATTTGCAGATGACTGTACAGTGTACACAAACGCTGAAAACTGTATGTTACTGGAGTCGTCTTTACAACAAGAATTAAATAATGTAGTTAGGTGGAGCTATTCAAACCGTATGCAAATTAACATCACTAAAACAAAAGTAATGTTATTAACAACTAGACAAAGACTTCAAACTCTAAGCTCACACACATCACTTCAACTTCACATCGATAACATGCCAGTAGAAAGTGTAATTGAGCACAAAACATTAGGCCTAATCATTGATAGAAACCTAACCTTTAATTCCCACGTTCAAGCGCTCATTAAACAAACAGCAAAAAAAGTCTACCAACTCGCCAAAATTAAAAACTTCCTTGATGAGGACACAAGGAAACTATTCTATACTTCTCATATACAGACACACTTTGACTACTGCTCTACAATCTGGGACGGTCGTTCTAATTCAAACACCAAGCGACTTTACTCACTCCAGAAACGGGCCATGAGTCTAATTTATAGCAAACATTTATCTGACAATCCTAGCCTGTATAAACGCCTTCAGTTACTACCATTCCGCAAACGCCTGCTTTTCAATAAAGCTAAATTAATTCACAAAATCCTGCATCGGAATGCCCCAAATTACCTTTGGCCATTGTTTAAATATAATGCTAGACACAGTAAACGTTTAAATATACTACACATTCGGAAGCCTAGGATTGACTTATACAAAACAAGCTTAACGTACTCTGCAGCTCAGCTGTGGAACAATCTTCCACAAGAAATCAAAGACATCACCAATCCCTATTCATATAATCGCAAATTATTCGAACACTATCTCAATACGGATTACCTTCCCCCTCAATAATAGAGATAATAATAATAATAACAAAACCCTAGTATAACAGCCAGTCTCCTTTTTGTAGGCCAGTATATTCCACATGGCTAATAACAAGTGTCAGACCATTATCTAATATTACTGTGTCTGTAGTTTTGATGTTCGCATTTTGCACATGCCTTTATAATGCATATCTTTTATATTGTTGCTGTTCTTTGATAGCCTTGAATGTGCGGATGAAATAATGTATGAAAGAGAGTGATAGAAGGGCAGATTGTTAGACGGGCCTGCGTGCCCAATTCTTAAACCTTTGAAAATAAAGTTTGTTCGTTTGTTCGTTCGTTCTATCTCTCTATCTCTCTATCTATCTATCTATCTATCTATCTATCTATCTATCTATCTATCTATCTATCTATCTATCTATATATCTATCTATCTATCTATCTATCTATCTATCTATCTGCCTGCCAGGAAGCCAGCCAGCCAGTCAGCCAGCCAGCCAGTCAGCCAGCCAGCCATCCATCAATCCACCCACCCACCCACCTATCTTTCTACCTACCTACCTACCTTCCTGTCTGTCTGTCTGTCTGTCTTTCTGTCCGCGCTATTAAATATTGATAAAAGTTACTGGAAAAAAATGTGAGGACCATGTGTTGAAAGAGGAAGAGGACTATTGGAGAAAGGACGGATTGAATTTTATGCAACCGAGAGCAACCTACTGGAATCGTCCGACACAGATTAAGGTCTGAGCCGATCGCAGACCTTAATCTACGTACACACTTACTGGGATATTTTGCTCCAACTATTCAGACGATTTGCAGGCCCTAAACATTAAAGCATCAGCATAATGTCAATGGCAACAGTTTGTATTCGATAGTGATGAATTTTCAATTCCGCAAGCCCTCGGCGGTGACAAACAACTGTATTGAAACACACACACACACACACACACACACACACACACACACACACACACACACACACTAAACGCATTGAATACCAACAGAAGAGTAATATTGCGGTGAAAACTGACATATTGTGGCATAACAAGAGACGTGAGAGCAAACATGTTGTCAAATTAGGGGACAACACACGTGCATACGAATCATTCTATAAACTTCAATGAAAAGAGGACCAACATCTTGGTCGTTAAGAAGAAAGCCCACTACAGAAACACTGACAACTATTTTCATAGTGCAAAACAGGTAATCATGTTCCGTCTCTGAACGGTAAACAGCAGAGTAGAAAGTCTTTCACGAAGACTCAAAGCGGGTCTGTCGCCCATGTGTACGTGTGAACAAACTACACAGACAGCTGAACAGATCCTTAAAAATGGAAACATGATGACTAAATTGCGGTATCATTTCTCGTCACTCCATACGCACATTAACGCACAGCTATTTGGAAGCTTTCACGAACTCAATATAAAAAGCTAACATGAATACTTGTGTACAATTTATTAACCAGCAGCTGAATAAACAAGAAGGAAATGAAAAATAAGGTAAGAAATATATTCCTTCTACTTTCCTGTTAATTTACAAATTATTTACCCCATGCCTCTGTAAACTCTCTGTCCTTACTAATATTACACATTGCACCCCTCTCGGGATTCTCCGTGGTGAAGTGGTCAAGACGTCTGACTCGGGCTCCGAAGGTTGTATGTTCGATTCCGGGCCGCGTCCTTCATTTCACGAGTGCATTTTTCGGAGACTCCCGAGGGTCGTCGCTGGAGCTACGGAGTTCGTGCTTTGTGCGACGCTTTCCGCGCTGCGGAAAGAAACTGAGCCATATGGGATAAAAACCCGGTGCAATGCAACCGACCGTGTCGACTTTTAAGCTAGTTCTTTCATTGCACCCACTCCCATACGAATCCGGATACGCCTTGTGTGTCATCTGAATTGGCGGGGCTTTCCTTACTGTAAACATACATTTGTTAGCGAGAAATCACTAGTTTTTAAGCAAAACATCAAAGAAATGTCGCCGCTTTCGATGATTTAAGTTGTTTGTGGACCTATCAAAGACATATTCCTTGGGTGGGGGTAAATATAAGACGGCTGGAAAAATTTCATAACGATGCAACAGACATATTTCAAAATAATTGATCGTGATTGAAGGCATTCTTTGCGGGACATGCTATAACATTGTGACCTCTGAATACACAGTTTAATAGGGAATCCAAGTGTCGTTGATAGGCAGACAATATTGGAAATATGTCACAACGACGCATGATGTAATGTTCTTTTGGTGATATGTACAACAAAGTTAACATTTATGTTCATTTGACCTAGCTCCGCGAGCCGCAACATGACCCCCGGCGGGCCTCGTGTTGGCCACCCCTGATCTAGACCATAACGCTTGATGATCTCCATAGGAGGTATGGAACTTTATCATTCTCAGGAATGACCCTGTCACTATATCTATTATCTGCAAGGTATGAGATGGTCGGGAATGTGTCATCCTATTTACTATTTACTAGGGATGAGACGCGTGGCTGAAAAGCTACTGGACTTAAGTTAGGATTACTATGATCTGTAACCTAATCTGTCCGTGAGATATGTCTGGGAGTTCAGACATACGATGCGGTCTGAGCTCAAGGGCCTGACCACAAGAGATAGATGGAGTCAGTGTGGATGTTTGGTGTAGTATGTATTATGCAAGGAAGTGATGGATATGTATACCTGGCCTGTTCCTGCTTACAGGAACCCCTGTGCTGTTAACTAGGGGCGGTGGGCGACTGCCCTTTGCGGCTGCTGATTCCTGTGCTGTTGGCTATGTGCTGTGGACCTGTGCTATGTGCTGTGGACCTGTGCTATGTGCTGTGGACCTGTGCTGTGTGCTGTGGACCTGTGCTGTGTGATGTGGCACCCTTTTCTGGTGGCTATAGGCGAGTGACTGTTCGTGGTGAAGCTATATGGTGCTGAAGCCAAGTGTCAAGTGACAGTGAAACTTGCCAGGCTCAAGTCCCAAGGTTCCAGGCGGCATCATACGGGTGCAGGTGAAAGTATTCTTATCACCTTGTTTACATACAGACACTAAAGACATTGATCTCTGTCGAGTGGGAGGATGAGAATGTCCAGCAGACTACTCTCACCCAGCTAATTGTTCATGTCTGTTTGTTGTCTGTCGGTTGGTCAGAGTCTGAATCTCCAATAAAGATTCTAGATTCGCTTTTTATAAGATTGTTCTATTATAGTCAGTTAGGTGTCTTCTTGTATCCACAGTCGTCACATGGGAAGTGTCGTCCGGGAACTGTCCTGGGGACAATCGATATAAAGGTTAGACCAAAGTGAATCTAGAACACCAACTAAATAGTATCTGCAACTACTGAGACCTAGGCCAGTGTTGTCACACTATCTCACTCCATTATACCGTGTGTCCATGCTATCTCTCATCATTATACCGTATGTCCATGCTATCTCACAACATTATACTGAATGTCCATGCTATCTCACACCATTATACTATATGTCCATGCTATCTCACTCCATTATACCGTGTGTCTATGCTATCTCACAACATTATACTGAATGTCCATGCTATCTCACACCATTATACTATATGTCCATGCTATCTCACTCCATTATACCGTGTGTCTATGCTATCTCACAACATTATACCGTATGTCCATGCTATCTCACAACATTATACTGAATGTCCATGCTATCTCACACCATTATACCGTATGTCCATGCTATCTCACTCCATTATACCGTGTGTCTATGCTATCTCACAACATTATACCGTATGTCCATGCTATCTCACAACATTATACTGAATGTCCATGCTATCTCACACCATTATACCGTATGTCCATGCTATCTCACTCCATTATACCGTGTGTCTATGCTATCTCACAACATTATACCGTATGTCCATGCTATCGCACAACATTATACTGAATGTCCATGCTATCTCACACCATTATACCGTAAGGCCATGCTATCTCACTCCATTATACCGTGTGTCTATGCTATCTCACAACATTATACCGTATGTCCATGCTATCTCACAACATTATACCGTGTGTCCATGCTATCTCACACCATTATACCGTGTGTCCATGCTATCTCACACCATTATACCGTAAGGCCATGCTATCTCACTCCATTATACCGTGTGTCTAAGCTATCTGACTACAATATACCGTGTATCCATGCTATTTCAAATCATTATACCGTGTGTCCATGCTATTGTAACAGAAGTGGGGGTATTAATAGTATTTAGGTGGGAAACGGCTACAGCACGATTGAGCATCGGGGTGGAAAGAGAGGAGAGATGCTCAAGTCGTGACGTAGTGGGTTGTCAGGAGAGTGAAGATCCAAGGACAGAACTGTGAGGACGCCATGTTAGGTCCAGCTGTCATCAAGACGAATAAACCATTTTTATAAAGAACCAATTGAGTCAAGTCATCTTGTATGAGTTCGCTTTGTTATAATAGCGAAATGGCGCCAAAGAACCAGGATGCTTAGTTGGAGATTGTCGCGGCGGGAGTCATAACAAACCACTATCTACGTCGACACCTTGAAGAAACTCGAAGAGGCAGCTTCAAAATGTAAAAGGTCCTTGTTCTGCTCAAACCAATTTTCCGGAGACAGAGTTATTTCAGCACGATTCTACACGCAAGTTGAACGTAAACCAAAGAACTTGGAAAGATGGCCAATATTGTAGGTGAGAAGTACAGACCTCCTATCAAAATTTTCAACTGTACAGGCGGTACTTGTCAAGAAAGGCATGAAGACTAGTTTGATATAAGGAGTGCGGTGCCTGCGAGTGTCATCATTTTGCTGAAAGTCGAGCCAGTTTGATACAACGAACAAGAATTTTGCTGAAGGTCGGTCCTGGGTCATCATGCTACTGAAAAATTGTTTCAGGTGAGCAAGAATTTTCAAATAACTCCATCAAGTTGAGCCCTTGCCTTCAATCAAAGTTGCAAAGATTAATTAAAGACTTTAAGATTTACTCGCCTCCAACCAAAATTTCAGAGGTTACTCAAAAGAAACAAAAACTTTAAGACTTACGTGACTACAATTCAAAATTTTTCCATGTTGAGTTCGGACAACTTATATCATCAAGTCAAAATAATGGAAATGACCATTAACAATCAGGACAGCAGATAAATACCTCGTTCTTTCATTGATTGACCTATATTTTTTGGACGCAGTCAGACTATCTTTGGGCTCCACTGCATATGAGAGCCGCTAGCTGATCATTTTGTCGTGCCCTATCGAGGCCTGTGAGGTTTTGTCGTGCCCTATCGAGGCCTGTGAAGTTTTGTCGTGCCCTATCGAGGCCTGTGAAGTTTTGTCGTGCCCTATCGAGGCCTGTGAAGTTTTGTCGTGCCCTATCGAGGCCTGTGAAGTTTTGTCGTGCCCTATCGAGGCCTGTGAAGTTTTGTCGTGCCCTATCGAGGCCTGTGAAGTTTTGTCGTGCCCTATCGAGGCCTGTGAAGTTTTGTCGTGCCCTATCGAGGCCTGTGGAGTACAGTCGTGCCTATCGAGCCCAATTGAGCATTTTTGGTCCTTACTGAAGCCGATTTGTCGATCTTGGTTCAAGTACTCGAGTACCGGGTTTCTTAAACTCAGTAGACAGACATAGACGCCAAGGACTTCATTTTCGGTTGGAAAGATAACCTCAACAAGAAAAAGGGTAACATATTTGATATTAGATAGAAAATAATTGAATTCCAGGAGGACGATAACATCCTTTAGTTAATTAATTTAGATATTAATAAGAATTGGTTGTTTGTTTGCTTGTACAGGTATAAATATTTTAACATGACAGAACAGGATTCAGTAGCACAAGTTTTGTCGGGAGTGGGAACAGCGGTAGATAGACTTCATACGGTCATAAAACAACAGGGAATGACAACTGAAATTGTTAAGTTTAGTGGACAGGCCAGGGAGTTTAAGAAATGGATAACTTCCATAGAAAAATATGCGTATTTAGTATCTGCATCAGATGAAGAGAAAATGAGACTTGCATATCAGGCAGCCACAGAACCGGTTTCACAGCATATTAGAAGAAAGTTAGAGGCTAGGGTAGATGAAACATGGGAGCAGTTCAAAACCGACCTGGCACACAAGTACGCAGAAATAACGGATCCACAACATGCCTTTTCGGTATTGAGACAGTCTAAACAAAATAGTGGAGAGACAGTACAGTTGTTCAGCGATAGGTTGATTAACCTGGCTGAAGAGGCATTCTTGGGACAGAATGTACAAGGAGAAGAGGTGGAGAGGATGTTAGTCGGCATTTTTGTAGATGGCATAAAATCCGATGGTTTGAAATTTAAGCTGATGAGGGAAAACCCTGAGAGGTTATCACAAGCGGTAGATATCGCGGTACAAGAAGAAAATTTGAGACGTAGATTTAGATTGAGAACAGGACGAGAAATAGGAACTAGTCGAGAAGACAGAGTTGAGGAGCCTATGGAAATAGGACAAACAAGGTTCGGATGGAATAGGAGAGGAGGTATACAGACGTTGCAAGGTAGAAATAGAAATGATTATGATGAAAGAAGAAATATGAGATACCCTACAAGGGAGACAGTAGGCAACACAAATAACACAAATATTGTCTGTTGAGTTTGTGGTCAACGAGGACATGGGTATCGTTTTTGTGGAAATAGGCGTGTCCAGTCAAACATACAAAGTAGGTTGAATAGGAATGTTGAAGATAGACACAGGAATTTTACAGGTACAAGAACAACGCAGGAAAACCGGCGCCCTACCTATTAAATGGGACCTGGGGTAGGAAGGGAAATAATAAGGTCCCAAGGTTTAAAGAATATGTTAATAACAGGTATAGTAGGACGAACAGAGAATATTTTCAACTAGATGAAGTCAAGCAATTTATAGAAAATAAAACAGATTATAGCTCTTGTATAATAGAAATAGGAAAGTATAGAATTCGTACATTAATTGATTCGGGAGCTCAGGTTAGTGTAGTAAAAGAAAGTTTTCTATACAAAATAGTGAGAAATTGTAGAGTATTTAAGAGTCATAATAATTTACACTCTGTTACTGGACAGAATTTACAAGTAATTGGACAAACAATGATAAATTTTAAGTTAGGAGGGGTCAACATAAGACATCTTTTTCATGTAGTGAAGGATTTAAATAGAAACATGCTGATAGGAAGAGATTTTTTAATAAAAAATGGAGTAAGACTTTTTTTTGATTTACATAAATTAAAATTCAGGGACGTCTATGTAGATATGGAAGAAGACATGCATATATCAGCACTAGTTAGAGTTAAAATGTCCACGACGTTAAAACCACAGTCGGTTAATTTGATACAAGCAAAGCTGAAGAGAAACCCATATTATGTTGCAGGAGACACAGTCAGAATCACTGAGTTACAAGAGGAAGTAATTGATGAGCCTGGTTTGGAAGTTCCGGATGGAATAATAGCATTGGATAAACACTTAACCTTTCCAGTGATGATTATCAACAACACAGGTAGAGAAATCAAATTATACAGAGGATGTGTAATAGCCAAACTAGAACATAACATTAGTGACATATTGGCAACGGATAGAGGAGAAATGTCGAGAACAAGTTGTTCAGAAACTTATAGTGAAAGAGTTAATAACAGACGCGGACGCGGAAGAAGAGGGAACGAAAAAATGGATGAATTGATCCATCCATCCAGAAGAAATACAGCACAAATACATTCACTAGACAAAATGACAAGGGAACAAGAATTGTTGGCACAGTTAAAAGCTCCGCCAGAAAATAAGGAAGTGTTAGAACAACTTATAAAGCAAAATCAGGATGTATTTGCAATTAATGATTTAGAATTGGGAAAGACACAAACAGTTACAATGGAAATAGATACGGGAGACCATCCACCAATTAGTTTAAAACCATATAGAACTCCATTAAGAAATATAGAAATCGTGGAAAAGGCAATAGAAGATATGTTGAAAGCAAGAATAATAACAAGGTCGAAGTCAGAATGGTCATCTCCGGTCGTCATCGTGGCCAAACCTGATGGTTCGAGTCGCTTCTGCTGCGACTACAGGGCGTTGAACAAAATCACTAAGAATGTAGCATACCCACTGCCGGTAATTGATGATATTTTGGGGCTGCTTAATGGCTCTACATATTTCACGACGCTGGACGCAAGATCAGGGTTCTGGTGTATTCCGATGTCGAAGGACGCTCAAAAGAAAAGTGCTTTCTGTACTCATATGGGTTCTTACGAATGCCTTTTGGGGTCAAAACTGCGCCGTCTCACTACATGCTCTTAATAAATGAAGTATTAGAAGGTATGCAAAGGTTTGCACTAGCCTATATAGACGATATTCTGATTTTTACGACAGGAGATGTGGATGATCATTTAAAACATATTAGATTAGTATTCGATAGATTAAGAGTACATGACGTTAAGTTGAAGCTTAGTAAGTGCCAGTTTTTAAAGACAGAAACAAAATATTTGGGTTATATTATAAATAGAGACGGAATTAAACCAGACCAGGACAAGATAAAGGTTATTAAAGAGTTACCTCCTCCAACTAATGTTAAGGAAGTGCGTGCGTTTATAGGAACCTGTGCATATTATAGGCGGTTTGTCCCAGCGTTTTCAAAGATAGCAGAACCTATTACAAATTTAACAGGCAAATACGCTAGATTTAAGTGGGATGATGAGTGTCAAAAAGCGTTTGAGTATTTAAAAAACAGCTTAACACTGGTACCACTGTTGACGCATCCAGACTTGAATAAACAGTTAATACTGTACACAGATGCTTCAGACAATGCAATAGGAGCATGTTTGGTTCAACCATTAGAAGGAAAAGAGTCTGGAATACCAGGGGTTAAAAATGAAAGGCCAATTTACTTCTTATCTCATAAACTTAGCAAATCTCAACGCAAATGGACGACTATTGAAAAAGAAGCTTATGCTATTCATTATGCTCTTCAGAAACTAAATTACTACTTACATAACGCAAATTTTGTTATTAGAACTGACCATATGCCTTTAAAGTCTCTTTTAGAAGCTCCAGTGCAGAACAGGAAAATACAAACCTGGGCGTTGAATCTACAAGGGTACAATGCCAGAGTTGAATATATTCCAGGTAGGATTAACACGTGTGCTGACTTATTATCTAGGATCCCCTACCCACAGTCGTCAGGTGACACAGAAGATGAAGGAGAACCAGAGATTGACGATCGAAACTGGCAAGTAAATATTTTAGATTCTGTCATAATAAATGGAGAAGACTTTGAGAGTTTACCATCGGATCAGGAGGCTGAACATAGAGTGGAAGAAGACCCACATTTAGCACAGTTTAGTATGAAAGAAGAACAGGAATTAGATCCAAAAGTCTTACAAATAAAACAGAAATTAAGAGAAACAGAGGAGAACAAATATAAGAAGAATTATTTGGTTTTACAAGAGGATGGACAGTTATACTATATGTGTGAAAGGAACGAACAGCTAAGGAAATATATTCCAAAACATTTAGAAAATGAAGTTTTAAAAGCATATCACAATGAGAATGGACATCTCGGTCGTGACAAGTTGGTGAAAGCACTTACGAGCAAATATTATTGGCCAAACTTGTTTAAATCTGCTTGCAAATATGTAGATACGTGTGAAAAATGCAGGTTAAGGAATATGAAAACAATTAAGTGTCCCTTACAAGATACAGATATTCCTCAGTTCCCAATGCAAAAGATTAGTTTAGATATATCTGGTCCACACCCTAGAACATTGTCAGGAAATGTGTATTTAATTCATATAGTAGACGTCTACAGTCTTTGGCCAGAAGTTTATGCAATTCCAGATAAGAGCGCGGATACTGTCATTAATATTTTTTTACAAGAGTTCGTACCAAGATTTAGTTGCCCACAAAGTATACTTACGGATAATGGTAGGGAATTTGTAAATAAAAAATTCGAAAAGTTATTAAAAGATTTGAATATAAAACATATAAAGACCTCATATTATAGACCTTCTTCAAATGCTAGGAACGAGCGTCAACATAGGACATTGTATGATATCATAGCAAAGATTGTGGATGAACATGAAAAAGACTGGGATTTATTCTTAGGACCTGCGCTTAACGCCATACGCACAAATCAAAATGAGAGCACAAGGTTTTCACCATTTTATTTAATATACGGAAGAGAACCAATACTACCTATAGATAATCTATTAAAACCGAGACGGAAATATATGGGAGAAGACTTTCAAGAGACCATCGTACAAGAAATGCATAAAGCACACGTGAGATTACAGAGTAATATAATCAAAGCTAGAGAAAGACAGAAAAAATACAAAAACGTGAATACAAAATTACAGGAGTTTAAAGTAGTGATAGAGTTTATTACAAGAAGCATAGAAGGAACTCTAAGTTTGATTCTCGTTGGGTTCCAGGTTATTACGTTTTGGAAAGGCTAGGAAATGTGTCGTGTAGTATCAAGAATCACAGGTTTGAGAAAAGCTCCAGCACAAAATCAGTTAGTAACAACTCCAGGTGAAGATGATACGCAAGAACAGACAATACCGAAAACGATGCTAGAAGAAAAGGTGAATGAGAGTCATTATGATAGGATAGAATCTATGGAAGAAGAAATAGGTGCTCCATTTAAAAATACTAGACAAGCAACAAAAAGAAGAATGGATAAACAAAGAGAAAGAGAAGTGAAAAGACAGAGGAGAATTAGAGAGTATTCAACAAGCGGTGAAGAGATGCCTTTACTAGAAAGGTCCTTAAGAAATAATGATAGACAGATTAGATGGGATATTGAACGGAAGAGATTAGCGGCTGCTAACGAGAGACAAACAGATGAAGAAGAAGAAATGGATGAGAAGTCAGAGTCAATTAGTAGTATGGAGGAAGATGATAGATTATACGGAGAGGAGGATATTGATGTAGAGATAGCATTGATACAGAGAAACTTGGAGTTGTTGAAGAAGTGGAAACGGAAGAGATAAATTGATGGAGAATATTGCAGATAGCAAGATATAAGTTGCAGGCTTTAGGGAAAGTGATACTTGATGAAGTGTGTGAGATGGTGGAAATGGAAAAGGCTTCTCTTGGTATTTTTATAAATGATATGGAGGAGTAGTGAAGCAATGGAGATAGGTTTGATTGAGGCATATATATATTTTATTTTTTCTCTCGCTGACAGAATTGCTAGAGGATATTATGTTTTGGCTTCTTATTAGATAGATAAGTTAGCCAATGGTACAGCAGGTAGATAGATGCTAAGAAAATCGTGGGGTGTGAAAATAATTAAGTAGTACATGGGGGATATATAATATGGTCATTGTTAGTTAAAGACTTTCATGAAAAGAAAAGATATTGTTGTAAGTTAGAATGTGTTCTGTAAATAACAGATATAGATATATATAGACCTGGCAATGAATTGTTTCAGTTTCTCACTTATAAAAACAATGGAGTGACTTGAGTGAATAGATATGACTTACGTTGATTCGTATAGGAGGAAAATTTTGCTTGGTTACTTTAAGTAGATAATTCTATGTGAATTATAATTTTTTTTGAAGACCTTCTCTTTAGCGAGAAGACACTTGTTTTATTGAGTCTGAGGTTGAAATACCTCATATATAATATGTTTTTTTTTTTTTGTTTGATTTAATCCTATGAAATGATTGTTATAATTTGATTTTGGAAATTTTAGGGTTGTTGTGTTCATAAAATACAAACTATTGGTCCATAAAAGAGACCAGTGGTGTTAGGTAGACTAGAATATTTCCTTTTGATTTAATAAGATACATGTTATATTGTTTTAAAATGTATTTTTCTTTGATTGAGTTGGGGGGGGGGGTATAATATTTGGTTTTGATTTTGTTTAATTAAGTGGTTTTGTGTATTAGATTACCTCGTTATATAATTAATTAAGGAAATTTAATTTTTTTGAATAGTTATGGTGTTGGCTGGAATAAAGAAAATAGATGAGGGCTAATAGAGGGACACATACTGAGGGCTAAAAGAGAGACATATAGTTGGTCGGCATGAAGAGGTTCTTAGGGATATAAAATCTTAGAAAATAAAATAGGAGCTGCGTAAAGTCAGCATTATATGAAGAAAAAGGAAGAGAAAACTGTGGATGGCAGCATATAGGTGAGTATAATTATATGGTTGGATAAAAAAAAAAAAAAAAAAAAAAAATAATGGGATGTGAGGGGGAAAGAAATAGGTGCTGTGAAAAACCAGCGTTAATTAAATTGATAATGTTCATAGAATATGAACATTGGCTCGTGGTAAAAGGTGAGGTGACGGAAATATAGACAAGATTGTGGATGGCAATATAAATGTTATATATATAAATGTTGAGAAAACTTATGTCAACTTGATTTATAGAGAACAAAGATCTATTTTCATAAGACATATTTTTAAAAAAAAATTGTTGTACAAATTTTTTTTATTGGCAAGGGAGGTAAATGTGGTTGTGTGGAATGTGCATTACTTTATGTAAATGTGGTCATCTTGACTATTTATTCTTTTCACTGGGTGCGCACCCCTTCTTTGCTTTTTCTAAATATGTTGTTTCTACGTTGTTCTGGTTGTCTTGTGTTGTGAAAGAGCGAGGGATTTCATAATGCCATGTGTACAATAACGATTATACGAGCTATTCTTCTTATGATATGTATATTTGATACAGGAACTTGAGGAGCCAAGAAAGGATCAGAAATATATAGTGGATAGCTATATAGTTTGGGGAAATAGATTGGGTTGCTTAACATAAAGTGGTTTAGGGAGATTAGGGAACTGTAAGAACTAAAGAAAGGGGAGAAGGAGTGTTTAGTTTAAAAGAGTTACCATACGTGGTATGATGTATTGTACAAAGTAGAATCGAAGAAGAAGTATATAGTGGGTTACTAGCTGACAATATAACAGGGAGAAGGGTTAAAAGATATATTATTTACTCAAAATTGAGTTAGTATAGGGAAGATTAGAGGAAATGTGCGAGGTAAGGAAAAAGAGGGAATAGAGTAAGAGAGTTGGGAGTAAAGAATTTTTCCTTTACAGGAAAAATTCTTTAGAAAAACATAGGGAGGTGTAACAGAAGTGGGGGTATTAATAGTATTTAGGTGGGAAACGGCTACAGCACGATTGAGCATCGGGGTGGAAAGAGAGGAGAGATGCTCAAGTCGTGACGTAGTGGGTTGTCAGGAGAGTGAAGATCCAAGGACAGAACTGTGAGGACGCCATGTTAGGTCCAGCTGTCATCAAGACGAATAAACCATTTTTATAAAGAACCAATTGAGTCAAGTCATCTTGTATGAGTTCGCTTTGTTATACTATCTCACTCCATTATACCGTGTGTCCATGCTATCTCACAACATTATACTGTGTGTCCATGATATCTCACATCATTATACCGTGTGTCCATGCTATCTGACTACAATATACCGTGTAGCCATGCTATTTCAAATCATTATACCGTGTGTCCATGCTATCTCACTCCATTATACCGTGTGTCCATGCTATCTCACATTATACCGTGTATCCATGCTATTTCAAAAAATTATACCGTGTATCCATGCTATCTCACATTTTACCGTGTGTCCATGCTATCTCACATCATTATACCGTGTGTTCATGCTATCTCACAACATTATACCGTGTGTCCATGCTATCTCACTCCATTATACCGTGTGTCCATGCTATCTCACAACATTATACCGTGTGTCCATGATATCTCACATCATTATACCGTGTGTCCATGCTATCTCACTCCATTGTACCGAGTGTCCATGCTATCTCACAACATTATACCGTGTGTCCATGATATCTCACATCATTATACCGTGTATCCATGCTATTTCAAATCATTATACCGTGTGTCCATGCTATCTCACATTATACCGTGTGTCCATACTATCTCACATCATTATAACGTGTGTCCATGCTATCTCACAACATTATACCGTGTGTCCATGATATCTCACAACATTATACCGTGTGTCCATGATATCTCACAACATTATACCGTGTGTCCATGATATCTCACACCATTATATCGTGTGTCCATATCTCACAACATTATACCGTGTGTCCATGATATCTCACACCATTATATCGTGTGGTCATGCTATCTCATCCCTGTTGTGGCATTCACTTCACCCACTCACCCGCACAACTTGCGTTAAAGGAATCAAGAGTGGAGTACGTAGGTGCAGTTACAGAACAAATATATAATGTTTAATAGACAAAAAGGTTTAAAAATTATCAGTTCAACAAGGGAACTAGAATGAAAACATTGTATTGCTAACTGAATACTGAAAGAACTAACATGCTTTTAATTATTTCACCACTTGCACCAGTTACAGACACAGACACTGGTGGACGAAGCCTTGATAGATTCCCCTGGGGTGTTTTGATCCCGTCTAGGGCTAGAGCTGAACTTAGTCCTCCTGTGTAGATGTGTAAGTCGAGATACAAAAAGGTTTTCCATGCTCTTCCGGATTCTACGTTCATACTCCTACAAATGGCGAATCATTTCTCTGTAATCTTCCACTAGTTTCTGGTTTAAGCAATAGCAGCTAGGAGACTCACCCAGTCCTATGCAGAATTTAGGTTCCTAAAGGCTAATCTAGCAAGGATTTGACCTGATTTCGGGAATCTATCAATTCTTCGTCTGCTCATTGTTCATTTTTGAGACTGGCGGAAGTTGATAAGTTTCTACAACCGGTAATTAATTGCATATCGCATTTGACCTAAGATCTCGTTGATGAAGTTAAAATTATATCCCCAGTAATATTGACTTTATAGGGCTAGATAAGGGGTCGAAGACGGGGAGGAGCAAACTACTACAAATACTTCAATCTATGACGTGGTAATAATTGCCGTCCGTACTACTTCTGGGTATTTTTGCCGCCAACATCGTCAGTTACGCCGCATGACGTCATTGTTTGTCCTTATGACGCTATACTTGAATGGGAATTTTATTTAAACTACATTAGTTAACGAGATGTTTTCTTATCGACCTAGGTGTATGCTCGTCACACTTTCTGCAAGAGCTGCTGCAATCCAGTTGACAAGTTCGGCTCTGCGTGCAAGTCCAGAAGCAATCTCATGATCGTGCTGTGTGGGATGCTGTTATAGGCATCTTCTAAATCAATGGCGACAGCAGCCGTCTCCATTCCCATCAGGAAACCCTCATGTGTGTCATATGCCAACACTGCGGCATTCCACTAGGACGATAGCTACCAACAGTATATCGTTCGTCTCCAGTCTTCGGGCCTTTAGACGTGGGTCAGGGACTAGAGATGTGGGCCAGGTCAGGTCAGGGATTAGAGATGTGGGCCAGGTCAGGTAAGGGACTAGAGATGTGGGCCAGGTCTGGTCAGGGACTAGAGATGTGGGCTAGGTCAGGTCAGGGACTAGAGATGTGGGCCAGGTCAGGTCAGGGACTAGAGATGTGGGTCAGGTCAGGGACTGGAGATGTGGGTCAGGTCAGGTCAGGGACTAGAGATGTGGGTCAGGTCAGGGACTAGAGATGTGGGTCAGGTCAGGGACTGGAGATGTGGGCCAGGTCAGGTCAGGGACTAGAGATGTGGGCCAGGTCAGGTCAGGGACTATAGATGTGGACCAGGTCAGGTCAGGGACTAGAGATGTGGGCCAGGTCAGGGACTAGAGATGTGGGCCAGGTCAGGGACTAGAGATGTGGGCCAGGTCAGGGACTGGAGATGTGGGCCTGGTCAGGGACTAGAGATGTGGGCCAGGTCAGGGATTGTTGTTGTGTGTCGCACTGCTACATGATAAGTTGTTGTTGTTGTTGTCGTTGTGTCACACTGCTACATTATCAGTTGTTGTTGTGTGTCACACTGCTACATGATCAGTTGTTGTGTGACACTACTACATAATCAGTTGTTGTTGTCGTTGTGTCACACTGCTACATGATCAGTTGTTGTTGTGTGTCACACTGCTACATGATCAGTTGTCGTTGTGTCACACTGCTACATGATCATTTGTTGTTGTGTCTCACACTACTACATGATCAGCTGTTGTTGTGTGTCACACTGCTACATGATCAGCTGTTGTTGTGTGTCACACTGCTACATGATCAGTTGTTGTCGTTGTGTCACACTGCTACATGATCAGTTGTTGTCGTTGTGTCACAGTGCTACATGATCAGTTGTTGTCGTTGTGTCACACTGCTACATGATCAGTTGTTGTCGTTGTGTCACAGTGCTACATGATCAGTTGTTGTTGTGTGTCACAATGCTGCATGATCAGTTGTTGAAAGTAATAACTTATATAGTCATCTAAGACTTCTACCACTTCAAAAGCGCTTCCTTTTTAACAAAGCCAAATTAGTGAATACAATTATATGTGAAAATTCCCCAGATTATCTTCTACCGTTAATTCAATCTAATGCAATGAACAGTAAGCGCTTAAATTTATTACAGCTTCCTAAGCCTAGATTGGACTTATACAAAACTTGTTTCGCATATTCTGGTGCTCACTTGTGGAATAGCCTTCCACCAGAACTGAAAAAAACCAATGAGTCCCTACACATTCAACCGAAAACTCTTTCAATACTTACTTAATACCGACTATATGCCTCCATAAGTCACCTACTAGTATCATTTTTCCACTATCATTCTTCACTGTATGTGTGTGAGCGAGACAGTGAGTGAGAAAGAGTGTGAGTGGAAGAATTAGTATGAGTGAGAGTGAGAGAGTATGCATGCGCGTGTGCCTGAGTGAGTGTAAAAGTGAGTGAGTGTGTGTGGACATATGTGTGAGAGATTTAGTTAGAGAATGAGTGAATCTGAGAGAGTGGGTGTTTTGTGTGTCTGCCTGTCTGTGTGACAGAGTGTGAAAGTTAGTGAGTGAGTGTGAGTTAGAGAGTCAGCGAGTAAATGAGTGAGTAAGGGAGCGTGAGTGAGTGATAGAGAATGTGTGGGTATGCGTGTATGTGCGCGAATAAGTGAGTGTGAGAGCGAGTGAGTGTGTAAAAGAGAGAGCGTGGGTGAATGAGAGAGTGCATGAGAAAGTGTGATGTATGTGTGTGCATGTCTGGATGTGTGTATGGGTGTATATGTGTGTTTACATGTGTGTATCTGTGTGTGCCTCTGTGTGTATGTCTGTACGTGTGTTAAGGTGTGCGTTCATGTGTTTATATGCGTTTATATGCATGTGCGTGTGTATATGTGTGTATGGATGAGTGTGTGTGTGTGTGTGTGTGTGCTCGTGTATGTATTGTATATCTTTGTATGTGTAAGTGTGCATGCATGCAGTGTATGCGAGGGAGTGTATATTCGGGTGTTATGTGAGTACGTGTGCGTAAGTATATGGATGTGTGTAGGTGTGTGTATGTGCGTGGGTATATGTGTGTATTTGCGTGTGTATGTTGTGTGTGGGTGTTTGTGTGTACATGTGTGTGAGAGAGAGAAGAGAAGAGAGAGAGAGAGAGAGAGAAAGAGAGAGAGAGAGAGAGAGAGAGAGAGAGAGAGATAGAGAGAGAGAGTTGAGAGCACGCACATCATCTAACATGCTGTTCCATATGTTTTGTGTATTCTCATTTTGATGCACTTGATTTTAACATGCATAAAATGAATTCATGTAAATTACTGTAAAGTAAGTGAGAGAGTTAGTGAGTGTGAGTGAGAGAGAGAGAGAGAGTGAATGAGTGTGAGAGTATGTGTATGTAAAGAGAGAGAGAGAGAGAGAGAGAGAGAGAGAGAGAGAGAGAGAGAGAGAGAGAGAGAGAGAGAGAGAGAGTTGAGTCCACGCATGTCATGTAACATGCTATTCCATATTTTTTATATATTCTCATCTTTCATATTGCGAGGTATCGTTTTGTATGCCACTTGATTGTCCTGTAAGATGCCATTCCTAATTTTTTTTTTTTTTTTTAATTCTCATCTTATCATTTTGTATGCCACTTGATTTTATCATGTATAATATAACATTACTGTGATGTGAGTGAGAGAGTTAGTGAGAGCGAGTAAGAGAGAGAGAGAGAGAGAGAGAGAGAGAGAGAGAGGGGGGGAAGAGAGAAAAAAGAGAGAGTTGAGTTGCATCACTAATTTTTACGCTACATAATGTATATGTACAATTTTCTCTCCACTTCTTGCAATTGCGAGAATTCTCACGACAATCGTCAGTGTCTCAATTGTGTGTAAAGTGTGGGAGTTTGTTCTTATTAGTTTCAGTGATCATGTGAGGCATCATGTATGTGTCTAGATGTGAGGATGTGTGTATTGGTGTGTATGTGAGGGAAATGTGTGTGTGGGCGTGTGGGGAATGTATGTGTGGAGGGGTTGTGTGTGGGGGATATGTATGGGTTAAAGGGTGATGTGTGGATGTGTGAAGGGATGTGTTGCCGGTGATGGATGTATGTGTGTGTGAGGGATATGTGTGTGTGTGTGTGGGGGGAGGGGGGTATTTGAGAGGATAGTTGGAAGTATGTGGGTGTTGGTGGGTTGGGAGGGGTGTGGGTAGGGAGTGTGTGTTTGGGTGGGTGAATGGGTGTGTAGGAGATTGTGTGGGTTGGGGGATGGTGTGTAATGGGTGTGGGGGATAAGTGTGGGGGTGTCTGTGAATGGGATATGTCTGTGTGGGTGGGAGTGTGTGAGTGTGGATGGGGTAAATGCGAGTGGGTGGAGGAAGTATGTGTGGGTGGTGAGGATGTTTGTAGGTGGAGGATGTGTGAGTGGGTGGGGAGGTCTGTGGGCGGGGATGTTTATGGGGAAGGTATGTGGGGGATGTGTGTGTGTGTGGGGGGGGGGAATGTGTTTATGGGTGGAGTTTTGTGTGGGAGGGGAGATGTGTGAGAAGTGGGGGAGGTGTGGGATGTGCAGGTGATTGAAGGATGTATGCGAGGATGGGGGATGTGTGTTTGGCTGGGTGGTTGGGGTGTGTGTGTGGGTGGGAGGGTAGATGAGAGATGCATATGTTGATGGGCGCGTGGGTGATGTGTGGGTGTGAGTGGTTGATGGATGAGTACGTGAGTGGGTGGATGTGTGTGAGAGATGAGTGTATGGGTGGGGGGAGGTGTGTAGTTGTGAGAAGATGTGTGTGAGCGGCGGATGTGTGTGTGTGTGGGTATATGTGGGTGCCGGGGTGTGTGTGGGTGGGAGGTGTGTGTTTTTGGGTTAAGGGTGGGGGATATGTGTGGGCAGATGGGGAGATGTGTTTATGGGTGGGGATGTGTGTATAGGTGGGGATGTGTAGTCGAGAGGTGGCGAATATTGGGTGGGTGAGTGGGTGTAGGTTGGCTGATGTGTGTGTGGGTGGGTGGGGAAAATTGTGAGAGTGCGGGATATGTGTGTGGATAGGTTCGGGATGTGTGGGTTGGCGGGGGTATGTGTGTGTGTGGTTTCTTCTTCTTCTTCTTCTTCTTCTTCTTCTTCTTCTTCTTCTTCTTCTTCTTCTTCTTCTTCTTCTTCTTCTTCTTCTTCTTCTTCTTCTTTTTCTTCTTCTTCTTCTTCTTCTTCTTCTTCCTCCTCCTCCTCCTCCTCCTCTTCCTTCTTCTTCTTCTTCTTCTTCTTCTTCTTCTTCTTCTTCTTCTTCTTCTTCTTCTTCTTCTTCTTCTTCTTCTTCTTCTTCTTCTTCTTCTTCTTCTCCTTCTATTGTTGTCGTTGTGTCACACTGCTACATGATCAGTTGTTGTTGTGTCACACTACTACATGATCAGTTGTTGTTGTGTGTCACACTGCTACATGATCAGTTGTTGTTGTGTGTCACACTACTACATGATCAGGTGTTGTTCTGTGTCACACTGCTAAATGATCAGGTGTTGTTGTGTGTCACACTGCTACATGATCAGGTGTTGTTGTGTGTCACACTACTACATGATCACTTGTTGTTGTGTATCACACTGCTACATGATCAGTTGTTGTTGTTGTGTGTCACACTGCTACATGATCAGTTGTTGTTGTGTGTCACACAGCTACATGATCAGTTGTTGTTGTTGAGTGTCACACTGCTACATGATCAGTTGTTGTTGTTGTGTGTCACACTACTACATGATCAGCAGTTGTTGTGTATCACACTGCTACATGATCAGTTGTTGTTGTTGTTGTTGTGTGTCACACTGCTAAATGATCACTTGTTGTTGTTGTGTGTCACACTGCTACATGATCAGTTGTTGTTGTTGAGTGTCACACTGCTACATGATAAGTTGTTGCTGTTTGTCACACTGCTACATGATCAGTTGTGGTTGTTGTGTTTCACACTGCTACATGATCAGTTGTTGTTGTGTATCACACAGCTACATGATCAGTTGTTATTGTTGTGTGTCACACTACTACATGATCAGTTGTTGTTGTATGTCACACTGCTACATGATCAGTTGTTGTATGTCACACTGCTACATGATCTGTTGTTGTATGCCACACTTCCATATGATCAGTTGTTGTTGTTGTGTGTCACACGGCTACATGATCAGTTGTTGTATGTCACACTGGTACATGATAAGTTGTTATGTGTCACACAGTACATGATCAGTTGTTGTTGTTGTATGTCACACCGCTACATGATCAATTGTTGTTGTGTGTCACACTGCTACATGATCAGTTGTTGTCGTTGTGTCACACTGCTACTTGATCAGTTGTCGTTGTGTCACACTGCTACATGATCAGTTGTCGTTGTGTAACACTGCTACATGATCAGTTGTCGTTGTGTCACACTGCTACATGATCAGTTGTCGTTGTGTCACACTGCTACATGATCAGTTGTGGTCGTTGTGTCACACTGCTACATGATCAGTTGTTGTTGTGTCTCACTGCTACATGATCAGTTGTTGTTGTCGTTGTGTAACACTGCTACATGATCAGTTGTTGTTGTGTGTCACACTGCTATATGATCAGTTGTTATTGTTGTTGTGTGTCACACTGCTACATGATCAGTTGTCGTTGTGTCACACTGCTACATGATCAGTTGTTGTTATGTATCACACTGCTACATGATCAGTTGTTGTTGTGTGTCACACTGCTACATGATCAGTTGTTGTTATGTGTCACACTGCTACATGATCAGTTGTTGTTGTGTGTCACACTGCTACATGATCAGTTGTTGTTGTGTGTCACACTGCTACATGATCAGTTGTCTTTGTGTCACACTGCTACATGATCAGTTGTTGTTGCTGCATGTCACACTGCTACATAATCAGTTGTTGTTATGTGTCACACTGCTACATGATCAGTTGTTGTTGTGTGTCACACTGCTACATGATCAGTTGTTGTTGTTGAGTGTCACACTGCTACATGATCAGTTGTTGTTGTTGTGTGTCACACTGCTACATGATCAGTTGTTGTTGTGTGTCACACTGCTACATGATCAGTTGTTGTTGCTGAGTGTCACACTTCTACATGATCAGTTGTTGTTATGTGTCACACTGCTACATGATCAGTTGTTGTTGTTGTGTGTCACACTGCTACATGATCAGTTGTTATTGTGTGTCACACTGCTACATGATCAGTTGTTGTTGTTGTATGTCACACTGCTACATGATCAGTGGTTGTTGTGTCACACTGCTACATGATCATTTGTTGTTGTGTCACACTGCTACATGATCAGTTGTTGTTGTGTCACACTGCTACATGATCAGTTGTTGTTGTGTCACACTGCTACATGATCAGTTGTTGTTGTGTCACACTGCTAAATGATCAGTTGTTGTTGTGTCACACTGCTACATGATCAGTTGTTGTTGTGTGTCACACTGCTACATGATCAGTTGTTGTTGTTGTATGTCACACTGCTACATGATCAGTTGTTGTTGTGTCACACTGCTACATGATCATTGGTTGTTGTGTCACACTGCTACATGATCAGTTGTTGTTGTGTCACACTGCTACATGATCAGTTGTTGTTGTGTCACACTGCTACATGATCATTTGTTGTTGTGTCACACTGCTACATGATCAGTTGTTGTTGTGTCACACTGCTACATGATCAGTTGTTGTTGTGTCACACTGCTACATGATCAGTTGTTGTTGTGTCACACTGCTAAATGATCAGTTGTTGTTGTGTCACGCTGCTACATGATCAGTTGTTGTTGTGTGTCACACTGCTACATGATCAGTTGTTGTTGTTGTATGTCACACTGCTACATGATCAGTTGTTGTTGTGTCACACTGCTACATGATCATTGGTTGTTGTGTCACACTGCTACATGATCAGTTGTCGTTGTGTCACACTGCTACATGATCATTTGTTGTTGTTGAGTGTCACACTGCTACATGATCAGTTGTTGTTGTTGTGTGTCACACTGCTACATGATCAGTTGTCGTTGTGTCACACTGCTACGTGATCAGTTGTTGTTGTTGAGTGTCACACTGTTACATGATCAGTTGTTGTTGTATGTCACACTGCTACATGATCAGTTTTTGTTGTGTCACACTTCTACATGATCAGTTGTTGTTGAGTGTCACACTGCTACATGATCAGTTGTTGTTGTCGTTGTGTCACACTGCTACATGATCAGTTGTCGTTGTGTCACACTGCTACATATCAGTTGCAGTTGTTGTTGTTGTTGTTGTTGTTGTGTCACACTGCTACATGATCAGTTTTTGTTGTATGTCACACTGCTACATGATCAGTTGTTGTGTGTCACACTGCTACATGATCAGTTGTTGTTGTTGTTGTTGTTGATGTTGTGTCACACTGCTACATGATCAGCTGTTGTTGTGTGTCACACTACTACATGATCAGTTGTTGTTGTGTGTCACACTTTTAAATGATCAGGTATTGTTGTGTGTCACACTACTACATGATCAGTTGTGTGTCACACTGCTACATTATCAGTTGTTGTTGTTGTTGTTGTTGTTGTTGTTGTTGTTGTTGTTGTTGTTGTTGTTGTTGTTGTTGTTGTTGTTGTTGTTGTCGTCGTCGTCGTAGTTGTTGTTGTGTCACTCTGCTACATGATCAGGTGTTGTTGTGTGTCACACTACTACATGATCAGTTGTTGTGTGTCACACTGCTAAATGATCAGGTGTTGTTGTTGTCGTTGTGTCACACTGCTACATGATCAGTTGTTGTTGTGTGTCACACTGCTACATGATCAGTTGTTGTTGTGTCACACTACTACATGATCAGTTGTTGTTGAGTGTCACACTGCTAAATGATCAGGTGTTGTTGTTGTCGTTGTGTCACACTGCTACATGATCAGTTGTTGTTATGTCACACTACTACATGATCAGTTGTTGTTGTGTGTCACACTGCTAAATGATCAGGTGTTGTTGTTGTCGTTGTGTTACAATGCTACATGATCAGTTGTTGTTGTGTGTCACACTGCTACATGATCAGTTGTTGTGTCACACTACTACATGATCAGTTGTTGTTGTGTTTCACACTGCTACATGATCAGTTGTTGTTGTGTTACACTGCTACATGATCAGTTGTTGTTGTGTGTCACACTGCTAAATGATCAGGTGTTGTTGTTGTGTGTCACACTGCTTCATGATCAGTTGTTGTTGTGTCACACTGCTAAATGATCAGGTGTTGTTGTTGTCGTTGTGTCACACTGCTACATGATCAGTTGTTGTTGTGTCACACTACTACATGATCAGTTGTTGTTGTGTGTCACACTGCTACATGATCAGTTGTTGTTGTGCCACACTACTACATGATCAGTTGTTGTTGTGTGTCACACTGCTAAATGATCAGGTGTTGTTGTTGTGTGTCACACTGCTTCATGATCAGTTGTTGTTGTGTCACACTGCTACATGATCAGTTGTTGTTGTGTGTCACACTGCTACATGATCAGTTGTTGTTGTTGTATGTCACACTGCTACATGATCATTTGTTGTTGTGTCACACTGCTACATGATCATTGGTTGTTGTGTCACACTGCTACATGATCAGTTGTTGTTTGTCACACTGCTACATGATCAGTTGTTGTTGTGTCACACTGCTACATGATCATTTGTTGTTGTGTCACACTGCTACATGATCAGTTGTTGTTGTGTCACACTGCTACATGATCAGTTGTTGTTGTGTCACACTGCTACATGATCAGTTGTTGTTGTGTCACACTGCTAAATGATCAGTTGTTGTTGTGTCACGCTGCTACATGATCAGTTGTTGTTGTGTGTCACACTGCTAAATGATCAGTTGTTGTTGTTGTATGTCACACTGCTACATGATCAGTTGTTGTTGTGTCACACTGCTACATGATCATTGGTTGTTGTGTCACACTGCTACATGATCAGTTGTCGTTGTGTCACACTGCTACATGATCATTTGTTGTTGTTGAGTGTCACACTGCTACATGATCAGTTGTTGTTGTTGTGTGTCACACTGCTACATGATCAGTTGTCGTTGTGTCACACTGCTACATGATCAGTTGTTGTTGTTGAGTGTCACACTGTTACATGATCAGTTGTTGTTGTATGTCACACTGCTACATGATCAGTTTTTGTTGTGTCACACTTCTACATGATCAGTTGTTGTTGAGTGTCACACTGCTACATGATCAGTTGTTGTTGTCGTTGTGTCACACTGCTACATGATCAGTTGTCGTTGTGTCACACTGCTACATATCAGTTGTAGTAGTTGTTGTTGTTGTTGTTGTTGTTGTTGTTGTGTCACACTGCTACATGATCAGTTTTTGTTGTATGTCACACTGCTACATGATCAGTTGTTGTGTGTCACACTGCTACATGATCAGTTGTTGTTGTTGTTGTTGTTGTTGTTGTTGTTGTTGTTGTTGTTGTTGTTGTGTCACACTGCTACATGATCAGCTGTTGTTGTGTGTCACACTACTACATGATCAGTTGTTGTTGTGTGTCACACTTTTAAATGATCAGGTGTTGTTGTGTGTCACACTACTACATGATCAGTTGTGTGTCACACTGCTACATTATCAGTTGTTGTTGTTGTTGTTGTTGTTGTGGTTGTTGTTGTTGTTGTTGTTGTTGTTGTTGTTGTTGTTGTTGTTGTCGTCGTCGTCGTCGTCGTCGTAGTTGTTGTTGTGTCACTCTGCTACATGATCAGGTGTTGTTGTGTGTCACACTACTACATGATCAGTTGTTGTGTGTCACACTGCTAAATGATCAGGTGTTGTTGTTGTCGTTGTGTCACACTGCTACATGATCAGGTGTTGTTGTGTGTCACACTGCTACATGATCAGTTGTTGTTGTGTCACACTACTACATGATCAGTTGTTGTTGAGTGTCACACTGCTAAATGATCAGGTGTTGTCGTTGTCGTTGTGTCACACTGCTACATGATCAGTTGTTGTTATGTCACACTACTACATGATCAGTTGTTGTTGTGTGTCACACTGCTAAATGATCAGGTGTTGTTGTTGTCGTTGTGTCACAATGCTACATGATCAGTTGTTGTTGTGTGTCACACTGCTACATGATCAGTTGTTGTGTCACACTACTACATGATCAGTTGTTGTTGTGTGTCACACTGCTACATGATCAGTTGTTGTTGTGTTACACTGCTACATGATCAGGTGTTGTTGTGTGTCACACTGCTACATGATCAGTTGTTGTTGTGTCACACTACTACATGATCAGTTGTTGTTGTGTGTCACACTGCTACATGATCAGTTGTTGTTGTGTCACACTACTACATGATCAGTTGTTGTTGTGTGTCACACTGCTAAATGATCAGGTGTTGTTGTTGTGTGTCACACTGCTTCATGATCAGTTGTTGTTGTGTCACACTGCTAAATGATCAGGTGTTGTTGTTGTCGTTGTGTCACACTGCTACATGATCAGTTGTTGTTGTGTCACACTACTACATGATCAGTTGTTCTTGTGTGTCACACTGCTACATGATCAGTTGTTGTTGTGTGTCACACTACTACTTGATCAGGTGTTGTTCTGTGTCACACTGCTAAATGATCAGGTGTTGTTGTGTGTCACACTGCTACATGATCAGGTGTTGTTGTGTGTCACACTACTACATGATCACTTGTTGTTGTGTATCACACTGCTACATGATCAGTTGTTGTTGTTGTGTGTCACACTGCTACATGATCAGTTGTTGTTGTGTGTCACACAGCTACATGATCAGTTGTTGTTATTGAGTGTCACACTGCTACATGATCAGTTGTTGTTGTTGTGTGTCACACTACTACATGATCAGCAGTTGTTGTGTATCACACTGCTACATGATCAGTTGTTGTTCTGTGT
Source organism: Cepaea hortensis (assembly GCA_963921405.1). Classification (NCBI taxonomy): domain Eukaryota; kingdom Metazoa; phylum Mollusca; class Gastropoda; order Stylommatophora; family Helicidae; genus Cepaea; species Cepaea hortensis. The sequence continues at coordinate 115,168,670 of OY992886.1, read as the reverse complement.
CACACTGCTAAATGATCAGGTGTTGTTGTGTGTCACACTGCTACATGATCAGGTGTTGTTGTGTGTCACACTACTACATGATCACTTGTTGTTGTGTATCACACTGCTACATGATCAGTTGTTGTTGTTGTGTGTCACACTGCTACATGATCAGTTGTTGTTGTGTGTCACACAGCTACATGATCAGTTGTTGTTATTGAGTGTCACACTGCTACATGATCAGTTGTTGTTGTTGTGTGTCACACTACTACATGATCAGCAGTTGTTGTGTATCACACTGCTACATGATCAGTTGTTGTTGTGTGTCACACTGCTACATGATCAGTTGTTGTTGTGTCACACTACTACATGATCAGTTGTTGTTGTGTGTCACACTGCTACATGATCAGTTGTTGTTGTGTTACACTGCTACATGATCAGGTGTTGTTGTGTGTCACACTGCTACATGATCAGTTGTTGTTGTGTCACACTACTACATGATCAGTTGTTCTTGTGTGTCACACTGCTACATGATCAGTTGTTGTTGTGTGTCACACTACTACTTGATCAGGTGTTGTTCTGTGTCACACTGCTAAATGATCAGGTGTTGTTGTGTGTCACACTGCTACATGATCAGGTGTTGTTGTGTGTCACACTACTACATGATCACTTGTTGTTGTGTATCACACTGCTACATGATCAGTTGTTGTTATTGAGTGTCACACTGCTACATGATCAGTTGTTGTTGATGTGTGTCACACTACTACATGATCAGCAGTTGTTGTGTATCACACTGCTACATGATCAGTTGTTGTTGTGTGTCACACTGCTATATGATCAGTTGTTGTTGTGTCACACTACTACATGATCAGTTGTTGTTGTGTGTCACACTGCTACATGATCAGTTGTTGTTGTGTTACACTGCTACATGATCAGGTGTTGTTGTGTGTCACACTGCTACATGATCAGTTGTTGTTGTGTCACACTACAACATGATCAGTTGTTGTTGTGTGTCACACTGCTACATGATCAGTTGTATTTGTGTCACACTACTACATGATCAGTTGTTGTTGTGTGTCACACTGCTAAATGATCAGGTGTTGTTGTTGTGTGTCACACTGCTTCATGATCAGTTATTGTTGTGTCACACTGCTAAATGATCAGGTGTTGTTGTTGTCGTTGTGTCACACTGCTACATGATCAGTTGTTGTTGTGTCACACTACTACATGATCAGTTGTTCTTGTGTGTCACACTGCTACATGATCAGTTGTTGTTGTGTGTCACACTACTACTTGATCAGGTGTTGTTCTGTGTCACACTTCTAAATGATCAGGTGTTGTTGTGTGTCACACTGCTACATGATCAGGTGTTGTTGTGTGTCACACTACTACATGATCACTTGTTGTTGTGTATCACACTGCTACATGATCAGTTGTTGTTGTTGTGTGTCACACTGCTACATGATCAGTTGTTGTTGTGTGTCACACAGCTACATGATCAGTTGTTGTTATTGAGTGTCACACTGCTACATGATCAGTTGTTGTTGTTGTGTGTCACACTGCTACATGATCAGTTGTTGTTGTGTGTCACACAGCTACATGGTGAGTTGTTATTGTTGTGTGTCACACTACTACATGATCAGTTGTTGTTGTATGTCACACTGCTACATGATCAGTTGTTGTATGTAACACTGCTACATGATCTGTTGTTGTATGCCACACTTCCATATGATCAGTTGTTGTTGTGTGTCACATTGCTACATGATCATTTGTTGTTGTGTATCACACCACTACATGATCAGTTGTTGTTGTATGTCACACTGCTACATGATCAGTTTTTGTTGTATGTCACAGTGCTACATGATCAGTTGTTGTATGTCACACTGC
>OY992886.1:115156804-115161804 GCA_963921405.1 Cepaea hortensis | reverse complement strand
CACTGCTACATGATCAGTTGTTGTATGTCACACTGCTACATGATCTGTTGTTGTATGCCACACATCCATATGATCAGTTGTTGTTGTTGTTGTGTGTCACATTGCTACATGATCAGTTGTTGTTGTGTATCACACAGCTACATGATCAGTTGTTATTGTTGTGTGTCACACTACTACATGATCAGTTGTTGTTGTATGTCACACTGCTACATGATCAGTTGTTGTATGTCACATTGCTACATGATCTGTTGTTGTATGCCACACTTCCATATGATCAGTTGTTGTTGTTGTGTGTCACACGGCTACATGATCAGTTGTTGTATGTCACACTGCTACATGATAAGTTGTTATGTGTCACACAGTACATGATCAGTTGTTGTTGTTGTATGTCACACCGCTACATGATCAATTGTTGTGGTGTGTCACACTGCTACATGATCAGTTGTTGTCGTTGTGTCACACTGCTACTTGATCAGTTGTCGTTGTGTCACACTGCTACATGATCAGTTGTCGTTGTGTAACACTGCTACATGATTAGTTGTCGTTGTGTCACACTGCTACATGATCAGTTGTCGTTGTGTCACACTGCTACATGATCAGTTGTTGTCGTTGTGTCACACTGCTACATGATCATTTGTTGTTGTGTCACACTGCTACATGATCAGTTGTTGTTGTCGTTGTGTAACACTGCTACATGATCAGTTGTTGTTGTGTGTCACACTGCTATATGATCAGTTGGTGTTGTTGTGTGTCACACTGTTACATGATCAGTTGTCGTTGTGTCACACTGCTACATGATCAGTTGTTGTTGCTGCATGTCAAACTGCTACATGATCAGTTGTTGTTATGTGTCACACTGCTACATGATCAGTTGTTGTTGTGTGTCACACTGCTACATGATCAGTTGTTGTTATGTGTCACACTGCTACATGATCAGTTGTTGTTGTTGTGTGTCACACTGCTACATGATCAGTTGTTATTGTGTGTCACACTTCTACATGATCAGTTGTTGTTGTTGTATGTCACACTGCTACATGATCAGTGGTTGTTGTGTCACACTGCTACATGATCATTTGTTGTTGTGTCACACTGCTACATGATCAGTTGTTGTTGTGTCACACTGCTACATGATCAGTTGTTGTTGTGTCACACTGCTACATGATCAGTTGTTGTTGTTGTGTCACACTGCTAAATGATCAGTTGTTGTTGTGTCACACTGCTACATGATCAGTTGTTGTTGTGTGTCACACTGCTACATGATCAGTTGTTGTTGTTGTATGTCACACTGCTACATGATCAGTTGTTGTTGTGTCACACTGCTACATGATCATTGGTTGTTGTGTCACACTGCTACATGATCAGTTGTTGTTGTGTCACACTGCTACATGATCAGTTGTTGTTGTGTGTCACACTGCTACATGATCAGTTGTTGTTGTGTCACACTACTACATGATCAGTTGTTGTTGAGTGTCACACTGCTAAATGATCAGGTTTTGTTGTTGTCGTTGTGTCACACTGCTACATGATCAGTTGTTGTTGTGTCACACTACTACATGATCAGTTGTTGTTGTGTGTCACACTGCTACATGATCAGTTGTTGTTGTGTTACACTGCTACATGATCAGGTGTTGTTGTGTGTCACACTGCTACATGATCAGTTGTTGTTGTGTCACACTACTACATGATCAGTTGGTGTTGTGTGTCACACTGCTACATGATCAGTTGTTGTTGTGTCACACTACTACATGATCAGTTGTTGTTGTGTGTCCCACTGCTAAATGATCAGGTGTTGTTGTTGTGTGTCACACTGCTTCATGATCAGTTGTTGTTGTGTCACACTGCTAAATGATCAGGTGTTGTTTTTGTCGTTGTGTCACACTTCTACATGATCAGTTGTTGTTGTGTCACACTACTACATGATCAGTTGTTGTTGTGTGTCACACTGCTACATGATCAGTTGTTGTTGTGTGTCACACTACTACATGATCAGGTGTTGTTCTGTGTCACACTGCTAAATGATCAGGTGTTGTTGTGTATCACACTGCTACATGATCAGTTGTTGTTGTTGTGTGTCACACTGCTAAATGATCAGTTGTTGTTGTTGTGTGTCACACAACTACATGATCAGTTGTTGTTATTGAGTGTCACACTGCTACATGATCAGTTGTTGTTGTGTGTCACACTACTACATGAACAGCAGTTGTTGTGTATCACACTGCTACATGATCAGTTGTTGTTGTAGTTGTGTGTCACACTGCTACATGATCAGTTGTTGTTGTGTGTCACCCTGCTACATGATCAGTTGTTGTTGTGTGTCACACAGCTACATGGTGAGTTGTTGTTGTTGAGTGTCACACTGCTACATGATCAGTTGTTGTATGTCACATTGCTACATGATCTGTTGTTGTATGCCACACTTCCATATGATCAGTTGTTGTTGTTGTGTGTCACACGGCTACATGATCAGTTGTTGTATGTCACACTGCTACATGATAAGTTGTTATGTGTCACACAGTACATGATCAGTTGTTGTTGTTGTATGTCACACCGCTACATGATCAATTGTTGTGGTGTGTCACACTGCTACATGATCAGTTGTTGTCGTTGTGTCACACTGCTACATGATCATTTGTTGTTGTGTCACACTGCTACATGATCAGTTGTTGTTGTCGTTGTGTAACACTGCTACATGATCAGTTGTTGTTGTGTGTCACACTGCTATATGATCAGTTGGTGTTGTTGTGTGTCACACTGTTACATGATCAGTTGTCGTTGTGTCACACTGCTACATGATCAGTTGTTGTTGCTGCATGTCACACTGCTACATGATCAGTTGTTGTTATGTGTCACACTGCTACATGATCAGTTGTTGTTGTGTGTCACACTGCTACATGATCAGTTGTTGTTATGTGTCACACTGCTACATGATCAGTTGTTGTTGTTGTGTGTCACACTGCTACATGATCAGTTGTTATTGTGTGTCACACTTCTACATGATCAGTTGTTGTTGTTGTATGTCACACTGCTACATGATCAGTGGTTGTTGTGTCACACTGCTACATGATCATTTGTTGTTGTGTCACACTGCTACATGATCAGTTGTTGTTGTGTCACACTGCTACATGATCAGTTGTTGTTGTGTCACACTGCTACATGATCAGTTGTTGTTGTTGTGTCACACTGCTAAATGATCAGTTGTTGTTGTGTCACACTGCTACATGATCAGTTGTTGTTGTGTGTCACACTGCTACATGATCAGTTGTTGTTGTTGTATGTCACACTGCTACATGATCAGTTGTTGTTGTGTCACACTGCTACATGATCATTGGTTGTTGTGTCACACTGCTACATGATCAGTTGTTGTTGTGTCACACTGCTACATGATCAGTTGTTGTTGTGTGTCACACTGCTACATGATCAGTTGTTGTTGTGTCACACTACTACATGATCAGTTGTTGTTGAGTGTCACACTGCTAAATGATCAGGTGTTGTTGTTGTCGTTGTGTCACACTGCTACATGATCAGTTGTTGTTGTGTCACACTACTACATGATCAGTTGTTGTTGTGTGTCACACTGCTACATGATCAGTTGTTGTTGTGTTACACTGCTACATGATCAGGTGTTGTTGTGTGTCACACTGCTACATGATCAGTTGTTGTTGTGTCACACTACTACATGATCAGTTGGTGTTGTGTGTCACACTGCTACATGATCAGTTGTTGTTGTGTCACACTACTACATGATCAGTTGTTGTTGTGTGTCCCACTGCTAAATGATCAGGTGTTGTTGTTGTGTGTCACACTGCTTCATGATCAGTTGTTGTTGTGTCACACTGCTAAATGATCAGGTGTTGTTTTTGTCGTTGTGTCACACTTCTACATGATCAGTTGTTGTTGTGTCACACTACTACATGATCAGTTGTTGTGTGTCACACTGCTACATGATCAGTTGTTGTTGTGTGTCACACTACTACATGATCAGGTGTTGTTCTGTGTCACACTGCTAAATGATCAGGTGTTGTTGTGTATCACACTGCTACATGATCAGTTGTTGTTGTTGTGTGTCACACTGCTAAATGATCAGTTGTTGTTGTTGTGTGTCACACAACTACATGATCAGTTGTTGTTATTGAGTGTCACACTGCTACATGATCAGTTGTTGTTGTGTGTCACACTACTACATGAACAGCAGTTGTTGTGTATCACACTGCTACATGATCAGTTGTTGTTGTAGTTGTGTGTCACACTGCTACATGATCAGTTGTTGTTGTGTGTCACCCTGCTACATGATCAGTTGTTGTTGTGTGTCACACAGCTACATGGTGAGTTGTTGTTGTTGAGTGTCACACTGCTACATGATCAGTTGTTGTTGTTGAGTGTCACACTGCTAAATGATCAGTTGTTGCTGTTTGTCAGACTGCTACATGATTAGTTGTGGTTGTTGTGTTTTACACTGCTACATGATCAGTTGTTGTTGTGTATCACACAGCTACATGATCAGTTGTTATTGTTGTGTGTCACACTACTACATGATCAGTTGTTGTTGTATGTCACACTGCTACATGATCAGTTGTTGTATGTCACACTGCTACATGATCTGTTGTTGTATGCCACACTTCCATATGATCAGTTGTTGTTGTTGTGTGTCACATTGCTACATGATCAGTTGTTGTTGTGTATCACACCACTACATGATCAGTTGTTGTTGTATGTCACACTGCTACATGATCAGTTTTTGTTGTATGTCACAGTGCTACATGATCAGTTGTTGTATGTCACACTGCTACATGATAAGTTGTTATGTGTCACACAGTACATGATCAGTTGTTGTTGTTGTTGTATGTCACACCGCTACATGATCAATTGTTGTTGTGTGTCACACTGCTACATGATCAGTTGTTGTGTGACACTACTACATAATCAGTTGTTGTTGTCGTTGTGTCACACTGCTACATGATCAGTTGTTGTTGTGTGTCACACTGCTACATGATCAGTTGTCG
>OY992886.1:114926804-115154304 GCA_963921405.1 Cepaea hortensis | reverse complement strand
TGTGTGGGGGATGTGTATGGGTTAATGGGTGATGTGTGGATGTGTGAAGGGATGTGTTGCCGGTGATGGATGTATGTGTGTGTGAGGGATATGTGTGTGTGGGGGGGGGGGGATATTTGAGAGGATAGTTGGAAGTATGTGGGTGTTGGTGGGTTGGGAGGGGTGTGGGTAGGGAGTGTGTGTTTGGGTGGGTGAATGGGTGTGTAGGAGATTGTGTGGGTTGGGGGATGGTGTGTAATGGGTGTGGGGGATAAGTGTGGGGGTGTCTGTGAATGGGATATGTCTGTGTGGGTGGGAGTGTGTGAGTGTGGATGGGGTAAATGCGAGTGGGTGGAGGATGTATGTGTGGGTGGTGAGGATGTTTGTAGGTGGAGGATGTGTGAGTGGGTGGGGAGATATGTGGGCGGGGATGTTTATGGGGAAGGTATGTGGGGGATGTGTGTGTGTGGGGGGAATGTGTTTATGGGTGGAGTTTTGTGTGGGAGGGGAGATGTGTGAGAAGTGGGGGAAGTGTGGGATGTGCAGGTGATTGAAGGATGTATGCGAGGATGGGGGATGTGTGTTTGGCTGGGTGGTTGGGGTGTGTGTGTGGGTGGGAGGGTAGATGAGAGATGCATATGTTGATGGGCGCGTGGGTGATGTGTGGGTGTGAGTGGTTGATGGATGAGTACGTGAGTGGGTGGATGTGTGTGAGAGATGAGTGTATGGGTGGGGGGAGGTGTGTAGTTGTGAGAAGATGTGTGTGAGCGGCGGATGTGTGTGTGTGTGTGTGGGGTATATGTGGGTGCCGGGGTGTGTGTGGGTGGGAGGTGTGTGTTTTTGGGTTAAGGGTGGGGGATATGTGTGTGCAGATGGGGAGATGTGTTTATGGGTGGGGATGTGTGTATAGGTGGGGATGTGTAGTCGAGAGGTGGCGAATATTGGGTGGGTGAGTGGGTGTAGGTTGGCTGATGTGTGTGTGGGTGGGTGGGGAAAATTGTGAGAGTGCGGGATATGTGTGTGGATAGGTGCGGGATGTGTGGGTTGGCGGGGGTATGTGTGTGTGTGGTTTCTTCTTCTTCTTCTTCTTCTTCTTCTTCTTCTTCTTCTTCTTCTTCTTCTTCTTCTTCTTCTTCTTCTTCTTCTTCCTCCTCCTCCTCTTCCTTCTTCTTCTTCTTCTTCTTCTTCTTCTTCTTCTCCTTCTATTGTTGTCGTTGTGTCACACTGCTACATGATCAGTTGTTGTTATGTGTCACACTGCTACATGATCATTTGTTGTTGTTGTGTGTCACACTGCTACATGATCAGTTGTTATTGTGTGTCACACTGCTACATGATCAGTTGTTGTTGTGTCACACTGCTATATGATCATTTGTTATTGTGTCACACTGCTACATGATCAGTTGTTGTTGTGTCACACTGCTACATGATCAGTTGTTGTTGTGTCACACTGCTACATGATCTGTTGTTGTTGTGTCACACTGCTACATGATCATTTGTTGTTGTGTCACACTGCTACATGATCAGTTGTTGTTGTGTTACACTGCTACATGATCAGTTGTTGTTGTGTCACACTGCTACATGATCAGTTGTTGTTGTTGAGTGTCACACTGCTACATGATCAGTTGTTGTTGTCGTTGTGTCACACTGCTACATGATCAGTTGTCGTTGTGTCCCACTGCTACATGATCAGTTGTAGTTGTTGTTGTTGTTGTTGTGTCACACTGCTACATGATCAGTTTTTGTTGTATGTCACACTGCTACATGATCAGTTGTTGTGTGTCACACTGCTACATGATCAGTTGTTGTTGTTGTGTGTCACACTGCTACATGATCAGTTGTTGTTGTGTGTCACACTGCTACATGATCAGTTGTTGTTGCTTAGTGTCACACTGCTACATGATCAGTTGTTGTTATGTGTCACACTGCTACATGATCAGTTGTTGTTGTTGTGTGTCACACTGCTACATGATCAGTTGTTATTGTGTGTCACACTGCTACATGATCAGTTGTTGTTGTGTCACACTGCTACATGATCATTTGTTATTGTGTCACACTGCTACATGATCAGTTGTTGTTGTGTCACACTGCTACATGATCAGTTGTTGTTGTGTCACACTGCTACATGATCTGTTGTTGTTGTGTCACACTGCTACATGATCATTTGTTGTTGTGTCACACTGCTACATGATCAGTTGTTGTTGTGTCACACTGCTACATGATCAGTTGTTGTTGTGTCACACTGCTACATGATCAGTTGTTGTTGTTGAGTGTCACACTGCTACATGATCAGTTGTTGTTGTCGTTGTGTCACACTGCTACATGATCAGTTGTCGTTGTGTCCCACTGCTACATGATCAGTTGTAGTTGTTGTTGTTGTTGTTGTGTCACACTGCTACATGATCAGTTTTTGTTGTTGTGTGTCACACTGCTACATGATCAGTTGTTGTTGTGTGTCACACTGCTACATGATCAGTTGTTGTTGCTTAGTGTCACACTGCTACATGATCAGTTGTTGTTATGTGTCACACTGCTACATGATCAGTTGTTGTTGTTGTGTGTCACACTGCTACATGATCAGTTGTTATTGTGTGTCACACTGCTACATGATCAGTTGTTGTTGTGTCACACTGCTACATGATCATTTGTTATTGTGTCACACTGCTACATGATCAGTTGTTGTTGTGTCACACTGCTACATGATCAGTTGTTGTTGTGTCACACTGCTACATGATCAGTTGTTGTTGTTGAGTGTCACACTGCTACATGATCAGTTGTTGTTGTCGTTGTGTCACACTGCTACATGATCAGTTGTCGTTGTGTCCCACTGCTACATGATCAGTTGTAGTTGTTGTTGTTGTTGTTGTGTCACACTGCTACATGATCAGTTTTTGTTGTATGTCACACTGCTACATGATCAGTTGTTGTGTGTCACACTGCTACATGATCAGTTGCTGTTGTTGTTGTTGTTGTTGTTGTTGTTGTTGTTGTTGTTGTTGTTGTGGTTGTGTCACACTGCTACATGATCAGCTGTTGTTGAGTGTCACACTACTACATGATCAGTTGTTGTTGTGTGTCACACTTTTAAATGATCAGGTGTTGTTGTGTGTCACACTACTACATGATCAGTTGTGTGTCACACTGCTACATTATCAGTTGTTGTTGTTGTTGTTGTTGTCGTCGTCGTCGTCGTCGTCGTCGTCGTCGTCGTCGTCGTAGTTGTTGTTGTGTCACTCTGCTACATGATCAGGTGTTGTTGTGTGTCACACTACTACATGATCAGTTGTTGTGTGTCACACTGCTAAATGATCAGGTGTTGTTGTTGTCGTTGTGTCACACTGCTACATGATCAGTTGTTGTTGTGTGTCATACTGCTACATGATCAGTTGTTGTTGTGTCACACTACTACATGATCAGTTGTTGTTGAGTGTCACACTGCTAAATGATCAGGTGTTGTTGTTGTCGTTGTGTCACACTGCTACATGATCAGTTGTTGTTATGTCACACTACTACATGATCAGTTGTTGTTGTGTGTCACACTGCTAAATGATCAGGTGTTGTTGTTGTCGTTGTGTCACACTGCTACATGATCAGTTGTTGTTGTGTGTCACACTGCTACATGATCAGTTGTTGTTGTGTCACACTACTACATGATCAGTTGTTGTTGTGTGTCACACTGCTACATGATCAGTTGTTGTTGTGTTACACTGCTACATGATCAGGTGTTGTTGTGTGTCACACTGCTACGTGATCAGTTGTTGTTGTGTCACACTACTACATGATCAGTTGTTGTTGTGTGTCACACTGCTACATGATCAGTTGTTGTTGTGTCACACTACTACATGATCAGTTGTTGTTGTGTGTCACACTGCTAAATGATCAGGTGTTGTTGTTGTGTGTCACACTGCTACATTATCAGTTGTTGTTGTGTCACACTGCTAAATGATCATGTGTTGTTGTTGTTGTCGTTGTGTCACACTGCTACATGATCAGTTGTTGTTGTGTCACACTACTCCATGATCAGTTGTTGTTGTGTGTCACACTGCTACATGATCAGTTGTTGTTGTGTGTCACACTACTACATGATCAGGTGTTGTTCTGTGTCACACTGCTAAATGATCAGGTGTTGTTGTGTGTCACACTGCTACATGATCAGGTGTTGTTGTGTGTCACACTACTACATGATCACTTGTTGTTGTGTATCACACTGCTACATGATCAGTTGTTGTTGTTGTGTGTCACACTGCTACATGATCAGTTGTTGTTGTGTGTCACACAGCTACATGATCAGTTGTTGTTGTTGAGTGTCACACTGCTACATGATCAGTTGTTGTTGTTGTGTGTCACACTACTACATGATGAGCAGTTGTTGTGTATCACACTGCTACATGATCAGTTGTTGTTGTTGTTGTGTGTCACACTGCTACATGATCAGTTGTCGTTGTGTCACACTGCTACATGATCAGTTGTTGTTGTGTATCACACCACTACATGATCAGTTGTTGTTGTATGTCACACTGCTACATGATCAGTTTTTGTTGTATGTCACACTGCTACATGATCAGTTGTATGATGTCACACTGCTACATGATAAGTTGTTATGTGTCACACAGTACATGATCAGTTGTTGTTGTTGTATGTCACACCGCTACATGATCAATTGTTGTTTTGTGTCACACTGCTAATGATCAGTTGTTGTGTGTCACACAGCTAAAATATTAGATGGTTTGTGTATCACACTGCTACACTATATGCTGTTATTGCTACACTGCTACATGATCAGATGACATTGTTACACTGCTACATGATCGATGACATTGCTAAACTGCTACATGATGAGATGAAATTGGCACACAAATTCGGGTCCGATTGCGCGAAACTCCACTGCTCATACACGGGTGTACCTCGGCAGAAACGCTCGATATCAACAAGTGATGTCACAGGATGTCAAGAGAAGGACCCCTGGCAGTGAGATGTCATCTGTGCTGGAGGCAAGGACCTGGTTGTGTGAGAGTTGATCTATGCATGTCACAACTGTTGGCAAGGACCTGGCTGTGTGAGAGATGATCTATGCGCGTCACAACTGTTGGCAAGGACCTGACTGTGTGAGAGATGATCTATGCATGTCACAACTGTTGGCAAGGACCTGGCGGTGTGAGAGGTGATCTATCCATGTCACAACTGTTGGCAAGGATCTGGCGGTGTGAGAGATGATCTATGCATGTCACAACTGTTGGCAAGGACCTGGCGGTGTGATAGATGATCTATGCATGTCACAACTGTTAGAGAGATGATCTATGCATGTCACAACTGTTGGAGAGATGATCTATGCACGTTACAACTGTTAGAGAGATGATCTATGCACGTCACAACTGTTAGAGAGATTATCTACGCACGTCACAACTGTTAGAGAGATGATCTACGCATGTCACAACTGTTAGAGAGATGATCTACGCATGTCACAACTGTTAGCAGAAATGGTAAACCCGCCAGGCAAGGCCGTACTTGTGTCAGGCACGGAGCTATAGAATCCACTCCCACACCTCGAGGCCTTCTGGGTATAACGTGCTAACTATATATGTGAGTGTAGATCACACTGAGCGCCACGTGTGACTGCTCAACATCAGGACGGTCGCATTTACTTCCCAGAACATTTCTGATACGCATGTGAGCTTGGGTCAACCTAGCAGCTCTTGTAAACTGACAACAACTTCTCCGCTTCAGTGAGGGTTCGAACACTGCGCACCGGCGGGCAGGCCCCCGTGCTGGCCGATGCTTCTTGCTAATTTACTTCATGAGTAAACTAGGCTACACACAAGCATGAGTTGGCTGGGCAAACTACTGATCCTACACAATCAACATGGGGTTGATGGCCACGTGTGGGAAAGGACAAGCAACATTCGTGTTAACTTGCTGTATAATGGACACGTGCTCTGGAGGACACATAACATTCCTGTTAACTTGCTGTATAATGGACTCGTGCGGGAAGGGACAGACAACATTCGTGTTAACTTGCTGTATAATGGACACGTGCTCTGAAGGACAGACAACATTCGTGGCGATCGATTTTGTGGAGGATGTCTCCTGTGCAGAAAGCTAAGTCTGGAGTAGAAGTGGTAAACCATCTTCTTGAGTAGAAGCTCGGTGTGTCATCCGCTTTGTTGAGTAGATGGAGATTTGAGCCTATTTCCCAGTCCCCCACTTCATCTCCTCTTTTGTCAGTATCCAGGTATCCCCATCTTTCTGAACGGCTATTAAAGTCTCCAACAATAATGCAGTTTGTGTCAGTTATTTTCATGTTTGAGAGTGTAAGGTCCTTATCTGCTGGGCTATACAGATTGTAAATTCCTATTTTAACGTCCTTTATCATTATATCAATACCTATAATTTCCATTTGGTTGTCAGAGATCACAGATACTTCGCTGCAAGGTATTGTATTTCGTGTGAGTATTAGAACTCCTCCTTTGTGTCCTTCGCGGTCAAAACGTGTGGCCTGATATCCTCTGACTGAGAATTTGTGATTGGCGTTGAGGTGTGTCTCTTGAATGCATGCCACATCTATTCTATCTTTATGAAGACGCTGTGTTAGGGAGACTTTCTTGTTATAAACTCCTTCGGCATTCCACTGTAGTATGTTGAGTGTCCGGGGTGTTTGGTCAAAAGCTCTTAACCTACTCCTCTGTGCCTTGACTCCACATCACAGGGGAAGGTCACCACCAGTAGTCATGGGTGGACCCCCTCGAGGCAGGGGGCCCGGCACTATCACCGCCTGATGGGACTTCACGGGATTAGCACCATAACGATTAATTTTAATTTGTGACATCATGAATTAAGTTACGTTGCACTGCTTTGTCAAGCCTGCGGCTCAGTACATCCGATTTTGACAAGCATTTTTCGGGATGCTTTCCCTAGCCTTTGACTGTCCCCAGTCTACCTGCAAGGCAGCAGGTTTGTGTGTCGCTTGGTCTGGTCCCTCTCCCTTGACCTGTCCGACATGGGTGACCCTACCAGTAGCTGTGCTACCGTCGGCATAGCTCTTGGGGTCATTAGAACGCACAAGCCCCTCTACCTCGTCAAGGTGGACACACGGCAGAGGGGACTTGTGGATTAAAATATAGCCGTAAGTTATGCTGGCAGACATTAGATCAGTTACAGACAGAAGTACGAACCCACACCAACTGTACGACCTGACTGAGTCATATTTTCTCTACCTGTGACAGTATATAGCAAATATGCTGAAATTTACGAATAGGAAATTTATGAAATTTATTATGAATAATTCTGTCAAATATGAAGAAATTCACAGACAAGTCAGAATATTATGTAAGGAGGAAAAAGAAGCATGGCTTGAGGAAAAGTGCTTAGAAATTGAAAACCAACACAAAAGTCAAAATACCAAATTAGTGCACAAAAGAATTCAGGAACTTACTAATAAAAGAACAAGTACATCAACAGGGTGTCTAAAAACTGAAGATGACAAAATCATAATAGAAAAAGACCAGATTCTACATGTATGGACAGATTATGTGAAACAACTTTATAATGATAACAGAGACGAACAGTATGATATTAGATTTAATAATGAAGGACCGCCAATTTTGGAGATGGAGGTTCGAAATGTTCTTAAGCATATGAAAGCTGGCAAGGCCCCCGGTGCAGATAACATCACAACAGAAATGATTAAAGCTTTAGAAGAATTTGGACTAGAGCAAGTCACCAGACTGATGAACACATTATATGATACTGGAGATATACCTCCTGAATTATGTAACTCTGTATTTATTGCAATCCCAAAGAAATCAGGAATCTTGGAATGTGATCAACATAGAACAATTAGTATAATGAGTCACATCACAAAGATTTTGCTAAGAATTATCATGCAAAGAGTGAGGAAGAAGATACAACCTGAAATAGGGGAAGAACAATGTGGGTTTGTAGAAGGAAAGGGTACAGTAAATGCTGTGTATATGCTGCGAACAGTTATTGAACGTGCTATAGAAGTAAACAAGGATATACATCTTTGCTTTATTGACTATACAAAGGCTTTTGATAGAGTTAGACATGTCAACATGGTGGATATGCTTGCAGATCTACAAATTGATGGGAAAGACATTAGACTTATAAAAAACATATATTGGAAACAACATGCTGCAATAAGGATTGATAATGAAGTGGGACAGTATCAGCCAATTAAGAGAGGTGTTAGGCAGGGATGTGTGATGTCTCCAGATCTTTTTTCCCTATACAGTGAAAATATTTTCAGAAATGTAGAGGATATAAATGGAATCAGCATTGGAGGACGAAACATCAATAACATTAGATATGCAGATGATACAGTATTAATTGCAGACAATGCGCAGGACCTGCAACAATTAGTAGATGTGGTTGTTGTACACAGTGAGCAACTGGGGTTAGAATTAAATTGTAAAAAGACTCAGGTTATGGTCTTCACTAGGAAGGAAGAAGTGCCACAATGTAATATACAAGTAAATGGGGATATTCTTCAACAAGTGAATCGGTACAATTATCTTCGAACAGTCATAACATCTGATGGGAGATGCCTTGAAGAGATTAGAACAAGAATCGCCATGGCGAAAATAGCCTTTAGCAAGATGAAAAACATTCTGACCAATAAAAAGATGTCAATTGAAACGAGAAAAAGAGTGTTTAGGGGATACATAGAGCCTGTTCTTTTGTATGGATGTGAAACTTGGACAATGAGCAGTCAAGCTGAAAAGCATCTGATGGCTGCAGAAATGTGGTTTCTGAGGAAAATGCAAAGAATACCATTGACAGACAGAAAAACCAATGACCAAGTACTACAGGAGACAAATGAACATCATAAACTGATTAGAGAAATTAGACGTAGACAGTCAAAATTTTTTGGACATGTTATGAGAAGAAATGGATTGGAGAACTTAGTGACAACTGGCAAGATCGAAGGGAACAGACCAAGAGGAAGACCGAGAGGAAAATACCTGGATGGCTTGGCCACATGGCATGGACGAGACAGGAACACTGAGCTGATCCACGACACTGGTGATCGAGTGAAATGGCGAGTCATGACCGCCCACGCTTTCCGGCATGGCACATGATTGATTGATTGATGCTGAAATATGGTGACACACGTCAAACTGGGAAGTCGCACTAAATGTATAACGTGTGAAGACAATCAGACTCGAATATTAGCAGGCTACTGTTGTAGAAGGCCGTAGGCGCTCCAAAAAATGGCGAACTGGGAACTCAGCAAGGCACAGTGCACGGTACAATATCCAGTACTTATTACGTCATGACACTAATCAACCTATCAACATCATTTACAACAAGGAAAATATGACACAGAGACATCATGGCACTAATCGATCTACCAACATTATTTACACCAAGGAAAACAGGAGACAAACACGTCATTGCGCCAGTCGGCCTACCAACATCATTTGCAACAAGGGAAACAGGACACAGAGACGTCATGGCACTAATCGATCTACCAACATTATTTACACCAAGGAAAACAGGAGACAAACACGTCATTGCACCAGTCGGCCTACCAACATCATTTGCAACAAGGGAAACAGGACACAGAGACGTCATGGCACCAATCGGCCTATCAACATCATATACAACAAGAACATCAGGATAAAGCAGCCAGCATGTCTGGAAGGTTCCCTCTGTAAGTGCAACAACGACATGGACACTTCGGCTGCAGCATCCACCAACCACGTCCACGGAGACGCAGACTCTTGTGACGGACATGAGGCCAATTAGGGAATTAGGAACCCACGGACACAGCAGGGCTGTAAAACATGTAGCATGAACAGCAACGACAGCAACGACAATGGTGATGATGATGAGAAACTGCAACAGGTATTCCATAGGCCTACTGTAGAGTGGCAGCACAAGATGCACTGAAAGATGATTAATGATAATATAGAAGAAGAAATAACCGATCACATAAAGCAACAAGGACAGGAGGCTGTCGCAGTTTGGCCAGAACTTAGGGCAGGAACGTTTATTCACTGGAGTATTGGGAGAGAGAAATCCCTGGCTGGCGACGGAGAGGTCGACATGGTCATACATTCACTGGAGTATTGGGAGAGAGAAATCCCTGGCTGGCGACGGAGAGGTCGACATGGTCATACATTCACTGCAGTATTGGGAGAGAGAAATCCCTGGCAGACGACGGAGAGGTCGACATGGTCATACATTCACTGGAGTATTGGGAGAGAGAAATCTCTGGCTGGCGACGGAGAGGTCGACATGGTCATACATTCACTGGAGTATTGGGAGAGAGAAATCCCTGGCTGGCGACGGAGAGGTCGACATGGTCATACATTCACTGGAGTATTGGGAGAGAGAAATCCCTGGCTGGTGACGGAGAGGTCGACATGGTCATACATTCACTGGAGTATTGGGAGAGAGAAATCTCTGGCTGGCGACGGAGAGGTCGACATGGTCATACATTCACTGGAGTATTGGGAGAGAGAAATCCCTGGCTGGCGACGGAGAGGTCGACATGGTCATACATTCACTGGAGTATTGGGAGAGAGAAATCCCTGGCTGGCGACGGAAAGGTCGACATGGTCATACATTCACTGGAGTATTGGGAGAGAGAAATCCCTGGCTGGCGACGGAGAGGTCGACATGGTCATACATTCACTGGAGTATTGGGAGAGAGAAATCCCTGGCAGGCGACGGAGAGGTCGACATGGTCATACATTCACTGGAGTATTGGGAGAGAGAAATCCCTGGCAGGCGACGGAGAGGTCGACATGGTCATACATTCACTGGAGTATTGGGAGAGAGAAATCCCTGGCAGGCGACGGAGAGGTCGACATGGTCATACATTCACTGGAGTATTGGGAGAGAGAAATCCCTGGCAGGCGACGGAGAGGTCGACATGGTCATACATTCACTGGAGTATTGGGAGAGAGAAATCTCTGGCTGGCGACGGAGAGGTCGACATGGTCATACATTCACTGGAGTATTGGGAGAGAGAAATCCCTGGCTGGCGACGGAGAGGTCGACATGGTCATACATTCACTGGAGTATTGGGAGAGAGAAATCCCTGGCTGGTGACGGAGAGGTCGACATGGTCATACATTCACTGGAGTATTGGGAGAGAGAAATCTCTGGCTGGCGACGGAGAGGTCGACATGGTCATACATTCACTGGAGTATTGGGAGAGAGAAATCCCTGGCTGGCGACGGAGAGGTCGACATGGTCATACATTCACTGGAGTATTGGGAGAGAGAAATCCCTGGCTGGCGACGGAAAGGTCGACATGGTCATACATTCACTGGAGTATTGGGAGAGAGAAATCCCTGGCTGGCGACGGAGAGGTCGACATGGTCATACATTCACTGGAGTATTGGGAGAGAGAAATCCCTGGCAGGCGACGGAGAGGTCGACATGGTCATACATTCACTGGAGTATTGGGAGAGAGAAATCCCTGGCAGGCGACGGAGAGGTCGACATGGTCATACATTCACTGGAGTATTGGGAGAGAGAAATCCCTGGCAGGCGACGGAGAGGTCGACATGGTCATACATTCACTGGAGTATTGGGAGAGAGAAATCCCTGGCTGGCGACGGAGAGGTCGACATGGTCATACATTCACTGGAGTATTGGGAGAGAGAAATCCCTGGCTGGCGACGGAGAGGTCGACATGGTCATACATTCACTGGAGTATTGGGAGAGAGAAATCCCTGGCTGGCGACGGAGAGGTCGACATGGTCATACATTCACTGGAGTATTGGGAGAGAGAAATCCCTGGCAGGCGACGGAGAGGTCGACATGGTCATACATTCACTGGAGTATTGGGAGAGAGAAATCCCTGGCAGGCGACGGAGAGGTCGACATGGTCATACATTCACTGGAGTATTGGGAGTGAGAAATCCCTGGCTGGCGACGGAGAGGTCGACATGGTCATACATTCACTGGAGTATTGGGAGAGAGAAATCCCTGGCTGGCGACGGAGAGGTCGACGTGGTCATACATTCACTGGAGTATTGGGAGAGAGAAATCCCTGGCAGGCGACGGAGAGGTCGACGTGGTCATACATTCACTGGAGTATTGGGAGAGAGAAATCCCTGGCTGGCGACGGAGAGGTCGACATGGTCATACATTCACTGGAGTATTGGGAGAGAGAAATCCCTGGCTGGCGACGGAGAGGTCGACATGGTCATACATTCACTGGAGTATTGGGAGAGAGAAATCCCTGGCTGGCGACGGAGAGGTCGACATGGTCATACATTCACTGGAGTATTGGGAGAGAGAAATCCCTGGCAGGCGACGGAGAGGTCGACATGGTCATACATTCACTGGAGTATTGGGTGAGAGAAATCCCTGGCTGGCGACGGAGAGGTCGACATGGTCATACATTCACTGGAGTATTGGGAGAGAGAAATCCCTGGCTGGCGACGGAGAGGTCGACATGGTCACCCATTCACTGGAGTATTGGGAGAGAGAAATCCCTGGCAGGCGACGGAGAGGTCGACATGGTCATACATTCACTGGAGTATTGGGAGAGAGAAATCCCTGGCAGGCGACGGAGAGGTCGACATGGTCATACATTCACTGGAGTATTGGGAGAGAGAAATCCCTGGCTGGCGACGGAGAGGTCGACATGGTCATACATTCACTGGAGTATTGGGAGAGAGAAATCCCTGGCTGGCGACGGAGAGGTCGACATGGTCATACATTCACTGGAGTATTGGGAGAGAGAAATCCCTGGCTGGCGACGGAGAGATCGACATGGTCATACATTCACTGGAGTATTGGGAGAGAGAAATCCCTGGCAGGCGACGGAGAGGTCGACATGGTCATACATTCACTGGAGTATTGGGAGAGAGAAATCCCTGGCAGGCGACGGAGAGGTCGACATGGTCATACATTCACTGGAGTATTGGGAGAGAGAAATCCCTGGCAGGCGACGGAGAGGTCGACATGGTCATACATTCACTGGAGTATTGGGAGAGAGAAATCCCTGGCTGGCGACGGAGAGGTCGACATGGTCATACATTCACTGGAGTATTGGGAGAGAGAAATCCCTGGCAGGCGACGGAGAGGTCGACATGGTCATACATTCACTGGAGTATTGGGAGAGAGAAATCCCTGGCAGGCGACGGAGAGGTCGACATGGTCATACATTCACTGGAGTATTGGGAGAGAGAAATCCCTGGCAGGCGACGGAGAGGTCGACATGGTCATACATTCACTGGAGTATTGGGAGAGAGAAATCCCTGGCTGGCGACGGAGAGGTCGACATGGTCATACATTCACTGGAGTATTGGGAGAGAGAAATTCCTGGCTGGCGACGGAGAGGTCGACATGGTCATACATTCACTGGAGTATTGGGAGAGAGAAATCCCTGGCTGGCGACGGAGAGGTCGACATGGTCATACATTCACGGACAAACGTGTAGCTGGGTCACGTGCAGTACTGGATGGAGCGGTACAACCAGACAGCAGACCTGAAGCATCATTCACAAGCTAGATAGTCAGCCCCAGAGCGGATCGACTTCATAACGGTGATGATCCACTTTCATTACAAAATGGCACATTGTCCTCGTCAGCCATCTTTGTTCGTGTGTATTGTCAGTGTACTGTCCGGTAAAAATTGTTGGAATTCTCTATTCTGTCCTTATCTTCACTGTTTCTCTCCAGAACAGCGTCTATCTTCTCACCCTTCCTGTCCCTTTCCAAAACAGTCTCTTCTCTGTTCTTATAGAAGCCAGTAGTCTCATCCGGGAGAAAGCAATCTTGGTTCGCGTTGAAGTCGCCAGCCTTGCCCAGGAGAAAGTCGTCTCTCAGCGGGAAATGGCTGCCGTCGCCCACACTTGTGAACACTGGGAAAAACCATAAGAGTTTGCGGTGACCAAAAATCTGGCGAATGTTGGCGGTGTGGCCCATGTCGAAGATTTTCATGTCTGGCGCCTGGCCGATCAGCCCCACGGGCCTCGTGTTTTCTAGCGTGGTGACGTTCATGGACACCAGAGTCCAGTGTAGCTTGAGTAGCGGCACCAGGGCCACGCCGGTGATGATGAGAAACAAGAACATGACAATGATCTGAATTCTGGGCGAGTCGCCGGACACGTCCGCTCCCTTGTACAGATCCACGAAGAATGCGATGACAAACCTGAGGGAGGTCAGGGGCACGAAGATACAGTAGGCCAGGCAGTAGACGATGAACAAAAGGAAGTACTTGTAGTTGTGGAACCCCACGCAGTTGTTGATCCAAGGACAGTGGTGGTCCATCTTGAGCACGCAGACCCCACACCTGGAGCAGTGGTGGCACCTGTCTGGCTTGATGACCTTGCACTGCTGACAGTAAACCAGCAAACCTGGCGTAAGACAGCAACTTCAGGTCAAGGTCTAGGCATAGAAAACACAATACCTGGCACATCAACATGCGCGCACACAATACCTGGCCACATCAACATGCGCGCACACAATACCTGGCCACGTCAACATGCGCGCACACAATATCTGGCCACATCAACATGCGCGCACACAATATCTGGCCACATCAACATGCGCGCACACAATATCTGGCCACATCAACATGCGCGCACACAATACCTGGCCACATCAACATGCGCGCACACAATACCTGGCCACATCAACATGCGCGCACACAATATCTGGCCACATCAACATGCGCGCACACAATATCTGGCCACATCAACATGCGCGCACACAATATCTGGCCACATCAACATGCGCGCACACAATATCTGGCCACATCAACATGCGCGCACACAATACCTGGCCACATCAACATGCGCGCACACAATACCTGGCCACATCAACAGATACATAGAACTCAGGAGATGACATGACATCACTGGAGCATTAACTCTCACAGATATTGTAGCCACAGCTACACAGACATCACAGAGACATTAACCCTCACAGATATTGTAGCCACAGCTACACAGACATCACTGAGACATTAACTCTCACAGATGTAGCCACAGCTACACCGACATCACCGAGACATTAACTCTCACAGATATTGTAACCACACCTACACAAACATCACTGAGTCATTAACCCTCACAGATATTGTAACCACACCTACACAAACATCACAGAGACATTAACTCTCACAGATATTGTAACCACACCTACACAAACATCACTGAGTCATTAACCCTCACAGATATTGTAGCCACAGCTACACAGACATCACTGAGACATTAACTCTCACAGATATTGTAGCCACAGCTACACAGACATCACTGAGACATTAACTCTCACAGATGTAGCCACATCTACACAGACATCACTGAGACATTAACTCTCACAGATGTAGCCACAGCTACACAGACATCAATGAGACATTAACTCTCACATTTTTTGTAGCCACAGCTACACAGACATCACTGAGACATTAACCTTCACATATATTGTAGCCACAGCTACACAGACATCACTGAGACATTAACTCTCATAGATGTTGTAGCCACAGCTACACAGACATCACTGAGACATTAACACTCACAGATGTAGCCACAGCTACACAGACATCACTGAGACATTAACTCTCACAGATACTGTAGCCACAGCTACACATACATCACTGAGACATTAACTCTCACAGATATTGTAGCCACAGCTACACAGACATAACCGAGACATTAACCCTCACAGATATTGTAGCCACAGCTACACAGACATTACCGAGACATTAACCCTCACAGATATTGTAGCCACAGCTACACAGACATCACCGAGACATTAACCCTCACAGATATTGTAACCACAGCTACACAGACATCACTCAGACATTAACCCTCACAGATATTGTAGCCACAGCTACACAGACATCACTGAGACATTAACTCTCATAGATGTTGTAGCCACAGTTACACAGACATCACCGAGACATTAATACTCACAGATGTAGTCACAGCTACACATACATCACTGAGACATTAACTCTCACAGATATTGTAGCCACAGCTACACAGACATCACCGAGACATTAACCCTCACAGATATTGTAGTCACAGCTACACAGACATCACCGAGACATTAACCCTCACAGATATTGTAGCCACAGCTACACAGACATTACCGAGACATTAACCCTCACAGATATTGTAACCACAGCTACACAGACATCACTGAGACATTAACCCTCACAGATATTGTAGCCACAGCTACACAGACATCACTGAGACATTAACTCTCATAGATGTTGTAGCCACAGTTACACAGACATCACCGAGACATTAACACTCACAGATGTAGTCACAGCTACACATACATCACTGAGACATTAACTCTCACAGATGTAGCCACAGCTACACAGACATCACCGAGACATTAACTCTCACAGATGTAGCCACAGCTACACATACATCACTGAGACATTAACTCTCACAGATATTGTAGCCACAGCTACACAGACATCACACAAGTGCATTAGGTGGAGGATGTTGGGTAGGTGAGTGGGTGTAGGTTGGCTGATGTGTGTGGGTGGGTGCGGGATGTGTGGGTGGGTGCGGGATGTGTGGTTTGGCGGAGGTATGTGTGTGTGGTTGGGTGATGTGTATTTTGCTGGGTGGTTGGGGGGTGTGTGGGAGGGTGATGGAGAATATGTGGGTGGGTGAGTGCGTGTCAGTTATGAGATGGGTGGGGGATGTGTATTTGGATGGGAGATGTGTGTGTGTGGGGGATCGGTGGGTGGGTGGCGGCGTGTATGTTTGCCTGGGTCTGTGTGAGTGCGTGAAGGTATGTGTGGGTGGGTGGGGGTGTGTGGTGGGTGGGGGGGTGGGGGTGGGTGGGGGATGTGTGGGTGGATGGGGGATGTGTCTCATAACGTTGCAATATGCATTGTTTATGTTTACAACGTTCATTTGACAATGTTTTTTTCTCCCCATGTGAATGTACCATGCGTAATATGCATTGTTTATGCCTACAAAATCCATTAGACAATGTTTTATTTCCCTATGTAAATGTAACATGCACATTTGATGAATGAAAGATGAGTGATTGGAAGGGCCGAATGTAAGACAGGCCTGCGTGCCCAATTTGTTACCCTTTAAAAATAAAGTCCGTTCGTTCGTTCGTTCGTTCGTTCACTGAGACATTAACGGCCACAGCTGTAGCGACAACTATACTGGCATCATTATAGGATCAGTAAAATAGATGATATGAAGGATACAAACAGCGACAACACCGATGGCTGGCAAATAATAACAGCGAGATCAAAGATGATTCACTGGAGATGATAGTTGGGGCATGACGCGCAAGTACAGGAAGCAGTAGCCACATGACAGACAGCCTCGTAGATACATCGAGATGACAAATGATGTGAAAGATAACTGCGGAGAGATCTCAGAACATGTGGTACATAAATGTAACAAGATTAAAGATACTGTAATAGATAAATGTAGCCAGATATAAAATAATGTGAAACAGAAATGTAGCCAGATACATGATAATATAATAGATAATGTAGCCACATATAAGATATTGTGATAGAAACATGAAGCCAGATACAAGATAATGGGATAGATACATGTAGCCACATAAAGATAATATGATAGAAACATGTTGCCAGCTAGAAGATAATATGATAGATACATGTAGCCTGATGAAAGATAATATGATAGATACATGTAGCCAGATAGTAAAATAATATGATAGATACATGTAGCCTGATAAAGATAATATGTTAGATACATGTAGCCAGATAGAAAAATAATATTAATATGATAAATACATGTAGCCTGATAAAAGATAATATGATAGATACATGTAGGCAGATAGAAGATAATATTATAGATACATGTAGCCTGATAAAAGATAATATGATAGATACATGTAGCCAGATAGAAGATAATATGATAGATAAATGTAGTCAGACAGGAGATAATATGATAGATAAATGTAGCCAGACAGGAGATACTATGATAGATAAATGTAGCCAGATACAAGATAATACGATGCATAAATGTAGTCAGATAAAGATAATATGATAGATAAATGTAGCCAGATAAAGATAATATGATAGATAAACGTAGCCAGATACAAGATAATACGATGCATAAATGTAGCCAGATAAAGATAATATGATAGATAAATGTAGCCAGATAAAGATAATATGATAGATAAATGTAGCCAGATAAAGATAATATGATATATAAATGTAGCCAGATACAAGATAATACGATGCATAAATGTAGCCAGATAAAGATAATATGATAGATAAATGTAGCCAGATAAAGATAATATGATAGATAAATGTAGCCAGATACAAGATACTGTGATAGATAGCCTACATGTAGCCAGATACAAGATAATACGATGCATAAATGTAGTCAGATAAAGATAATATGATAGATAAATGTAGCCAGATAAAGATAATATGATAGATAAACGTAGCCAGATACAAGATAATACGATGCATAAATGTAGCCAGATAAAGATAATATGATAGATAAATGTAGCCAGATAAAGATAATATGATAGATAAATGTAGCCAGATAAAGATAATATGATATATAAATGTAGCCAGATACAAGATAATACGATGCATAAATGTAGCCAGATAAAGATAATATGATAGATAAATGTAGCCAGATAAAGATAATATGATAGATAAACGTAGCCAGATACAAGATAATACGATGCATAAATGTAGCCAGATAAAGATAATATGATAGATAAATGTAGCCAGATAAAGATAATATGATAGATAAATGTAGCCAGATAAAGATAATATGATATATAAATGTAGCCAGATACAAGATAATACGATGCATAAATGTAGCCAGATAAAGATAATATGATAGATAAATGTAGCCAGATAAAGATAATATGATAGATAAATGTAGCCAGATACAAGATACTGTGATAGATAGCCTACATGTAGCCAGATAGAAGATAATGTGATAATGTGTTACACAGACACCGACAGTTTACACAGACACCGACAATTTACACACATGCCAACAGTTTACACAGACACGAAAAGTTTACACAAACACGGATAGTTTACACGGACACCAACAGTTTACACAAACACGGACAGTTTACAACAGACTCGACAGTTTACATAGACACTGACAGTTTACACAAACACCGACAGTTTATAAGTTTACACAACCACCAACAATTTACACAAACACCGACAGTTTATACAAACACCAAAAGTTCACACAACCACCGACAGTTTATAAGTTTACACATACACCGATAGTTTACACAGATACCGACAGTTCACACAAAAAACCACAGTTTACATAGGCCCCGACAGTTTACACAAACACCGACAGTTTACACAAACACCGACAGTTTACAAGTTTACACAAACACCGACAGCTTACACAAACACAGACAGTTTACACAAACACGGACAGTTTACAAGTTTACACATACACTGATAGTTTACACAGATACCGACAGTTCACACAAAAAACCACAGTTTACATAGGCCCCGACAGTTTACACAAACACCGACAGTTTACACAAACACCGACAGTTTACAAGTTTACACAATCACCGACAGCTTACACAAACACAGACAGTTTACACAAACACGGACAGTTTACAAGTTTACACATACACTGATAGTTTACACAGATACCGACAGTTCACACAAAAAACGACAGTTTACACAAACACAGACAGTTTACACAAACACCGACAGTTTACAAGTTTACACATACACTGATAGTTTACACAGATACCGACAGTTCACACAAAAAACGACAGTTTATATATCTCTACCTCGACCCATTGAGGCTTGTACGGTTTTTATCCCCAGCATCAGCCTCAATTCCTCCATCTCCTCCCGCCTCTTGATCCACAGGCATTCGTTGTTGAGTTTGCTCCACTGAGCCTCGTCGTAGTGAAACTGTTGGGGCGGCAGCCGAGGCCTGGTGACCACGGCCGTAAAGTAGCACCACAATGTCAGTCCCAGCAGCCCGTGGTAGACCACCAGCAGAATGGCTGCCTCCAGGGCCACGTCTGAGGTCTGGTAGCACAGGCAGATCACATACACATAATATGTCCATAACATCAGCAGTATTTCTGCAACCACCGGCAACCAGCGAACAAATATCATACGGTTCGCGTAGAGTTTACATAGCACGCAGCACATATTGTGGATGGTGTGCTGGAGCGAACGCCCGCCCGATGGCCAACAGTTCAAGCACTCTAGTCAGACTGCTGAACCCCGGCTAGGATACCTCCATTGCTTGTTTGTTGCCGGAAGTGTGGATGACGTGAGGCAGACCTTCCGTCCACAGCGCGGAACTGCTCGTCTCTCCATCGCTTCCAGATTACAGGCCCGGGTTAGAGAGTTCCAGCTATCCACATCTCTAGTAGACATTCTGCATGGTTGAGTTCAGTTGAGCTCAGAACCGACATCACTGCACTCAGGACATTCCCATACGTGCTCCGTCCCCCAGTTCAACAACCAGCGAAGAATCATACTACTAATCCTTCCCACATATATCAAATTGAAAGTTCTCCTGGTCTTCACTCTCAGTTTAGAAATTCTTCCAGAACCCCTGCAGACACCCCCACCCCTGGAATCTCATTCTTTCTACATACGCGTTCTCAATCTGTTTCCCCTGCCTTCTTCACCTGGTCCCACAGGCGCTCGACCAGCTCTCCCTTGTCCATAGGTGATCTACCATCAAGAGGTACATTCCCTGACACCCTGTCATGTGACCTCTAAAGCGAGTCTCATATACCAGACTCTCCTTTCTCAAGCATCTTCCATTAACCTTCGCGATGAAACTCCAACCACTCCGTCTCTTTCTCACCCATCGGCGTAGACACACTACACAACTGCCACACGACCACAGACATCAGAGCTGACCATATAGACCACCGCATGGGCTGGTTCACTATCAGACACACTACAACACTGCCTGCCACACACATCAGAGCTGACCGTATAGACCACCGCATGGGCTGGTTCACTGTCAGACACACTACAACACTGCCTGCCACACACATCAGAGCTGACCGTATAGACCACCGCATGGGCTGGTTCACTGTCAGACACACTACAACACTACCATACACATCAGAGCTGACCATATAGACCACCGCATGGGCTGGTTCACTATCAGACACACTACAACACTACCTGCCATACACATCAGAGCTGACCGTATAGACCACCGCATGGGCTGGTTCACTGTCAGACACACTACAACACTACCATACACATCAGAGCTGACCATATAGACCACCGCATGGGCTGGTTCACTATCAGACACACTACAACACTGCCTGCCATACACATCAGAGCTGACCGTATAGACCACCGCATGGGCTGGTTCACTGTCAGACACACTACAACACTACCATACACATCAGAGCTGACCATATAGACCACCGCATGGGCTGGTTCACTATCAGACACACTACAACACTACCATACACATCAGAGCTGACCATATAGACCACCGCATGGGCTGGTTCACTATCAGACACACTACAACACTGCCTGCCACACACATCAGAGCTGACCGTATAGACCACCGCATGGGCTGGTTCACTATCAGACACACTACAACACTGCCTGCCACACACATCAGAGCTGACCTATAGATGATCGCATGGGCTGGTTCACTATCAGACACACCACAACACTACCATACACATCAGAGCTGACCGTATAGACCACCGCATGGGCTGGTTCACTATCAGACACACGACAACACTGCCTGCCACACACACACACACACACGCACGCGCGCACACACACACACACACATACACACACACACACACTGTTCTGTTCTGTTGTTTGTCGATCAAGAATGATGATGACCATTCATTTCATCCAGTGGGGTTGAAAGTATGGATCCGTGAGTTCTAAGATGGCTGATAAGGCCTATTTTGGCTCGAAATGTTCTTTGACAATGTGGAAAAAGAATGCTTGACGTTTCTGGAGGAGGTTTTCCTGCAGTGGTTTTTCTGTCCTGCCTTTTCTTCACAGCTCTTGCAGTCCTGGTTGCCTCACATATGACTGCACCTTTGCGTAATGATGCACGCCACGAATTTCGGTCTCTGGCTGCAGCGTCCCAGGTGTCATGATGAATTCCAAAAGCATTCAGTGAGATTTTCAGAGTGTCTTTAAAACGTTTCCTCTGGCCACCTTGGGAGCGTTTACCACAACGCCGTTCGCTGTAAAAAATTCGTTTAGGGAGCCTGTGATCTGGCATGCGAGTCAAGTGAAAAGCCCAGCGAATCTGATTCTTCATCAGTAGAGTGTGGATACTGGGCATGGACGCTCTTTCTAGGACTTCAGTGTCTGGGATCTTGTCTTGCCATTTAATCTTCAGTAGCTTCCTTAGGCAGACTGTGTGGAAGTGGTTTAATTTCCTAGCGTGTCGCTGATAAACAGTCCAGGTTTCACAAGCATATAGCAGTGTGGATAATACAACTGCTTTGTAGACATTTAGCTTTGTTTGCAGGCTTATTCCAGTTCTGTCCCATACATTCTTGTACAGTCTGCCAAAGGCCGCACTGGCCTTGGAGATTCTTGCATTCACTTCGTCATCGATTGTGGCAGCTTGTGACACAGTGCTGCCAAGATAGGTGAATTTGTCCACAACACTTAGTCTATGACCATTCACTTTGATATTCGGCACAGTGTGATTATTCCCTGGAGCTGGCTGGTACATAACTACAGTCTTCTCCAAATTTATATTGAGCCCAAAGTTGGCACAGGCATGTGAGAAAGCTGAAACATTATGTTGCATGTCCGCCTCTGAGTTGGCGTATAAAGCGCAATCATCAGCAAACAGGAGCTCTCTGACGGTGTCGCTGTTAATTTTGGTTTTAGCTTTCAGCCTTCTGAGATTGAATAACTTTCCATCCATACGGTAGTTGTCTCTTCCAATGTCGTCGTTCTCGAAGGCATTCATCAACATGGCTGAAAACATGAGGCTGAACAGTGTTGGTGCCAGGACACATCCTTGCTTCACTCCATTGGTGACAGGAAAGGGCTCAGACAGTTCACAATTTTCCTGTACTCTTGCCTGCATACCATCATACCACCCACCCACCCACACACACATCAGAGCCGACCGTATAGACCCCCGCATGGGCTGGTTCACTATCAGACACTACAACACTGCCCCCCCCCCCCACACACACACACAACTATACACACACATCAGAGCTGACCGTATAGACCTCGACACGGGCTGGTTCACTATCAGACCCCCACCCACAAACGTACATCTGAATAATCGCCCATGCCACGGAGTTGGTGTACCGTGTGAAGACTTCTGTGTGTGAACTATTGGGGAGGGAAGAGGACAGAAGGACATTAAAAAAAAAAAATATAGAGCGCTTACAAAAGTGCTTCTGTGCCAAGCAAGTCAATGTTCTTCACCCAGTTGCTGAGCTGTGACCTAGTAGGACAGTGGCGGGAGTCAGGTAGCAGTCAGCAGTGGTGTGATCTGTGACATTACACACTCAGTTGTGTCAGGGTCAGGCTGCGGCAACTATATGAATGGGTGTTCATTCGGCGCCGTATAGGGCATTCAATGAACGATTTCTACTCCAGTGAACAGCCAGGAGCAGCCGGATACCAATAATACCAGGGTCGGTCAATATGTAATGCCTTGTAATTTTTAATTTCATTCAATAAAAACATATTAACTTTCATATTGAAATGACGCCCTAAAATCTGTACTTCAAAAATGCATTAGTTAGTCAGTTAATTAGTCGCAGTTCCAACTTCACAGCAACGGGTCGTCCCCATTATGCTCCGTTCCTGTGCCAGTGAATATCACACAAAATGCTCCCCACTGCCCAATGTGAAAAGTGGAAAAGACAGGAGTCTCGACAAACAACAGCCCTCACAGATATACTGTGCATAATGCCGCCGCCAGAATGTCAACACAATAGTCCCCCACGAAACACCCAGTTCATTTCTGATGGAATCGGCAGTCATTTTCCCATCTGGATGTTTCCTAGATGTTCACCCACACAGTCCACGAACATACAGTTCATCACCGACTGCAGCGGCAGTCAACCAGAAGCTTAGCAGCCACGCATTTCTGCATAAGGCAAAAACCGGTCAACTCTGGGACATAGCCAGCTGCCATCACTCCGAACATGCAGTCACGTTCCAAAAAAACTCAGGCAGATTCAAAAGCATTTCACAAGAAACTCACAGCTCACAGTGTCGCGCCACGCACTCACTCAGTAGCAGGTATTTCTCAACGTAGTCTTTGTTATTCATGATAGTTTGTGTTCGTCTTCTCACAAGGGCGCCGATTCCTGTGGCGAGGGGGTTACCGACGCGGTTCGTGATCCCGCATACCCGCGTTCGAAACACAGCTGCACGCGATTTGGCAGCAGACAGCGTTGCGCTGTTTTTTACGAGATGGTATGAGTGCCAGTCGTTCAGAAAGCAGGGCACACTATTGAACGTAAACTTGCCAAGACATCACAATAGCGAAAAATTTTGGGGTTGACTGCACCGTTCTGAAAAGGATATGCAACTAACTTAACTCTCCCAAGGGCATGCATCCCCGCGCGGTAAAAAAGTCGTGTCCTTTTTCCTAAACCACGCGCCGTTTAACGGTCATTGTGTCTTCAAAGTGACGTCTGCATAGGTCTTCTTTCAGTGGTCCACACAGATGGAAGTCTGAAGGTGCTAACTCGGGACTGTAAGGGGGATGTGGTAATAATGTCTAGCCAAATTCTGCAATCGTATCGATGGTGCATTTAGCGGTGTGTGGCGTGGCATTATCGTGCAGCAGTAGTGCAGTTCTCGGATCTTTGAATGGGTAAAGTCGTCGAAGACGCCCTTTAAGATTCTTCAAAGTTTCAATGTAACGGTCAGCATTCACCGTGTTTCCCTGTTCCAGGAGGTCGAGAAGAATCACACCTTTCTCATCCCAAAACACAGAGGCCATAACTTTCCCTACAGATAGTGACATGTTGAACTTTCTTGTTGGCGATGTTGTGTGATGGCATTCCATTGACTGCACCTTGGATTTTGGTTCAAAGAAATGAACCCAACTCTCATCGCCTGTCACAATATTTGACATAAACACCCTTCTCCTTCAGTTTCGTACAGGTGCAGGAGGTTGATGGCTATTATGGTTCTCGTTGCTTCTTTGTGTCAGTCTGTCAACATTCTGGGTACCCACTGTGCACAAACCTGTGATTAACCCAGGTCTTTAATGATGGTCTGGACACTGCCTTTACTAATGGACAACATGGAACATAGTTCATCCAGTGTTACCCGACGGTCACCATGAATGATGTCATCAACTCGATGACTGTTGTGTGGAGTCAATGTGGTTGGCGGACGACGCTTTGCGACAGCCAGTGAGGATTGACCTACTTCAGCTTCGTCACAACACGTACCCAACGTCGGACAGTGCTAACATCCAATGCTGAATCTCTATAAACAATACTGAAACGTTCGTGGATGTGAATCGGGGTCTCGCCTTCAGCAATGAGCAATTCTATGACGTTACTTTGCTTTAACCAAACTTCTTTGGTGGCCATTTGAAAGCCGTTACTGTTGCGCAACCTGTGACTGAAGCAGGTTGGTAGTGATACAAAGTGCAGGAGAGTGTATGAGGAATCCCGCTAACCAATACATTGCACATCGATAACGTAGTTATGTAGATAAAAATCGGAGCCATTACTTATTGACCGTCCCTCGTACATGTAGGTCAACCGACTGCCTCATAACGTACCACCTCACAGGCACACACTGTCCGTTTGAAGTTTGAATACAACAGAATCGACTGCATTGCACCGAATTCTATCCGATATGGCGCCACATAGCGGCTTCTAGACAGTGGTGCACAGAGCGCAAGCTTCCTACTTCCTGCGACCACCACCAGGAGTCTCCGAGAACACAGTTAGACTGGGTGGAGCTAGCAGCCTCACAAGCAACCACTCACAGATCAGTGTGAAGTGTGATTTTTTGTTGTTATAGCAGAGGTCAGTGTCAGCGAAACCTAGCTGGTGATATTCATCATGAGACAAGAATCACCGGTCCAACACACAGACCCAGACAACACACAGAAATCAAGAAAACACACACAGACCCAGACAAAACACACAGACCCAGACAAAACACACAGGTATCCCATAAACACCAATGACACACACACAGACCCAGACAACACACACAGACCCAGACAACACACACAGACCCTGACAACACACACAGACCCAGACAACACACACAGACCCAGACAACACACACAGACCCAGACAACACACACAGACCCAGACAACACACACAGGTATCCTCGCCCACACCAATGAGACACAAACAGGCGGAATGTGAAGCACAGTTGCAGCCGCCACTGCCTGAGAACACAACAAACAGACCGTGCCCAAGCGTGGCCACTAGGCCAAGCTATCTGCCAGGCACTGGAGCGCGTGATGGGGTGTCAGCACGCCGTCTGGGCGCCTGCTTGGGGTCCACGACCCCGGCCAGCAGGGTGGCACGTGGTGGGGTGTCAGCACGCCGGCTGGGCGCCTGCTTGGGGTCCACGAACCCCGGCCAGCAGGGTGGCACGTGGTGGGGTGTCAGCACGCCGGCTGGGCGCCTGCTTGGGGTCCACGAACCCCGGCCAGCAGGGTGGCACGCTGTCTCATAGTGCACATTCATGACACCATCATCATGCTGGCAAGTATATCTGGACTTCACTATAGATCACAACTTTAGGTAAGGCACAGAAGTCAGAGATAATACAAGACTAGTCAGACACAGACGTATGGAGAGGCAAGCATAGTGTGTGTATGTGTGTGTGTGTGTGTGTGTGTGAGAGAGAGAGAGAGAGAGAGAGAGAGAGAGAGAGAGCGAGAGAGAGAGAGAGAAAGAGACAGAGAGAGAGACATTCAGAAGTGAGTGAGACATAGAACTAACATCAGATTCAGAAGTAATAAGACAAAATGATAGTGAGACATACAATTATAATGAGACATACAAGTCTAGTGAAGCAAGCATAGTGAGACACAAGTCTGGTGAGGCACAGAAATATGCTGAGACAATTATACTCAGACACACACACAAGTATCACCAGACAATTATACTCAGACACACAAGTATCACCAGACAATTATACTCAGACATAGAACGAACGAACGAACTTTATTTTCAAAGGGTAACAAATTGGGCACTCTGGCCCGTCTTACATTCGGCCCTTCCAATCACTCATCTTTCGTTCATCAGTGCATAGTGAATTCACATAGGGAAAAAACATTGTCAAATGAATGTTGTAAACATAAACAATGCATGTTACCATGTTATGAGACAAATCCTCCACCCACCCACCCACCCATCCCCTATCCATCCACGAGTCCCCCACACACACATCCATCATCCAACCACACACATACCCACAGGCACATACATGACCCCATCCCCCAACCCACACACACCCCCACATACACCATCTCCCCAACCACAAACACACATCTCCCACCCACTCACACACAAACCCAGGCATACATGCATGCAACCACCCACCCATACCCACCCACACCTTCACACATCTCCCCACCCATACGCACACATCCTCCACCCATCCCATAACTCACCCACCCACACATCCCCCACCTTCACACATCTCCCCACCCATACGCACACATCCTCCACCCATCCCATAACCTACCAACATTCACCCACCCACATACCCTCAGCTACCCACCCACACACCCCCAACCACTCAGCCAAACACACATCTCCCAACCACATATCCAACACCCACCCACACATATTCCCGCCAACTCATATATCCTGCACTTACCCACACACAAAACCCACACATCCCCCACTTATACACATATCACCCACCCACACAATCTCCCCCACCCACACATCCCGCACCCACACACACATCCCCTCCCACCCCAACCTACACACACTCACCCTCCCACACATCCTCCACCCACCCACTCGCCAACCCCCCCCCCCCCGATCTCCAATCCCCAATCACACATCCCTTAACTACACATCTCACCAACCATACACTCACTCACACACACACACACACACACACACACACATCCTCATCCATCAAGACATTCCTCATCCAAAAACACCAACTTCCCACACACACCCCTACACATACTCAACAGATATACAGGGGTTTGTAAAGTCTCATTACACTTTGTATATAGAACAAATTTGAAAAATGAAGTGTATAATGTCAACAAATAATATGCTCCACGGTCCACCGTGAAGCAATATGCAGCGAATGACTGTCGTCTGCTGGGGTAATTCTTTCCACTCCAAACAGAATGGTGTTATCAACAGAAGAAAGAATTTTTCAAATTTGTTCTACATACAAAGTGTAGTGAGACTTTACAAACACCCCGTATGTCTTAGTCATATATGACCCAGCTACTGTATGATAGTAGACATTACTGCCTGCTTTCTGTTAGCCCCGAATTTTGGGTGGCGCTCACCAAACCCAACATCCCACATTGTGCCAACAGATTCGAGCGGGAGGGCGTAATTGGCAGTAAGCTTTATCCTGGTGCGAGGAAATGTAACCTAAAGACTAAATGTCATGGTAGGGCAGACCAGGCCCTAAGCCTTGGTCAGCAACTGGTCTAGGATGGAAGCTCTGACAGGTGGACAGTTAGAGCATTGCTCATCTGATCCGGGAATTCTGCAGCTTATCTTGTTCCAGATGTATTGGTGCTACTTTTCCTCTGGAGTAAACCAGGCAGGGCGAGCGAGCGAGCGAGCGAGCGAGAGAGAGAGAGAGAGAGAGAGAGAGAGAGAGAGAGAGAGAGAGAGAGAGAGAGAGAGAGAGAGAGAATGTTGCTTGGGAACAACATGGTCTCTACAATTCAGCCCAGGCTTTGTGCCATGGAGAGGTATAACTCCATCCCTGGGTATAACTCCATCCCTGGTCTTAACCGGTCTCGGAATCAAAGTGAGAGATAGCAGTTACGGGTTATAAGTCATTGTCAACTGCAGGTGTCACTGATCAGCTACCGCCCGCTTCAAGCTGGGCATCCCCCGGCCATTTGGGTGCTGAGCCGCCCAAGCCTGCCTGCTTCAATGGGTGCTTGGGGCTAGGACAAAATCTGAATCGCAGGCTGTACAACCAATGCACCAGGTACTAAAATGAACAATACAAACTCCAAGCAACGGCTTGCAACCTGGAACATAAGAACCATGTGTCCGGGATTTCCACCGATCTGACGATGTGAGAAAAATGACTGATTGATGTCGAACTCAATCGTCTTAACTGATTCAGTGCCAAACAAAAAATAGGTTGGACCAAACATGATGTCCAATCAAATTTACTTTTATTATAATGTACATTTTCATTCACGGGGCATTACAATTGAGGAAGATACCGGGAAAAGTAACAAATAACACGATGATCCTAGTTTGGAGGTTTATCGTCCTTCTGTCCAAATGGGAGGTCACGTGTGGCGGTATGTTATCCCTGGTCAATGAATCAGTGGAGGTTGATATGGCAGGCCTGCAGGAGACTGGCCTCGCCGAGGGAGGCTCACTCTGGGAACACTATTACACCTTGTTTAGAAGGGTAGACAGGGAGTAAATAGACAACATAGAGTGGGCTTGGCAGTGAAGAATTCACTACTGGGACTGATTGAAATTCCAACTGGAGGTAAAGAAAGATTGTTGTCCCTGCGCTTCACCTCTTGCGGGTTTGCCACCATTATCATTGCATATGTACCGACACTCACTTCCTCTGTCGATCTGAAGGATTACTTCTATGAGGAAAAATCTAACTACATTTATTTGATCGGTGATTTCAATGCTCGCGTGGGCAAGGACCCGAGTTCATGGCCAGCGTGCCTTGGAAAATACATCTGTAGCATGAATGAAAATTTGACAAATGCTGCTTGGAGCATTGCACCAGAAACGACTAATGCGTCACAAACTTCTTGTTTGAAACAAAAAGGATGGGATTCCAATTGAGGTTATCAGGAGTGGGCGAGACACACTCACTCTACAGATCCACCAGCTAATAGAGCTATGCTGGCGAGAAGGACAAGTCCCACAGGATTTCAAAGATTCAAGCATCATAACACTGTACAAGAACAAGGGCGATCGAAGCGACTGTAACAACTATAGGGGTATCTCACTTCTGTGTATTGTTGGAAAAGTATTTGCCAAAATTGTTCTGCCATACTTCAAGTCCTGGGAGATCAAGTCTATCCCGAATCACAGTGTGGCTTTCGACGGAACCTGTGTACAATTGGTATAATATTCTCATTGCGACAAATGCAAGAAAAATGCCGTGAACAGAATCAGCCACTGTTTATTGCCTTCATCGACCTCACAAAGGCAATTGATTTAGTCAGTCGTGAGGGTCTGTTCAAGGCACTAAAGAAGACTGGCTGCCCACTGTGGAATCGATGCACACACGCACGAAAGGTATGATCAGGTTTGATGTTGCAACTTCAGAAGAGTTTGAAATCAAGAGTGGAGTTAAGCAAGTTTGTGTACTAGCTGCCACGCTCTTTGGAATATACTTTTCATTTCTATTGAAATATGCCTTTCGTGAGCAAGATGGAAATGCATCCATACTTCAAGAGCTGAATATTTAAGAAGGTTGGCTATTAAAGACGATAAAACAAAGAAAATTGAAATACTGTGGTCACGAAAGTTTGGAGAGAACAATAATGGAAGGGTATATGCCTGGGAAGAGAGGAAGAGGAAAGCCAAAGAGAAGATGGGTACAGGATGTGGCGGATGATCTCCAGATGGGTGTATCAGACATGGGACATCTTGCTTATGATCGAGAGGTTTTCCGGAAGGTTGTTATGGGAGCGAGGTTCTGCAAAGGACATGCTACTGAATGAATGAATGATCAGGATGGTGGCGTATATACATTCACTCACGCTCAGATCGGTCCTTTTCAATGCTCAGAGATTGAAGGCCAAGACCAAAATTAAGAGGGTATTGATGTTTTTTTGTTTTTTTCGGGGGGGGGGGGGGGCCAAATGATTCTGCAATTACAACCCACTCTGAGGAAGAATTACAATATCTACTATCTACATTCTCCAATGCTTGTTCTGAATTTGGTTTAACAATTAGCAAACAGAAGACACAGATTATGTCACAAGGTGCAAATGGAGTACCATCAATCTTTATTAACCATTTTACATATCTAGGATCAGAGGTAAACAATAAATTATCCCTAGATCAGGAAATCAACATCAGGATTGGCAAGGCAGCAATAACAATGAACAGGTTAACACAAAGTCTGGGAGAAAAGGAAGCTTACTGTCAAAACAAAAGTCATTGTCTATCAAGTGCTTAGTACTCTTCTTTATTACAGTGAAGCCTGGTCAACTTACTCACACCAAGAGAAACGTTTAAACAGCTTTCATATGCAATGTCTGCGAAAAATACTTGATATTAAGTGGCAAGACAAAATCACAAATACTGAAGAACTGGAAAGATCAGGTTGTGTGATGGTTTGTTCCATGCTCAGTCTTCGTAGACTTAAATGGATAAGACATATTAGGAGGGTGGACAATGTTAGAACACAAAAGGACTTCTTTTTTGGCGAATTACAGATGAATAAAAAGATCTCAGGGTCCTCTTCTACTACGATATAAAGATGTGTGTAAGGGGGACATGACTGATACATGTGTTGATACTGCACCTTGATCGTGTTGCATGGAAGGCAAAGATCAGAAATTGAATAAAGACAACGGAGAAAATGACTGCAGATAGTTCACACACTGAGCGTGTGAGAGGTCAGATGGTGCGTGATGGTGATAATGACCATGTGTTGACATGCATCCACTGTGGACAGACATTTACAGCACGAACTGGCCTGATCAGTCACATTCGCCACCGCCAGGGTTGTAGTTATTATGCTCTGTTTAAGCATAGTATAACAAACTACCGTCCGACAAGTCAGCAAGGTGCCAGTCATGTGTAATCTACACAAAGTCAATATAAGCCAAGTTTCAATCAACAGATCTATGTAATCTACACACACTCAACACTAGACAAATATAAACAGCATGCAATTAAGGGCATCCATGCCAAGAGCAAGGCATGCACCTGAGACATCTGTACAGGTAACACACACACCTCTCAGCAAACGTCTGTGGTCTGTGGCAGCAACTGTTTCCACCTGAGACACGCCCGCTGTCAGTGCTACAGGTGATGTCCAGCGCCACACCCTCGGGTGGCTGTGTGTTGAGCGGACAGTGGGGCTCTCTGTATTATCCCCGCCATGAGTCCTGCATGGTCCCATCTAACCGGTCTGACCAGCTTCCACGCACCCCGTGTTTGTTGATGTTTTCTCTGGTCAGCTTCTATCATCACTGTTAACTGATTCACTCTTCTAGACTGTTCTTACAATATAAGCCTTCATGTGAAGTCTGACATTTTCACTGCCAGGTTTACTCACAGACACAGTTTTAAATCTCCCTCTGCCACACAACTCATTGCTTTTGCTGTGCACGTGTGCGCGCGGGCACACACACACACACAGCTATTAACAGAAGCTGCACACGCACGCACACACACACACAATTAAGGTCACGGACCCGATTACAAGTATTTCCGGTTGACATATTTGATGTAGGCATGTCTGTCTGCGTCCGAGACGGGCCCGGCCCCTTGCAGTCCCCGCTGGACATAGGCGGCATACAGGTCTCTGGCCTGGCGACTGACAGGCGGCGGCTCCACGAAGAATGTGCTGTCCAGTTTAAACGCCGAGATGGGGAATCTGAGGAATGGCGCATCACACAGACACAAGAATGAAGTACATCAACTGTGTGTATCTGATACAGTCACACTGATGGCCACACAGTCAGGCACAAGCAACCAGCTTTCTGAAGAAGAAGAAGAAGAAGAAGAGGAAGAAGAAGAAGAAGAAGAAGAAGAAGAAGAAGAAGAAGAAGAAGAAGATGAAGAAGAAGAAGAAGAAGAAGAAGGGAGGATGAAGAAGAAGGGAGGATGAAGAAGAAGAAGAAGAAGAAGAAGAAGAAGAAGAAGAAGAAGAAGAAGAAGAAGAG
Organism: Cepaea hortensis; assembly: GCA_963921405.1. Classification (NCBI taxonomy): domain Eukaryota; kingdom Metazoa; phylum Mollusca; class Gastropoda; order Stylommatophora; family Helicidae; genus Cepaea; species Cepaea hortensis. The sequence continues at coordinate 115,121,326 of OY992886.1, read as the reverse complement.
AAGGAGAAGAGGAAGAAGTGCTAGAAGAAGGAGGCTGTGTCTATATGAGAGGAACCAATACTGTTGTGGGTACTGTTGTGTTGATGTCACTGGACGATACCCCATAAATCAGAATGGTGTCTTTCCCGTGTAGTCCCGCCAGGCGGTGATAGTACCAGACCCCCTGCCTCCAGGGGGTCCATCCAATACTACTGGTGGTCACCTTCCCCTGTGCTGTGGAGTCAAGTCACAGACGGATGGAGTAAGAGCTATTAACCATACAACCCGGACATTGAATATACTACAGTGGAATGCTGAAGCAGTTTTTAACAAGAAAGTCCCCATAACAAATCGTCTTTATAGAGATAAAATAGATGTGGTATGCATTCAAGAAACACATCACAGATTCTCAGCCGAGGATATCAGGCCACACGTTTTGACTGCGAAGGGCACAAAGGAGAAGTTCTAATACTTACACGGAATACAATACCTTGCAGCGAAGTATCTGTGATCTCTGCCAACCAAACGGAAATTATAGGTGTTGATATAATGATAAAGGACGTGAAAATAAGAATGTACAATCTGTATAGCCTAGCAGATAAGGACCTGGGGATGCCCAGATAATGACAACAGAGGTAATGAAGTGGAGGACTGGGAAATAAACGCTAATTTCCATCTACTCAACAAAACGGATGACACACCGAGCTTCTACTCAAGAAGATGGTTTACCACTTCTACTCCAGACTTAGCTTTCTGCACAGGAGACATCCTCCACAAAATCGATCGCCATGTGCTTGACCAATTAGCAGGTGGTGGCCACAGACCAATCAAGCTTGTAATGAATATTAAATGTGTTCCGCAGGAGCAAAAGCCTTTGCCCCGCTGGAATTACAAACGAGCAGATTGGGATAGATTTGCCATACTAACAGACAAATATTGTGAAAACATAAAAACAAGACTTTGATCTTCGCCTGACATGGAAGACGCAGGTTGAGAAAAATCAAACAAGAGCAAGGCAAAGAATGGCAATAATGAAAAAGCTTGCTGGTATAACGTGGGGAGCAGATGAGAAAGTTCTCAAGAAGTTATACACTGGAAGGGTGAGGCCAGTACTGGAATATGGCATCCCAGCTTGGGCAACAGCAGCTAAGTCAAGTCAAACTTTAACAAAATAAGTAGAGTCCAAAATCAAGGAATACGGATCATAACTGGAAGCTTGAAGACAATGTCTATTAACGAACTAGAAAAGATCACGCGCTTACAACCAATGCAGGATAGAAGAGATTGTACAGCTCAGCAACGAGCAGAAAAATGTAGAAGATTGGCAGACCACACCATGTATAAAAGGTTTAATGGTCTTGGAAAGGGAACACTGAAGCGAAGCAAATTTGTAGAAACTGCAAAAGAAAGATTAGGACATACCCCATACTTACATATCAACAGTCAAGCCCATTTACAGTGCACACAAGTTCCCAGCTTGGAGACAGGAGCAACCGCCTGAGATGATTGAAAACATCCCAGGTACTGAGAAAAAGAACACTCAGAATGAAACAGAAAGAAGAAAAATAGCCCTAAACTACATACAAGAACATTACCCAAGTAGCAATTGGACCCATGAATATACAGATCGATCAGCCAAAAATTCAATCGAAAATGGAGAAGAAGGAATTATCCTAAATCTTTAAAAAAAATGGAGCGGAAAAAAAACACCACACAATCAGTGGCAACTGGAACATTTTAAAGTAACTTAAAGCAGAGTTATAATGCTTTGAAAACTGCAGCAGAAATGCGCTTGATGGAGGAAAATAAAGATAAGCATATATCTATCTTCACAGATGCAAAGTCAGCTGTCTCAATACTGAAGAGCGAAAACGGCACATAACTAGTAGGCCTAAGAGCAGCACTCCATGGACTATGTCAGAAATCCCAAAAAGTTGTAATACGGTGGATCCCATCACCTGGAAATGAAGAGGATGACAGACTGGCAAAAGAGGGCGGGCGACTACCTCAGCCTGACATAGACATAACCTATATGTGTTGAGTTGAGTTGAGTTAAGAACCGATATCACTGCACTCAGGACATTCCCATACATGCTCGGTCCCCTCGTTCAACAGCCAGCGAAGAGTCATACTACTAATCGTTCCCACCGCTATCTGATTAAAAGTTCTCCTGGTCTTCCCTCTCAGTTTTGAGATTCTTCCAGAACCCCTGCCGATCCCCCGCAATCTCATTCTTTCCACATATGGGTTCTCAATCTGTTCTTCCGCCTTTTCCACCTGGTCCCACAAGCGCACGACCACCTCCCCCTTGTCCATAGGCATGATACCACCAAGAGGTGCATTCCCTGCTAGTCTATCAGCCTATTCCCCCGTACACCCGCATGGCCAGGGCAAAATATCCATCCAATTCTCACAATCTGTGACCTCTGAAGCGACGAGAGCCATTCCACACGAAACATTCCTTTCTCCACCTTGCTAAGCATATTATTTGAATCCGTAATGAACACGTGTGTTACAGTAGTCTCCTCTAGCCACCGGAATGCCGCTGTTACTGCCTCCACCTCCATGCTCATGCTGGAGGTCGTAGTCTCATATGCCAGGCTCTCCTTTTTCAAGACTCGCTCATTAGCCTTTACAATAAAGCCCCAGCCACTACGTCTGTTTCTCACCACTGACCCATCGGTGTAGATGACTATGTCACCTTGATGTGTGTTGCTCTGGATCAGCTGTTGCACTTCAAACTCAGTACGGCCCGCTGCCCATTCTCTGCACTCATGACCCAGTCCGAGACATAACCTATAATGAGGCAAAGAGGTTTATAAAAAGCACTTATAGAACCAAATAGGAATCAAAGCATCCAGGCCACCAGAAAGATGATGCATATTACAAATTCGACCGAAGAGAACAAGTAGCAATCTTCAGACTCCGCACAGGACATAACAGGCTGAAATACCACTTGTTCAATAAATTAAAGATAGGAGATACCGATGAGTGTAATTGTGGAACTGGTAAACTGACAGCAAGATATTTGCTGCAGGAGTGCCCAATATATGCAGAACAGAGAAAGATATTTTGGCCTACACCTGCTTCATTTGAGGTTAAGCTTTATGGAGATGCCAAGCTCAAGTTGACTGCCGCTTTCTTTAACTATATTCATGTTGACATCTAACGGCACACGAAGAAGAAGTTTCTAGCCTGCGACATTTCATGCCATAGATATGTCGGTGGCAAAAGCATCCCAGTGGCACGAAATGGAATATTGCTTGGATAGCAATTATGTGGAAAGTCAGAATAGAAAGCTCACTGTGTGGATGTCATCTTCTTCTGGTTTCCGGGAAGCAGCCTGTGGTGAACGGAAGGCTCGATATACGGAAGTGAGGCAAAGCAGCAGTGTGCAGGACGTGACGATTAATTGGGTGAGCCCAGAACCAGAGCGATGTGTATCGGCTCGGCACTCATGGAAGCCTCATTGGAGGTGGGGAATGCCCATGGTCTGCCCCTGCCTTCCCTTGAGGTTTGACCGGTATGTCTTCAGCTGTCCTAAATAGGCCAGCTGGGATGGCGATAACACCACGACAGTGAGGGTCAAATGTTCCACAAAACACCCGGGAAGGTTAACTCAGTCAACGCCTGCAGAAGTAGGATGTGCCGGCCGAACGGTATAAATATTGCAGCTCTGATGTAAATGGACACAGCGCAATTACGTCCAAAACAACATTCCGGATGAACGCAGAACAATAAGAGGATATTATATGTAGCACAGTGTTGAATTCTACACCCTTGTATTGACAATGGCCCGCTGTCAGCCAAACTGATGCACCACTGCACACACCCAGTAAACCAGTGGTTCTCAACCAGTTGGCTCTCTGGGGGGATTTTAGGGTTTCGGGGTGGGGGTTAAGATTATTTCAAGATCACGTTAATACAAGAACCGATAACTTGATATAGTTTTTTCCTCCATACCTTACGGTTCTGTACTTCCCACCCTTCTGAAATTCGTTTTATGATGTAAGTAGACCCGCAAATCATGTTTTATGTAGATGTATAGACTTATTCTATTATGCGTTATTAAATTTAGCTTAAATTTTTAAGTATACTGTGTAGGGGGGAATTTATAGGGAGAAAATATGAAAAAAAGGGGGGGGGGGGAATGACATTCTGAACATATGGTAAAGGATTGCATGAGCCAAAAAAGGTTGAGAACCACTGCAGTAAAGAAACCTACATGCCTGTTAAAGCCCCCAATGCACTGGCATTAATGACTGGTGTTCTCAGGCTATATGCGTTCATGACTGCTGTGTTTGTGTGTGTTGTCGCCCACACAGGTGGTTGTAGCAGAAACCTCCCATATGTGTTGCGTGATTTATGGCTTTGTGCTGGTCTCCGGTCCTGTTATATATATATATATATTGTTGTGAATGTTGACTTACATGTCCCATTGATGTACCGGTGGGAGTGGTGCTATGGTTGTGGTGTCAGTGTCATTGTGGCTTCTGTGTGAGGTCAAATATACCAGTGTGAATTTGCTGTGTTCTGTCCTTTTATTATTGCCATGTCCTGTCCTTCTAGTATTGCCATGTTCTGTCTTTGTAGTAATGTCATGTCCTGTTCTTGATGCCCTGTTATGACCTGCAGCAGCCAAAACCTGTCCTATCTGTCATGGTCAAGCTAACGAGTCCAGCCATTTGTGCTATAACAAGCTGACTACAGCCAGCTCATCCAGACAATTGTCAGACTACCAGATGAGGTGATTGTGTGGAATGTTGTATGTTTGACGACAAAGACTACCAGAGGAGATGACCATGTGGAATATTGAATGTTTGATGACAAAGACTATCAGAGGCGGTGACCATGTGGAATGTTGTATGTTTGATAACAAAGACTACCAGAGGAGGTAACCATGTGGAATGTTGTATGTTTCATGACAAGTGTCAGACTACCAGATGAGGTGACCATGTGGAATGTTGTATGTTTGATGACAAGTGTCAGACTTCCAGATGAGGTGACTGTGTAGAATGTTGCATGTTTGGTGACAAGTGTCAGACTATCAGATGAGGTGACTGTGTGGAATGTTGCATGTTTGGTGACAAAGACTACTCCAAGGAATCAATAACCCACTGCTCTCTCTCTCTCTGTGGGGTGGGGGTGGAGAGAGAGAGAGAGAGAGAGAGCGAAAGAGAGAGAGAGCGAGAGAGAGAGAGAGAGAGAGAGAGAGAGAGAGAGAGAGAGAGAGAGAGAGAGATGTTTCAGAGATATACAACTGATTCATCCACTACACACTGCACATCTATGTCAAGCAGGTTTGCCTTACCACACAAGTGGAAACCATATTTTAAAAACCGAATCTTTAGAAGATTAAACAGTCAATGCTGTTCTACAGTACTGACTCCTCCAGGGGAAAGAGGTAATACAGGATGTACAACAACTAGAGTCCAACTGTTTGGTATGACCAGACCAATGTGCTGACACAGGACACTGCCTCCCCATCTGTCTGCAACATCAGCAGGAGTGTCAGCCTGTACACTGAGGTGCCAACACAACCAGACAACCAACCAACCCTGGCTACAGTTGTAGCTTCACCTGCCAGGTGACACGTGTCTCCCCCAGGTGCATGCTGGCATCCGGGCCCAGTTGTCAGTGTCACCAGTCTGGCAACATCAGACCCACACATGAGGACAGGACCTGTTGCAGGCATCAAATATCTACACTAGACTAACATGTGCTGTGTGTGAGGGAACATGTCATGTGTGTGATGGAACATTTCATGTATGTGAGGGGACATGTCATGTGTGTGAGGCAACATGTCATGTCTGTGAGGGGACATGTCATGTGTGTGAGGGGACATGTCATGTGTGTGTGAGGCAACATGTCATGTCTGTGAGGGGACATGTCATGTGTGTGAGGGGACATGTCATGTGTGTGTGAGGCAACATGTCATGTCTGTGAGGGGACATGTCATGTGTGTGAGGGGACATGTCATGTGTGTGAGGGGACATGTCATGTGTGTGTGAGGCAACATGTCATGTGTGTGAGGGGACATGTCATGTGTGTGAGGGGACATGTCATGTGTGTGTGAGGCAACATGTCATGTCTGTGAGGGGACATGTCATGTGTGTGTGAGGCAACATGTCATGTGTGTGAGGCGACATGTCATGTCTGTGAGGGGACATGTCATGTGTGTGAGGGGACATGTCATGTCTGTGAGGGGACATGTCATGTGTGTGAGGGGACATGTCATGTGTGTGAGGGGACATGTCATGTGTGTGAGGGGACATGTCATGTGTGTGAGGGGACATGTTATGTGTGTGTGAGGCAACATGTCATGTCTGTGAGGGGACATGTCATGTGTGTGTGAGGCAACATGTCATGTGTGTGAGGCGACATGTCATGTCTGTGAGGGGACATGTCATGTGTGTGAGGCGACATGTCATGTCTGTGAGGGGACATGTCATGTGTGTGAGGGGACATGTCATGTCTGTGAGGGGACATGTCGTGTGTGAGGGGACATGTCATGTGTGTGAGGGGACATGTCATGTGTGTGAAGGGACATGTCATGTGTGTGAGGGGACATGTCATGTGTGTGAGGGGACATGTCATGTGTGTATGAGTGAAACATGTCATGTGTGTAAGGAGAACATGTCATGTGTGTGAGGGGAACATGTCATGTGTATAAGGAGAACATGTCATGTGTGTAAGGAGAACATGTCATGTGTGTGAGGGGAACATGTCACATGTGTGAGGGAACATGACATGTGTGTGTGAGGGAACATGTGTGAGGGGAACATGTCATGTGTGTGAGGGGAACATGTTGCAACTATCAACTATGTATACAACACTAACGTATCATGTGTGTGAGGGGAACATGTCATGTGTGTGAGGGGAACATGTAATATGTGTGAGGGGAACATGTTGCAACTATCAACTATGTATACAACACTAACATATTATGTCTGTGAGGGGAACATGTCATGTGTGTGAGGGGAACATGTTGCAACTATCAACTATGTATACAACACTAACATGTCATGTGTGTGAGGGGAACATGTTGCAACTATCAACTATGCATACAATACTAACATATCATGTGTGTGAGGGGAACATGTTGCAACTATCAACTATGTATACAACACTAACATGTCATGTGTGTGAGGGGAACATGTCATGTGTGTGAGGGGAACATGTTGCAACTATCAACTATGTATACAACACTAACATGTCATGTGTGTGAGGGGAACATGTTGCAACTATCAACTATGTATACAACACTAACATGTCATGTGTGTGAGGGGAACATGTCATGTGTGTGAGGGGAACATGTTGCAACTATCAACTATGTATACAACACTAACATGTCATGTGTGTGAGGGGAACATGTCATGTGTGTGAGGGGAACATGTCATGTGTGTGAGGGGAACATGTTGCAACTATCAACTATGTATACAACACTAACATGTCATGTGTGTGAGGGGAACATGTCATGTGTGTGAGGGGAACATGTTGCAACTATCAACTATGTATACAACACTAACATGTCATGTGTGTGAGGGGAACATGTCATGTGTGTGAGGGGAGCATGTTGCAACTATCAACTATGTATACAACACTAACATGTCATGTGTGTGAGGGGAACATGTTGCAACTATCAACTATGCATACAACACTAACACGTCACGTATGTGAGGGAACCAGCCATGAGTCAAGCAGACTTACATATCAATGCCTGGAGACACACGTCTGGGAGAGTCATCTGCCACTCCTGGGCTCTGTGGTCTGCTAGAATCTGTCACAGGCAGCTCCTTCTTGTTCCCCTGATCCCCTGACAGTGACAATATCTTAGTGGGTACAGGACTATTGCTTTGTCCTTGACCTATATCCACATACCTGGAGGGTTCAGACAAGGAAAGCAGGCTGCCAATAGAAGCTGGACTGATGACACAGACATACAGCATGCCACTGGAATGAACTATTACACACATCAGAGAGAGAGAGAGAGAGAGAGAGAGAGAGAGAGAGAGAGAGAGAGAGAGAGAGAGAGAGAAGGTGTTGTGGTGCATGCAAGATGACAATATCAGAGATGAGAGACGTGACTGGCACTAGGTGACCAGTGACAACTTGTGCTTCTCCGTTCCTGTGTTGAGGACCATGTCCCACATCTAGTTGTGCAGCTCAGTGTCACCAGCTGTGTCCTGCATGTGTGGAAGATGTGTTGCCTCTAGACACATGCCCAGCTGTGTCCTGTATGTGCCACATCTAGTTGTGCAGCTCAGAGTCTCCAGCTGTGTCCTGCATGTCTGGAAGATGTGCTGTCTCTAGACACATGCTCAGTGATTGCTTCCATTCTGACTGCTGTTGTCCTCTCAAAGCTCCAGCATCACATTAGTGCTGGCAATTTTGTCTGCTGTAGAGGAGCTGTTGTCCAACGTTTAATGTAACAGCCACATCTCAGACACCACAACCCTGTAACAACCACATCTCAGACACTACAACCCTGTAACAGCCACATCTCAGACACCACAACCCTGTAACAGCCACATCTCAGACACTACAACCCTGTAACAACCACATCTCAGACATCACAACCCTGTAACAACCACATCTCAGACACCACAACCCTGTAACAACCACATCTCAGACACTACAACCCTGTAACAGCCACATCTCAGACATCACAACCCTGCAACAGCCACATCTCAGACAGCACAACCCTGTAACAACCACATCTCAGACACTAACACCCTGTAACAACCACATCTCAGACACTACAACCCTGTAACAGCCACATCTCAGACACCACAACTCTGTAACAGCCACATCTCAGACACCACAACCCTGTAACAGCCACATCTTAGACACTAACACCTTGTAACAACCACATCTCAGACACCACAACCCTGTAACAACCACATCTCAGACACTACAACCCTGTAACAGCCACATCTCAGACACCACAACCCTGTAACAGCCACATCTCAGACACCACAACCCTGTAACAGCCACATCTCAGACACCACAACCCTGTAACAGCCACATCTCAGACACCACAACCCTGTAACAGCCACATCTCAGACACCACAACCCTGTAACAGCCACATCTCAGACACCACAACCCTGTAACAGCCACATCTCAGACACCACAACCCTGTAACAGCCACATCTCAGACACCACAACCCTGTAACAGCCACATCTCAGACACCACAACCCTGTAACAGCCACATCTCAGACACCACAACCCTGTAACAGCCACATCTCAGACACCACAACCCTGTAACAGCCACATCTCAGACACTACAACCCTGTAACAGCCACATCTCAGACACCACAACCCTGTAACAGCCACATCTCAGACACTACAACCCTGTAACAGCCACATCTCAGACACTACAACCCTGTAACAACCACATCTCAGACACTACAACCCTGTAACAGCCACATCTCAGACACCACAACCCTGTAACAACCACATCTCAGACACCACAACCCTGTAACAACCACATCTCAGACACTACAACCCTGTAGCAGCCACATCTCAGACACCACAACCCTGTAACAGTCACATCTCAGACACTACAACCCTGTAGCAGCCATATCTCAGACACCACAACCCTGTAACAGCTACATCTCAGACACCACAACCCTGTAACAGCCACATCTCAGACACCACAACCCTGTAACAGCCACATATCAGACACCACAACCCTGTAACAGCCACATCTCAGACACCACAACCCTGTAACAGCCACATCTCAGACACCACAACCCTGTAACAGCCACATCTCAGACACCACAACCCTGTAACAGCCACATCTCAGACACCACAACCCTGTAACAGCTACATCTCAGACACCACAACCCTGTAACAGCCACATATCAGACACCACAACCCTGTAACAGCCACATCTCAGACACTACAACCCTGTAACAGCCACATCTCAGACACCACAACCCTGTAACAGCCACATCTCAGACACCACAACCCTGTAACAGCCACATCTCAGACACCACAACCCTGTAACAGCCACATCTCAGACACCACAACCCTGTAACAGCCACATCTCAGACACTACAACCCTGTAACAGCCACATCTCAGACACCACAACCCTGTAACAGCCACATCTCAGACACCACAACCCTGTAACAGCCACATCTCAGACACTACAACCCTGTAACAGCCACATCTCAGACACTACAACCCTGTAACAACCACATCTCAGACACTACAACCCTGTAACAGCCACATCTCAGACACCACAACCCTGTAACAACCACATCTCAGACACCACAACCCTGTAACAACCACATCTCAGACACTACAACCCTGTAACAGCCACATCTCAGACACCACAACCCTGTAACAGCCACATCTCACACCTTATAACCTCTCTCCCCACCTGTTACACAGAATGCTTCAGACTGCCCTCAACTCTAACATGGATGTGTGCTCACACATGTATACAGCCAACATGGCTGCCCTCAACTCTCACACGGATGTGTGCTCACACATGTATACAGCCAACATGACTGTCCTCAACTCTCACTTGAATGTGTGCTCACACATGTATACAGCCAACATGGCTGCAGGCCAGGTCAACACACAGGTCAACATCATGCAACAAGTTGTCATTGCTCTCACAATCTGTCCCACTACAATGTCATTACAGGTAGACAGCCTGTCCCACTACAATGTCATTACAGGTAGACAGCCTGTCCCACTACAATGTTATTAAAGGTAGACTGTCCCATTACAATGTCACTAAAGGTAGACAGTCTGTCCCACTATAATGTTATTACAGGTAGACAATCTGTCTCATTATAATGTCATTACAGGTAGACAGTGTGCCCCACCACAATGTTGTTAAAGGTAGACTGACTCATAACAATGTCACTATGGGTAGACAGTCTGTCTCATAACAATGTCATTATGGGTAGACAGTCTGTCTCATAACAATGTTATTATGGGTAGTCTGTCCCACTACAATGCCATTACAGGTAGAAAGTCGTCTCAGGCATGTTTGCCTTCCTTACCTGCTATAGATGTTCTGGTCTCTGGAACTAGGGTCTGTGATCTCTGCATCGTAGACAGCTTTCATTGATGGAAATATATCCTGTAGATACAGCATTCACACTAGCTATACTCAACATTCAAGCTAGCTATACAGTGTTCACATTGACTATACAACATTCACATTGTCTATACAAAATAACACTCACTAGACAGTTGTTGCCTTATCAATGACTATACAACACTCAAACTAACTTTACAGTGCTTGTAAGAACTATAAAACATTCACAATGACCATCTACAACACTCCAGCTAACTGTAATGTTCACAATGACCATATACAACATTCACAATGACCATATACAACATTCACAACAACCACATACAACATTCACAATGACCACATACAACACTCCAGCTAACTGTAATGTTCACAACAACCACATACAACATTCACAATGACCATATACAACATTCACAATGACCACATACAACATTCACAATGACCACATACAACACTCCAGCTAACTGTAATGTTCACAACAACCATATACAACATTCACAATGACCATATACAACATTCACAACAACCACATACAACATTCACAATGAACACAAACAACACTCCAGCTAACTGTAATGTTCACAATAACCACATACAACATTCACAATGACCATATACAACATTCAAGCTAACTATAAAGTTAACATGGGCTATACAACATTGACAAGGATATATAAGTCAGTAGAGTCCCAGTGACCATCCCATTTGCTGCTGACCCAGTGTTCATGTATTAACATCCCCATTATGGTGACCATCCCCATTGTAATGGCCCAGTGTTCATGTATTAACATCCCCATTATGGTGACCATCCCCATTGTACTGGCCCAGTGTTCATGTATTAACATCCCCATTATGGTGACAATCCCCACTGTGCTGGCCCAGTGTTCATGTATTAACATCCCCATTATGGTGACCATCCCCATTGTAATGGCCCAGTGTTCATGTATTAACATCCCCATTATGGTGACAATCCCCACTGTGCTGGCCCAGTGTTCATGTATTAACATCCCCATTATGGTGACCATCCCCATTGTACTGGCCCAGTGTTCATGTATTAACATCCCCATTATGGTGACCATCCCCATTGTACTGGCCCAGTGTTCATGTATTAACATCCCCATTATGGTGACCATCCCCATTGTACTGGCCCAGTGTTCATGTATTAACATCCCCATTATGGTGACCATCCCCATTGTACTGGCCCAGTGTTCATGTATTAACATCCCCATTATGGTGACCATCCCCACTGTAATGGCCCAGTGTTCATGTATTAACATCCCCATTATGGTGACCATCCCCATTGTACTGGCCCAGTGTTCATGTATTAACATTCCCATTATGGTGGGCACCACATTTTAGTTTTGCTGTATTTTACTGGAGAATTTGTTTGCGGTAACTTTCGATTTCTTGTTTTTGTGTCTTCCGATTTAAGGAGGTTTAGAGCACTCGTGACATTAAATTCCCCAATTATCTCAAGATTGCATTAAAACAGAAACCGATTACCGAGTATTGTAGTTCCCACTATTGCCTATGAATGGATACATCTTGGCTTCAAATTTTTCTTCTAAAGGAGATGAAGAGACTGCTTTTTTAAGATGAAAGTTGACTTGTAAATTTCGTTTTATATAGACGTTATGAATTGATCTAGTATTAATAATTCAACTGGATGCTACATACAGTGTAATTTGTTACTATTTAAGTCGGCGGTTACACACAAACTGAAATAATTAAGATCGCATGTTATGATGCTGTAATTTCCATGATGGGAAAATGGTGATTTTCCGTGTCATAATCCAGCGATCATTTAATATTCTTATGGATTATTCAGAGCGACTGAAATGATAATCAATGCATGTTTGCATTCAACACCCATTTTAGTATACATATGTAAATTGTCATCACTCTACAAGTTCGGTTACATTTATTATTGGGTAACTTTGTAAGGCAAATTCTCTGGTCAAAATTGATCTCCGCTTCACGGCCTCGTGTTGACAACCGCACGAGCTGTCCTGCGCTGTGCATTACGTGGAGATGTATATATCTGGTGTGTGTGTATATATACACTGGGAGAGTTATCAGTTCTTGAAATAGACAGTGGCAGTGGTAATATCCCTTGGCGACAGTGTAACCGACAGTTGTGTGAGTGTGTAGGTAGGGTCACAAAAAGTGAAAGGTCAAACCGTTTTTCTTCTATATGTCTATATTAAATGATAAACTGATACACAAACATGTATATCTCCCTTTAGAATTGACCTACAGACTTGAATAAGGTATTTTTTCCCCAAGAGCTATCCAATTATGCAGGTTATATAATTAAAAAGCAATTTAGAAAATGTTACTAAAGTGGCTACATTAAGGTGACCATTTCCCCTCCCTTCCATTAAGATGACACAGCCTGAAACAGATTCACAAGAACAACATGGAACTGACTTTGAAAGATAAATAATTGCCAGTAGTCTGGGATCGGTCATCCTCATCAGAGGATGCTGACAGCTGCACTCCACACTCAACATCCGAGTCTTCTGAAGAATCTGAGCTGCCGTCTGATCCCACTGACATGTTGGAAGACGTGGAGTCCTTGCCACAAATGTTTGGGTTCGTCTCAGCTCTGGAAACACACACACACACAAAAGGCCATATTGTGTTTCCTTTATACTTCTTTGTAAGCAAGTGTTGTGTGCTTGTTTCTATCGCAGGCACCAGATGCAGATAAATCTACAGAGTTGAGTGTTACAGTTGTCTTGCACTCCTGTTGTAGACAAGGGGAAGCTCTACAAGTATCTGTGTGTTGGTATCACAGCCCCCCCCCCCCCCCCCCCCCCCCCCATCCCATGCCTGGCCTCAGTAGTATGTCCATGTTATACCAGGAAACTAAATTTTGGGAGGGAGTGTGGGAGAGAAGACAGGAATGAGAAGATCCTCCAAGAGATGCAGTGACCAGTGGTCCCATCTCTGACATACATCAGTCCAGCTAGAGGTCATGGCTGCAGTGACCAGTGGTCCCATCTCTGACATACATCAGTCCAGCTAGAGGTCATGGCTGCAGTGACCAGTGGTCCCATCTCTGACACACATCAGTCCAGCTAGAGGTCATGGCTGCAGTGACCAGTGGTCCCATCTCTGACATACATCAGTCCAGCTAGAGGTCATGGCTGCAGTGACCAGTGGTCCCATCTCTGACATACATCAGTCCAGCTAGAGGTCATGGCTGCAGTGACCAGTGGTCAAATCTCTGACACACATCAGTCCAGCTAGAGGTCATGGCTGCAGTGACCAGTGGTCCCATCTCTGACACACATCAGTCCAGCTAGAGGTCATGGCTGCAGTGATCAGTGGTCCCATCTCTGACACACATCAGTCCAGCTAGAGGTCATGGCTGCAGTGACCAGTGGTCAAATCTCTGACACACATCAGTCCAGCTAGAGGTCATGGCTGCAGTGATCAGTGGTCCCATCTCTGACACACATCAGTCCAGCTAGAGGTCATGGCTGCAGTGACCAGTGGTCAAATCTCTGACACACATCAGTCCAGCTAGAGGTCATGGCTGCAGTGATCAGTGGTCCCATCTCTGACACACATCAGTCCAGCTAGAGGTCATGGCTGCAGTGACCAGTGGTCCCATCTCTGACACACATCAGTCCAGCTAGAGGTCATGGCTGCAGTGATCAGTGGTCCCATCTCTGACACACATCAGTCCAGCTAGAGGTCATGGCTGCAGTGACCAGTGGTCAAATCTCTGACACACATCAGTCCAGCTAGAGGTCATGGCTGCAGTGATCAGTGGTCCCATCTCTGACACACATCAGTCCAGCTAGAGGTCATGGCTGCAGTGACCAGTGGTCCCATCTCTGACACACATCAGTCCAGCTAGAGGTCATGGCTGCAGTGATCAGTGGTCCCATCTCTGACACACATCAGTCCAGCTAGAGGTCATGGCTGCAGTGACCAGTGGTCAAATCTCTGACACACATCAGTCCAGCTAGAGGTCATGGCTGCAGTGATCAGTGGTCCCATCTCTGACACACATCAGTCCAGCTAGAGGTCATGGCTGCAGTGACCAGTGGTCCCATCTCTGACACACATCAGTCCAGCTAGAGGTCATGGCTGCAGTGACCAGTGGTCACATCTCTGACACACATCAGTCCAGCTAGAGGTCATGGCTGCAGTGACCAGTGGTCCCTTTTCTGACACACATCAGTCCAGCTAGAGGTCATGGCTGCAGTGACCAGTGGTCCCATCTCTGACACACATCAGTCCAGCTAGAGGTCATGGCTGCAGTGACCAGTGGTCCCATCTCTGACACACATCAGTCCAGCTAGAGGTCATGGCTGCAGTGACCAGTGGTCCCATCTCTGACACACATCAGTCCACCTAGAGGTCATGGCTGCAGTGACCAGTGGTCCCATCTCTGACACACATCAGTCCAGCTAGAGGTCATGGCTGCAGTGATCAGTGGTCCCATCTCTGACACACATCAGTCCAGCTAGAGGTCATGGCTGCAGTGACCAGTGGTCACATCTCTGACATACATCAGTCCAGTTAGAGGTCATGGCTGCAGTGACCAGTGGTCCCATCTCTGACACACATCAGTCCAGCTAGAGGTCATGGCTGCAGTGACCAGTGGTCCCATCTCTGACACACATCAGTCCAGCTAGAGGTCATGGCTGCAGTGACCAGTGGTCCCATCTCTGACACACATCAGTCCAGCTAGAGGTCATGGCTGCAGTGACCAGTGGTCCCATCTCTGACACACATCAGTCCAGCTAGAGGTCATGGCTGCAGTGACCAGTGGTCCCATCTCTGACACACATCAGTCCAGCTAGAGGTCATGGCTGCAGTGATCAGTGGTCCCATCTCTGACACACATCAGTCCAGCTAGAGGTCATGGCTGCAGTGACCAGTGGTCACATCTCTGACATACATCAGTCCAGTTAGAGGACATGGCTGCAGTGACCAGTGGTCCCATCTCTGACACACATCAGTCCAGCTAGAGGTCATGGCTGCAGTGACCAGTGGTCCCATCTCTGACACACATCAGTCCAGCTAGAGGTCATGGCTGCAGTGACCAGTGGTCCCATCTCTGACACACATCAGTCCAGCTAGAGGTCATGGCTGCAGTGATCAGTGGTCCCATCTCTGACACACATCAGTCCAGCTAGAGGTCATGGCTGCAGTGACCAGTGGTCACATCTCTGACATACATCAGTCCAGCTAGAGGTCATGGCTGCAGTGATCAGTGGTCCCATCTCTGACACACATCAGTCCAGCTAGAGGTCATGGCTGCAGTGACCAGTGGTCCCATCTCTGACACACATCAGTCCAGCCAGAGGTCATGGCTGCAGTGACCAGTGGTCCCATCTCTGACATACATCAGTCCAGCTAGAGGTCATGGCTGCAGTGACCAGTAGTCCCATCTCTGACACACATCAGTCCAGCTAGAGGTCATGGCTGCAGTGACCAGTGGTCCCATCTCTGACACACATCAGTCCAGCTAGAGGTCATGGCTGCAGTGACCAGTGGTCACATCTCTGACACACATCAGTCCAGCCAGAAGTCATGGCTGCAGTGATTCTGATGTTGATGACAGTCCACCTGCTGAACTATCCTACACATGACAAGTCAATACTACTGCTTGCTGTCAGCTGATCCTACACATGACACACTCTTTGCCATGACAGTATCAACAGTCTAACTAAGACAGTATAAACACTGTCCTAACCTACTTAGTTGCAATTTCTGCCAATGAAAGTGTAAATGATAACAAGGAGGATATACTGGTATCTAATTGCCAGATGTAGAAATAAGACAAACACACTGCAATAAGTAACATGTGATTCCTGGCGGTTAGATACAGAGGACAGTTGTTGCTCTCACATATCTCCTCATGAGAATTCTGTTGGGGACATGTGAGACTCGACTGGCCATTGAGGCATGCACAATGAATACAGCTGCTGTACATATTCTCCAAGGCTGATGATCTAGCAAGAAGTCAGCAGTCTTGGTGACTCCCGAGGTAGACATCTATAGCCAAAACTGTGATACTAGAGAAGACAGCACTCTTGGCGAGTCCCAAGGTAGACATCTATAGCAAAACTGATATTAGAGAAGACAGCACTCTTGGCGAGTCCCAAGGTAGACATCTGGGAGATTTGCAGAGTCACACTGTACAACTCTGGGGGATTTGTGTGGTCAGACACTGTACAATTCTGGGGGATTTGTGTGGTCAGACACTGTACAATTCTGGGGGATTTGTGTGGTCAGACACTGTACAATTCTGGGGGATTTGTGTTGTCAGACACTGTACAATTCTGGGGGATTTGTGTGGACAGACACTGTACAACTCTGGGGGATTTGTGTGGTCAGACACTGTACAACTCTGGGAGATTTGTGTGGTCAGACACTGTACAATTCTGGGGGATTTGTGTGGACAGACACTGTACAATTCTGGGGGATTTGTGTGGTCAGACACTGTACAATTCTGGGGGATTTGTGTGGTCAGACACTGTACAATTCTGGGGGATTTGTGTGGGTCAGACACTGTACAATTCTGGGGGATTTGTGTGGTCAGACACTGTACAATTCTGGGGGATTTGTGTGGTCAGACACTGTACAATTCTGGGGGATTTGTGTGGTCAAACACTGTACAATTCTGGGGGATTTGTGTGGTCAGACACTGTACAATTCTGGGGGATTTGTGTGGTCAGACACTGTACAATTCTGGGGGATTTGTGTGGTCAGACACTGTACAATTCTGGGGGATTTGTGTGGACAGACACTGTACAACTCTAGGGGATTCATGTAATCACACTGTACAACTCTAGGGGATTCATGTAGTTACACTGTACAACTCTGGGGGATTCATGTAGTTACACTGTACAACTCTGGGGGATTCATGTAGTCACACTGTACAACTCTGGGGGATTTATGTAGTCACACTGTACAACTCTGGGGGCTTCATGTAGTCACACTGTACAACTCTGGGGGATTCATGTAGTTACACTGTACAACTCTGGGGGATTCATGTAGTTACACTGTACAACTCTGGGGGATTCATGTAGTTACACTGTACAACTCTGGGGGATTCATGTAGTTACACTGTACAACTCTGGGGGATTCATGTAGTTACACTGTACAACTCTGGGGGCTTCATGTAGTCACACTGTATAACTCTGGGGGATTCATGTAGTTTCACTGTACAACTCTGGGGGATTCATGTAGTCACACTGTACAACTCTAGGGGATTCATGTAGTCACACTGTACAACTCTGGGGGATTTATGTAGTCACACTGTACAACTCTGGAGGCTTCATGTAGTTACACTGTACAACTCTGGGGGCTTCATGTAGTCATACTGTACAACTCTGGGGGCTTTATGTTGTCATACTGTTCAACTCTAGGGGATTCATGTAGTCATACTGTTCAACTCTAGGGGATTCATGTAGTCATACTGTTCAACTCTAGGGGATTCATGTAGTTACACTATACAACTCTGGGGGATTCATGTAGTCACACTGTTTAACTCTAGGGGATTCATGTAGTCACATTGTACAACTCTGGGGGCTTCATGTAGTCACACTGTACAACTCTGGGGGATTCATGTAGTTACACTGTACAACTCTGGGGGCTTCATGTAGTCATACTGTACAACTCTGGGGGCTTCATGTTGTCATACTGTTCAACTCTAGGGGATTCATGTAGTCAAACTGTTCAACTCTAGGGGATTCATGTAGTCATACTGTTCAACTCTAGGGGATTCATGTAGTTACACTGTACAACTCTGGGGGATTCATGTAGTTACACTATACAACTCTAGGGGATTCATGTAGTCATACTGTACAACCCTGGGGGATTCATGTAGTCACACTGTACAACTCTGGGGGAATTCATGTAGTCACACTGTACAACTCTGGGGGATTCATGTAGTCACACTGTACAACTCTGGGGGATTCATGGAGTCACACTGTACAACTCTGGGAGATTCATGTAGTCACAATGTACAACTCTAGAGGATTCATATAGTCATACTGTACAACTCTGGGGGATTCATGTAGTCACACTGTACAACTCTAGGGGATTCATGTAGTCACACTGTACAACTCTGGGGGCTTTATGTTGTCATACTGTTCAACTCTAGGGGATTCATGTAGTCATACTGTTCAACTCTAGGGGATTCATGTAGTCATACTGTTCAACTCTAGGGGATTCATGTAGTTACACTATACAACTCTGGGGGATTCATGTAGTCACACTGTTTAACTCTGGGGGATTCATGTAGTCACATTGTACAACTCTGGGGGAATTCATGTAGTCACACTGTACAACTATGGGGGATTCATGTAGTCACACTGTACAACTCTGGGGGATTCATGTAGTTACACTGTACACCACTGGGGGATTCATGTAGTTACACTATACAACTTTAGGGGATTCATGTAGTCATACTGTACAACCCTGGGGGATTCATGTAGTCACACTGTACAACTCTGGGGGAATTCATGTAGTCACACTGTACAACTCTGGGGGATTCATGTAGTCACACTGTACAACTCTGGGGGATTCATGGAGTCACACTGTACAACTCTGGGGGATTCATGTAGTCACACTGTACAACTCTAGAGGATTCATATAGTCATACTGTACAACTCTGGGGGAATTCATGTAGTCACACTGTACAACTCTGGGGTATTCATATAGTCACACTGTACAACTCTAGGGGATTCATATAGTCATACTGTACAACTCTAGGGGATTCATGTAGTGACACTGTACAACTCTAGGGGATTCATGTAGTTACACTGTACAACTCTAGAGGATTCATATAGTCACACTGTATAACTCTGGGGGATTCATATAGTCATACTGTACAACTCTAGGGGATTCATGTAGTCACACTGTACAACTCTAGGGGATTCATATATATAGTCATACTGTATAACTCTAGGGGATTCATATAGTCATACTGTATAACTCTAGGGGATTCATATAGTCACACTGTACAACTCTAGGGGATTCATATAGTCATACTGTATAACTCTAGGGGATTCATGTAGTCATACTGTACAACTCTAGGGGATTCATATAGTCATACTGTACAACTCTGGGGGCTTCATGTAGTTACACTGTACAACTCTAGAGGATTCATATAGCCACACTGTACAACTCTAGAGGATTCATATAGTCACACTGTACAACTCTAGGGGATTCATATAGTCACACTGTACAACTCTGGGGGATTCATATAGTAACACTGTATAACTCTGGGGGATTCATATAGTCACACTGTACAACTCTAGAGGATTCATATAGTCACACTGTACAACTCTGGGGGATTCATGTAGTTACACTGTACAACTCTAGGGGATTCGTGTAGTTACACTGTACAACTCTGGAGGATTCATGTAGTTACACTGTACAACTCTAGGGGATTCATGTAGTTACACTGTACAACTCTAGGGGATTCATGTAGTTACACTGTACAACTCTAGGGGATTCATGTAGTCACACTGTACAACTCTAGGGGATTCATATAGTCACACTGTACAACTCTGGGGGATTAATGTAGTTACACGTACAACTCTAGGGGATTCATGTAGTTGCACTGTACAACTCTGGGGGATTCATGTAGTTACACTGTACAACTCTAGGGGATTCATGTAGTTACACTGTACAACTCTAGGGGATTCGTGTAGTTACACTGTACAACTCTAGGGGATTCATGTAGTTACACTGTACAACTCTGGAGGATTCATGTAGTTACACTGTACAACTCTAGGGGATTCATGTAGTTACACTGTACAACTCTAGGGGATTCATGTAGTTACACTGTACAACTCTGGGGGATTCATGTAGTCACACTGTAAAACTCTAGGGGATTCATATAGTCACACTGTACAACTCTGGGGGATTCATGTAGTTACACTGTACAACTCTAGGGGATTCATGTAGTTACACTGTATAACTCTAGTGGATTCATGTAGTTACACTGTACAACTCTAGGGGATTCATGTAGTTACACTGTACAACTCTAGGGGATTCATATAGTCACACTGTACAACTCTAGGGGATTCATATAGTCACACTGTACAACTCTAGAGGATTCATATAGTCACACTGTACAACTCTGGGGGATTCATATAGTCACCCTGTACAACTCTAGAGGATTCATATAGTCACACTGTACAACTCTGGGGGATTCATATAGTCACACTGTACAACTCTGGGGGATTCATATAGTCACACTGTACAACTCTGGGGGATTCATATAGTTACACTGTACAACTCTGGGGGATTCATATAGTCACACTGTACAACTCTGGGGGATTCATATAGTCACACTGTACAACTCTGGGGGATTCATATAGTCACACTGTACAACTCTAGAGGATTCATATAGTCACACCGTCCAACTCTGGGGGATTCATGTAGTTACACTGTACAACTCTAGAGGATTCATATAGTCACACTGTACAACTCTGGGGGATTCATGTAGTTACACTGTACAACTCTAGGGGATTCATGTAGTTACACTGTACAACTCTAGGGGATTCATGTAGTTACACTGTACAACTCTGGGGGATTCATGTAGTTACACTGTACAACTCTAGGGGATTCATGTAGTCACATTGTACAACTCTAGGGGATTCATGTAGTCACATTGTACAACTCTAGGGGATTCATGTAGTCACATTGTACAACTCTGGGGGATTCATGTAGTTACACTGTACAACTCTGGGGGACATAGGAGGGCAGGTCAGAGGTCACATGAACACCTGGATGACTGCACAAACACACAGCACAACTGATCTGGGAGACAGAGAAGGGGCCAATCAACTAAGATATCAATACAGCTGCTATCAGAGCCGTAGACTAGCAGAGTCAGGGCCTGTATGTGTGGTCTGTTTGCAGATCTCACACACATCACAAGCATACATCAACACATGTGTGGTCTGTCTTGTCTGCAGATCTCACATCACAAGCATACATCACCATATGTATGGTCTGTCAACCACGGATGTATCACTCAACTCAACTATGGATGATGGGTCAGTGGTGAGAAACAGACGTAGTGGCTGGGGCTTTATTGCAAAGGCTAATGAGCGAGTCTTGAAAAAGGAGAGTCTGGCATATGAGACTACGGCCTCCAGCATGAGAATGGAGGTGGAGGCAGATCTCACATCACAAGCATACATCAACACTTGGATTGTCTGCAGATCTTACATCACAAGCACACATCAACACACGTGTAGTCTGTCTGCAGATCTCACATCACAAGTATACATCAATACATGTGTGGTCTGTCTGCAGATCTCACATCACAAGCATACATCAACACATGTGTGGTTTGTCTGCAGATCTCACACACATCACAAGCATACATCAGCACATGTGTGGTTTGTCTGCAGATCACACATCACAAGCACACATCAACACATCGGTTGTCTGCAGATCTTACATCACAAGGGTACATCAACACACATGTTTTCTCACAGCTAGCTTCCATGTCATCTGACTGCTACTGTCTTCTACTGTACAAGATGATCATATCCACTTCATTGATTTGTCTACTTATATAATGGACTAATGCTGTCCATATCTGTTCTTCATGTAAGAAAAAGCAACAATAAGAGGTCACACACGGCGTTGTCCACACTAGCACATGGACATGTCAGTCAACATGAGACACAAGACCACAAACATGTTCCAGTAATGTCAGGGTGGGATGGGGAAGGTTAAACTTGGCAGGGGTTAGAGGTATGTGGAGGGAGTGAGGGGAAAGCCTCAAGTCTACCTGTGAATCCTCCTCATTAACAGAGGTGTGGCTCTTACAATCAGGGTCCTACAGAGAATATGTAGTGGTTATGCATCAGTAAATTCTTGTACATGCAAAACAACCAATCACATAACTGTCTTTTATGTAATGAATAACTGCCTCTAGTATCTCATCAAATATCTCTTTCTAACAATCCAACCAATCAAGTAACTGTCTTTAATGCAACACCCAATCAAATAATTGTCTTTAATGTAACAACCAATCAAATAACTGTCTTTAATGTAACAACAAATCAAATAACTGTCTTTAATGTAACAACCAATCAAATAACTGTCTTTAATGTAACAACCAATCAAATAACTGTCTTTAATGTCTAATAACTATAACCAATCAAATAACTGCCCCTAACATCAAATATCTGTTTCCAACAACACAACCAATCAAATAACTGTGTTTGACATAACAACCAATCAAAGAATTGTCTTTAACATAACAAGAAATTAAACAGCTGTGTCTAAGATTGCATTCAATATATGTTTATAACAACACAACCAATCAAATAATGCAACACAAGAACAGACTGGTTTAACATAGTTATCTGACAAGATCAGATCACAGACTTATATAATCTATTCATTCAATGAAAGAAGAATAGACTTATTTAATCTATTCACTCAACAATATGAGAACACATTTGTATAATCTAGTCATTCAACAATAGGAGAAAAGACTTGTATAATCTAGTAATTCAACAATTAGGGGAACAGACAAGTATAATCTTGTCATTCAACAACAGGGGAACAGGCTTGTATAATCTAGTCATTCAACAACAGGGGAACAGACTTGTATCATCTAGTCATTCAACAATAGGGGAACAGACATGCATAGTCTAGTTATTCAACAATAGGGGAACAGATTTGAACAATCTAGCTATTCAACAACAGAGGAACAGACATGTATAATATAGTCATTCAACAACAAGGGAACAGACTTGTATAATCTAGTCATTCAACAATAGGGGAACAGACATGCATAGTCTAGTTATTCAACAATAGAGGAACAGACATGTATAGTCAAGTCATTCAACAATAGGGGAACTGACATCAATAATCTAGTCATTCAACAATATGGGGAACAGACATGCATAGTCTAGTCATTCAACAATAGGGGAACAGACATGTATAGTCTAGTCATTCAACAATAGGGGAACAGACATGTATAGTCTAGTCATTCAACAATAGGGGAACAGACTTGAATAATGTAGCTATTCAACAATAGGGGAACAGACTTGTATAGTAAAGCCATTCATCAAATAGGAGATCAGATTTGTATAATCATTATTCTTCTGCATTCATCCGGAGTTTTTTTCCAGACGTGATTGTGTTGTGCCTGTTTACAGCAGAGCTGCGTTCTTGCGCCGTTAGGCTGACACATCCGACTTCTGCGGGCATTTGTTGACCGGGTTAACCTTCCATGGGGTTTCTTAGGATGTTTGACTCTCACTGTTGTGGTGTTATCCCCTATCCCAGCTGGCCCATTTAGAACAACTGAAGACATCCCGGTCAGCGCTAAAGGGAAGGCAGGGGCAGACTATAGGTATTCCCCGCCATCAAAGGAGGCTGCCATAATTGCAGAGGCGACACATAGCGCTCTGGTACTGGGCTCACCCAAGGAATCGTCACGTCCTGCACATGGCTGCTTAGCCTCACTTCCGTATATTGGACCTCCCGTTCACCATAGGCTGTTCTTCCGGAAACCAGAAGAATGCAGTCGGCAGATGACATCCACACAGCTAGTTTTCCAATTGTCCTTCGTGCTATCTTCCGGAAACCAGAAGAATGCAGTCGGCAGATGACATCTACACAGTAAGCTTTCGATTCGGACTTTTCACATAATGGATTTGCTATCCAAGCAATATTCCATTTCGTGCCACTGGGACAATTTTTCCACCTTTGATGACAGCCACACAATGAGATTTTGATTAAGACTTTCCACATAATGGATTTGCTAGCCAAGCAATCAAGTCATTCAACAATGGGGGAACAGACATGTATAGTATAGTCATTCAACAATAGGGAAACAGACTTGTATAATATAGCCATGCACCAATAGAGGAACAGACATGTATAATCTAGTCATTCAACTACAGGGGAACAGACATATATAGTCTAGTCACACATCAGTACTAGTGTCAGACTTACCGTTCTGTGTCTGTGGAGTGACGAACACAGAAGGGACTCAGATCAGTGGCATTCTTGGGCATGTGTTTCCTGGAGACATAATCAACATGTGACATTCTCAAATATCACCACTCGTTTCTATTAAACATAAAACTGCCTAAACAAGGACTTTAACATCAATACATACTAAATCTGTAAATAATAAACAATCATTTCTATTGTTTTGATTGAGACA
The DNA here is from genome assembly GCA_963921405.1 of Cepaea hortensis. Taxonomy (NCBI): domain Eukaryota; kingdom Metazoa; phylum Mollusca; class Gastropoda; order Stylommatophora; family Helicidae; genus Cepaea; species Cepaea hortensis. The sequence goes on along the minus strand of OY992886.1, from coordinate 115,096,097 downwards.
TATTACAACGTATATCCTGTGTGAAAACCTGAGACATAAAAGCTTGTTTGAAATCATTTGTAGCATGAGAGGATCTGGTACACAACCATGCATTTGTGGATAGCTGCTGTTGCTATGGATATATCTGCAGGCATAGTCAACAACTCAACCATGGATGTATCATTCAACTCAACAATGGATGTATCATTCAACAATGCAAACCTGGATGTATCACTCAACTCAACCATGGATGTATCACTCAACAACTCAACCATGGATGTTTCATTCAACAACTCAACAATGGATGTATCATTCAACAACTGAACCATGGATCTATCAACAAACATCTTAAACATGGATGCTATCTACACTCAATAACTCAACCACGGATGTATCACTCAACTCAACAATGGATGTATCATTCAACAACACAAACCTGGATGTATCACTCAACAACTCAACCATGGATGTATCACTCAACAACTCAACCATGGATGTTTCATTCAACAACTCAACCATGGATGTATCACTCAACAACTCATCCATGGATGTATCACTAAACAACACAAACCTGGATGTATCACTCAACAACTCAACCATGGATGTTTCATTCAACAACTCAACCATGGATGTATCACTCAACAACTCATCCATGGATGTATCACTAAACAACACAAACCTGGATGTATCACTCACCAACTCAACCATGGATGTATCACTCAACAACTCAACCACAGATGTATCACTCAACAACTCAACCATGGATGTATCACTCAACAACTCAACCATGGAAGTATCACTCAACAACTCAACCATGGATGTATCACTGAACAACTCATCCATGGATGTATCATTCAACAACACAAACCTGGATGTATCACTCAACAACTCAACCATGGAAGTATCACTCAACAACTCAACCATGGATGTATCACTGAACAACTCATCCATGGATGTATCATTCAACAACACAAACCTGGATGTATCACTCAACAACTCAACCACAGATGTATCACTCAACAACTCAACCATGGATGTATTACTCAACAACTCAACCATGGATGCTATCTCCACCCAACACAAGGAACTGACTTACCAGCAGACCTGGGACAGGTACATCTGGTAGAGCTGATCAAACGAGGTCAGTTCTTCGGGTCGGTAGTGGTCATAGAATGGATTCACGTGCTCGTCAGTCTGTGGGGCTGTCATGACAGCAGCATGCTTCTGCTGGCACTTGTACACTGCACACAGACAGACAGGCAACATCAGACAGTTGATTCACACCCGTCATCCTGCTGGCACTTGTACACTGCACACAGACAGACAGACAGGCAACATCAGACAGTTGATTCACACCCGTCATCCTGCTGGCACACTGACACAATTAGAACTGCACTCAGGACACAGACAGACAGACAGACAGGCAACATCAGACAGTTGATTCACACCCGTCATCCTGCTGGCACACTGACACAATTAGAACTGCACTCAGGACACAGACAGACAGACAGACAGGCAACATCAGACAGTTGATTCACACCCGTCATCCTGCTGGCACACTGACACAATTAGAACTGCACTCAGGACACAGACAGACAGACAGACAGGCAACATCAGACAGTTGATTCACACCCGTCATCCTGCTGGCACACTGACACAATTAGAACTGCACTCAGGACACAGACAGACAGACAGACAGGCAACATCAGACAGTTGATTCACACCCGTCATCCTGCTGGCACACTGACACAATTAGAACTGCACTCAGGACACAGACAGACAGACAGACAGGCAACATCAGACAGTTGATTCACACCCGTCATCCTGCTGGCACACTGACACAATTAGAACTGCACTCAGGACACAGACAGACAGACAGACAGGCAACATCAGACAGTTGATTCACACCCGTCATCCTGCTGGCACACTGACACAATTAGAACTGCACTCAGGACACAGACAGACAGACAGACAGGCAACATCAGACAGTTGATTCACACCCGTCATCCTGCTGGCACACTGACACAATTAGAACTGCACTCAGGACACAGACAGACAGACAGACAGGCAACATCAGACAGTTGATTCACACCCGTCATCCTGCTGGCACACTGACACAATTAGAACTGCACTCAGGACACAGACAGACAGACAGACAGGCAACATCAGACAGTTGATTCACACCCGTCATCCTGCTGGCACACTGACACAATTAGAACTGCACTCAGGACACAGACAGACAGACAGACAGGCAACATCAGACAGTTGATTCACACCCGTCATCCTGCTGGCACACTGACACAATTAGAACTGCACTCAGGACACAGACAGACAGACAGACAGGCAACATCAGACAGTTGATTCACACCCGTCATCCTGCTGGCACACTGACACAATTAGAACTGCACTCAGGACACAGACAGACAGACAGACAGACAGGCAACATCAGACAGTTGATTCACACCCGTCATCCTGCTGGCACACTGACACAATTAGAACTGCACTCAGGACACAGACAGACAGACAGACAGGCAACATCAGACAGTTGATTCACACCCGTCATCCTGCTGGCACACTGACACAATTAGAACTGCACTCAGGACACAGACAGACAGACAGACAGGCAACATCAGACAGTTGATTCACACCCGTCATCCTGCTGGCACACTGACACAATTAGAACTGCACTCAGGACACAGACAGACAGACAGACAGGCAACATCAGACAGTTGATTCACACCCGTCATCCTGCTGGCACACTGACACAATTAGAACTGCACTCAGGACACAGACAGACAGACAGACAGGCAACATCAGACAGTTGATTCACACCCGTCATCCTGCTGGCACACTGACACAATTAGAACTGCACTCAGGACACAGACAGACAGACAGACAGGCAACATCAGACAGTTGATTCACACCCGTCATCCTGCTGGCACACTGACACAATTAGAACTGCACTCAGGACACAGACAGACAGACAGACAGGCAACATCAGACAGTTGATTCACACCCGTCATCCTGCTGGCACACTGACACAATTAGAACTGCACTCAGGACACAGACAGACAGACAGACAGGCAACATCAGACAGTTGATTCACACCCGTCATCCTGCTGGCACACTGACACAATTAGAACTGCACTCAGGACACAGACAGACAGACAGACAGACAGACAGACAGTACCATAAGCCACAGCATAGTTTAGTGAAAGCCTAGTTATATACTAGACCGTGAAAAGTGACTCAGTTGTGAGTTCTTTTCACACGGCGTGAAAAGCGCCGGGAGTTGCTGCGTAGAAAAACGAAGCGTTTCCTTGAAAGACACTCTGCGTTGGACCGTGGTCAAAGGTGGACCTGATAAGACTTGAGGTGAAAATGGCACTAGTTACAGCAACGTTATGTGTATATATTCTAGTTAACCTTTTAACTGTTAAATATAATGTGATGATGATTGATAATAGGATGTGGTGATTGTGTAAACGTTCAATGTGTAATGCAGTATTAGTGTGACAATATAAGAGAAGAAATCATAAAGCACCTGTGTTGTGCTATCAGGTAAGTGTTGAGTTGTGTTCCTATCAGTTAGTAGTTATGGATTGTACAGAATGAAAGAGCAACATATAACAAACTATAATAGTGATATTTCAACAGCTATAAGTCAAATCACTCAATGACAATGGATGAGCCAGGAAAAGGAAAACGAGCCATAAAAGAGAAAAAGAAGAACATAACCACAGCTATGATTGGGGGTCTTTGAAGATAAAACCAATCACAAAGGCGACTTGGATAAGATTATAAGAGCACATCAATGTCAAGTTACAGTGGCGCTCTGAAAGCTAGCATTACGCCCAACACTAACTATCATTGAATCCGTGGAAACCAGGGTGCCACCAAAATATCCATCATTGCGCTATGAACTTACAATTGGTGCCAATCCATCAAATATATCTATAACCAGGGAGCCCTAGACATGTGCTTCACTACTGTACATGTGGCTGTGAGACTGGGTTAACCAGGGACTCCATGTCCATGTTCACCACTGGTTTGGATGTGAGTGTGAACCCATGGCCATGTTCACCACTGGCATGGATGTGAGTGTGAACCAATGCCCACCAGGTTGGCACATGTCTGGCCACTCTACTACTGAGGTTGCCCACATTCGTGTCAGGGTGGTGTGGTTACGAACACTCGTGTCTATCTGCTTCACTACTGTACATGTGGTTGTGTGCTTGGTTGCCTGTCTGTATTCTGCCACCAAATGCCTCTTCAGTGTTGGTGTATCACTGAAAGGTCATGTGATGAACATACACGTGTACAACACAGGATCACCACTCACTTAGTACACCTGCTACAGTTGAAGCATTGCGTACATCTGTCACTTTCTGCAACAATACACTATCATCAGACCCGCAGTTTCACAGCTGCTCAACTACAAGTTTAAATCATACCCATCTGTACCAACAGAAAGTTAATGCTATACACAATGTGTGTCACTGACTCTGCCTCTGGCACACGTGCAGCACTCAAGCACACCCCCAAATATGACCTACAGGACTGCTCTGACTTGGCTGAGCTCAGGGAGGACATCTGGCCAACTGGGGCCAGCCTTGGAGAACAACTCTGGTGGGGGGGACTGTGAAGATCTCAAGCCAGCCATTCTTTGCAAAACAAACATTGATCGCAGAAGCAGAAAGAGGAGGCGAAGAAGAAGAAGAAGAAGAAGAAGAAGAAGAAGAAGAAGAAGAAGAAGAAGAAGAAGAAGAAGAAGAAGAAGAAGAAGAAGAAGAAGAAGAAGAAGAAGAAGAAGGTGAACAGACAGAAAAACACTCAAACAAAGATGTGTGTGACAGGCAAGAGGTGTGTGGGCTGTAGGGTCAAGTGTTTACCTTCTTCATTAGGCAGGGGTAGGCTGGTCCACACATCCTGGTCCCACCACTGGCAGTAGCTGCAACATAGCACACACATACACCAAAGGGGCATCAGATGATACTGACACAACTACTTGCAACATCTGAGAAAACCAACCTCTCTCTCTCTCTCTCTCTCTCTCTCTCTCATAGCATACACATACACCAAAGGGGCATCAGTTGATACGACACAACTACTGGCAACATCTGAGAACACCAACCTCTCTCTCTCTCTCTCTCTCTCTCTCTCTCATAGCATACACATACACCCAGTGGGCATCAGTTGACACTGACACAACTACTGGCAATATCTGAGAACACCAATCACCAGCAACATAGCACACACATACACCAAAGGGGCATCAGATGAGACTGACACAACTACTGGCAACATCTGAGAACACCAATCACCAGCAACATAGCACACACATACACCAAAGGGGCATCAGATGAGACTGACACAACTACTGGCAACATCTGAGAACACCAATCACCAGCAACATAGCACACACACACCCAATATAGGCATCAGCTGGCACTGACACAACTACTGGCAATATTTGAGAACACCAATCACCAGCAACATAGCACACACACACACCCAGTAGGCATCAGTTGACACTGACACAATTAGTCTTGTTTAGTCTGTCCCATCATTATCTGGCTGTGTAGTGCTACATTAGTCTTGTTTAGTCTGTCCCATCATTATCTGGCTGTGTAGTGCTACCTTAGTCTTGTTTAGTCTGTCCCATCATTATCTGGCTGTGTAGTGCTACCTTAGTCTTGTTTAGTCTGTCCCATCATTATCTGGCTGTGTAGTGCTACCTTATTCTAGTTTAGTCTGTCCCATCATTATCTGGCTGTGTAGTGCTACCTTAGTCTTGTTTAGTCTGTCCCATCATTATCTGGCTGTGTAGTGCTACCTTATTCTAGTTTAGTCTGTCCCATCATTATCTGGCTGTGTAGTGCTACCTTAGTCTTGTTTAGTCTGTCCCATCATTATCTGGCTGTGTAGTGCTACCTTATTCTAGTTTACTCTGTCCCATCATTATCTGGCTGTGTAGTGCTACCTTAGTCTTGTTTACTCTGTACCATTATTATCTGGCTGTGTAGTGCTACCTTAGTCTTGTTTAGTCTGTCCCATCATTATCTGGCTGTGTAGTGCTACCTTAGTCTTGTTTAGTCTGTCCCATCATTATCTGGCTGTGTAGTGCTACCTTAGTCTTGTTTAGTCTGTCCCATCATTATCTGGCTGTGTAGTGCTACCTTAGTCTTGTTTAGTCTGTCCCATCATTATCTGGCTGTGTAGTGCTACCTTAGTCTTGTTTAGTCTGTCCCATCATTATCTGGCTGTGTAGTGCTACCTTAGTCTTGTTTAGTCTGTCCCATCATTATCTGGCTGTGTAGTGCTACCTTAGTCTTGTTTAGTCTGTCCCATCATTATCTGGCTGTGTAGTGCTACCTTAGTCTTGTTTAGTCTGTCCCATCATTATCTGGCTGTGTAGTGCTACCTTAGTCTTGTTTAGTCTGTCCCATCATTATCTGGCTGTGTAGTGCTACCTTATTCTAGTTTAGTCTGTCCCATTATTATCTGGCTGTGTAGTGCTACCTTAGTCTTGTTTAGTCTGTCCCATCATTATCTGGCTGTGTAGTGCTACCTTAGTCTTGTTTAGTCTGTCCCATCATTATCTGGCTGTGTAGTGCTACCTTAGTCTTGTTTAGTCTGTCCCATCATTATCTGGCTGTGTAGTGCTACCTTATTCTAGTTTACTCTGTCCCATCATTATCTGGCTGTGTAGTGCTACCTTAGTCTTGTTTAGTCTGTCCCATCATTATCTGGCTGTGTAGTGCTACCTTAGTCTTGTTTAGTCTGTCCCATCATTATCTGGCTGTGTAGTGCTACCTTAGTCTTGTTTAGTCTGTCCCATCATTATCTGGCTGTGTAGTGCTACCTTATTCTAGTTTAGTCTGTCCCATCATTATCTGGCTGTGTAGTGCTACCTTAGTCTTGTTTAGTCTGTCCCATCATTATCTGGCTGTGTAGTGCTACCTTAGTCTTGTTTAGTCTGTCCCATCATTATCTGGCTGTGTAGTGCTACCTTAGTTAGTTAGTCGAGGTTCCAATTTCACGGCAACGGGTCGCCCCCATTATGCTCCATTCCTGTGCCAGCGAATATCACACAAAATGCTCCCCACTGTCCAATGTGAAAAGTGGAATAGATGGAAGTCTCGGCAATCCAACAAGCCTGCACAGGTACACTGTGCGTAATGCCACCATCAGAATGTCAACACAAAATTCATCCATGACTACCACAGTTCATCATCGATGGACTCGGCAGTCACCAGAAAGACCTCACTGATCCGGGTTTTCTCACATGGATCAGTCTCTTACCGCAGTGTGACCCGCCGAAAGTGTTGCACAAAACACGAACTCCGCAGCTTCAGCGCCGACTCCTGGGAGTCTCCCGAAAAATGCATTCGTGAACCGAAAGGGCAAAACAGTCAATTCAGCAACCGCCGGTAGCCATTGTTCCGAACATGCAGTTAACTGTGCAGGACGGATGTAAAAGTATTCCACGTGAATTTCACAGCGCACGGTGTTGCCCACGCACTCACTCAGTAGCAGAGCGACGGAACCATGTACTACCAGTCCAACATGAGGAAAATGCAATTGCAAACCATAGCCACAAGCACAAACACGCCACAGGCCTTAACGGCTCAACGCCTAACCGCCATGTTGGCGACCGGAAGTCAAGTGCTACCTTAGTTTTGATTAGTCTATCCCATCATTATCTGGCAGTCTAGGGCCATCTTAGTCTTGTTTAGTCTGTGCCATCATTATCTGGCAGCAGTGCCTTAAACCACATTTGCTATCTTTTGCTCCCATCATTTGCTCATTATGTGACTAAGAGACAAGAAGCTGTTTATGTTCTAGAGATATCTCCAGCTGACTTCTGTGTGTACAGCTGGTCTGCTCTATGTGATTGGAATGAGATAACTAACACTGTCTTCCCCTCCCCGCTCCAAGGAACAAACAAACACCTACCACAGAAATCATGTCCAAGAACACACACATGACTTCCCCTCCCCGCTCCCAAGAACAAACCACAGAAATCATGTCCAAGAACACACACATGACTTCCCCTCCCCGCTCCCAAGAACAAACCACAGAAAGCATGTCCAAGAACACACACATGACTTCCCCTCCCCGCTCCCAAGAACAAACCACAGAAAGCATGTCCTAGAGCATACACATGTCTTCCCCTCCCCGCTCCAAAGAACAAACATCTACCACAGAAATCACGTCCCAGAACATTTACATGTCTTCCCATTCCTGCCCCAAAGAACAAACAGCTACCACAGAAATCATGTCCAAGAACATACACATGTCTTCCCATTCCTGCCCCAAAGAACAAACACCTACCACAGAAATCATGTCCAAGAACATACACATGAAAGACAACCAGTCCTGTGTAGCCAGCATCAACATTACCATTGATGCTGTAGTATCATGGAATACATGAACACATCATAATCAACAACTCACTGATTCCTGGGGGTTCGAATCCCAAGGGATGCTTTATTGTGCAGATAATAGTCTGTGGGTAAGTCCCAGAGGTTGGGTTGACCTTCCAATGGTACAAACACTCCCAGAAACAAGTTGAATGCCTGCTGCTTTTCCACATCTGAGAAAGTTCATGTACAAAAACAATGAGATGCCATGTTTTTGGAGTCTCTCTCTCTCTCTCTCTTTCTCTCTCTCTATCTCTGTCTGTCTCTCTCTCTGCCTCTCTTTTTCTCTCTCTCTCTGCCTCTCTCTCTCTTTCTGTCTCTCTCTCTGCCCCTCTCTCTCTCTTATGTCTCTCTCTCTGTGTCTCTCTCTCTGCCTCTCTCTCTCTCTCTTTCTCTCTCTGTCTCTGTCTCTCTCTCTCTGCCCTTCTCTCTCTCTGTCTTTCTCTCTCTCTGCCACTCTCTCTTTGTCTCTCTGTCTCTCTCTCTGTGTCTCTCTCTCTGTCTCTCTCTCTCTGTCTGTCTCTCTGTCTATCTCTCTCTCTCTCTCTCTCTCTCTCTGTGTCAGGGAATCAGAAGCCTAATGATAGTGTCTACAAGTACACATCAGTCTTCATGCATGCTGGACACTCAGTGACAGGAACAAGGCTCCAGTTAGTCACGGATCACAACTGTTACTGTAGCCATGTCACACAACTATATGTTACTGTAGCCATGTCCCACAACTATATGTTACTGTAGCCATGTCACACAACTATCTGTTACTGTAGCCATGTCCCAGTACTATCTGTTACTGTAGCCATGTCCCACAACTATATGTTACTGCAGCCATGTCACACAACTATCTGTTACTGTAGCCATGTCCCAGTACTATCTGTTACTGTAGCCATGTAACACAATTGTATGTTACTTTAGCCATGTCCCACAATTATCTGTTACTGTAGCCATGTCCCACAACTATTGAACGAACAAATGAACGAACAAACGAACGAACAAACTTTATTTTAAAAGGGTAACAAATTGGGCACAAAGGCCCGTCTTACATTCTGCCCTTTCGATCACTCATCTTTCATTCATCAAATGTGCATGTTACATTTACATAGGGGGAAAAAAAACATTGTCAAATGGATTTTGTAAGCGTAAACAATTCATATTACGCATGGTACATTCACATGGGGAAAAAAAAACATTGTCAAATCTTCTTCTTTTCGTTCATCCGGAGTGTTTTTTCAGATGTGATTGTGGTGTGTCTGTTATGCGCCCTTGGGCCGAAACCCGTAGGCCAACACATCGACTTTAGCGTGCTTTTTTGACCAGGTAGCATTCCTGGGAGACTCTCTCTTTTGTGGTGCCATCTACAACCATGCTGGCCAAGTTAGAACGGTCGAAGACAACGGTCATCCCTCAAAGGAAGGCAGGGACAGTCCATAGCATTTTCCGCCATCCAAGGTTGCTTCCATAGTTGCAGGGCCGACACATAACGCCCTGGTTCTGGGCTAGCCGAGGGAATCGTCACGTCCTGCTCATGGCTGCTTTAAATCCTCACTTCAATATATTGGTCATTTCGTTTGCCCCGGGCCGTTCCCGCACAAACCAGACAGGTTTGCAGACGGTATCCACTCAGCGAGTTTTCGGACATGTGCTTGTCGTTGCGCCCGTCAGAGCTGTTCCAGGCACGACAGACATTCGGAAACCTACCTAGTCAGAGCTGTTCCGAACAAGAGCGGCATTCGGGAACTAGGTAGTCAGAGCTGTTCCTAGCACGAGAGACATTCGGACGAGACATTTCACTCGGACGTAAATGCGTAGTGTCAATTTTTAGTTTGCCACCCGTAGGACGACACTTCCGGCTTCCGACGGGAATTTTTTAATGAGGTTAGCCTTCCTCGGGTTTCGAGACTCTTGTTTCGGCTTCCACACAGTAAGCTTTCGCTTCGGGCTGCCACGTAATGGGTTCGCAAGACAGGCGTTCCATTTCGTGTCAACGAGACAATTTTCCACCTTTGACTACACTCACTTCATGAGTGTGGTTACAGACTATCGGACGTCTGCGAGACATGCGACCGAGGTGTTTTTCCACCTTTTGTACTCACTCACGAGGTAGGCTACATGTGCTGCCGGCTCAGCACCTTACCTCCGTGCGTCTGTGGGCGAGTAACGGTCAGGCCCTTTCATCCGGGGATACCTCATATCCCCCAGCTAAGAGCCATCGAAAGAATCTGCGCCGAGCATGTAGCGTTCTCAGCACATCATCACAATTTTGATGTAGGTTTGTGTCGGCCAGGCTCTCACTTCCGAGAGTTTATGGCTTAGAGACGTTCAGCCATACACCTCGGATGGGAGCCTTAGAGGTTATGCCCGGACTGAGATTTAGGGATCGTTTGCCTGTTTTTGACTGCTATCCTCAGTCTTGCCTGCAGAGCAGCAGGTTGTGCCTCTCTTAGTCTGGTCCCTATCCCACGAGCCGTCCGATATGTAGTTTTCACCCATCGGCAAGCACATGGGGTCGATGGGACACGCAAGCTCCCCCACCACGTCAAGGTGGAGACACATCGGGGGAGACATTGTCAAATGAAAGTTGTAAACATAAACAGTGCATATTGCAATATTGTGAGACACATCCCCCATCCACCCTCACACCCCGCAGCCACCCACACATCCCTCAGCCACCCACAAATCCCCCACCCACCACACCCCCACCCACCCACACATACATCCACGCACTCACACAGACTCAGGCAAACATACATGCCGCCACCCACCCCCTGATCCCCCACCACACACATTTCCCCACCCACACATACATCCCCCACCCATCCCATAACCGACACGCACACACCCACCCACATATTCTCCACCACCCACACATCCGCAACCACCCAGCAAAACACACATCACAAAAACACACACACATACTCCCGTCAACCCACACATCCCGCACCCAAACAATTTTCCCCACCCACCCACACACACATCAGCCAACCTACATCCACTAACCCACCCAATATCTGCCACCTCTCAACTACACATCCCCCACCTATATACACATCCCCATCCACAAACACATCTCCCCACCTGCCCACACATATCCCCCACCCACACACACCCCACCACCCACATATACCCCACCCACACACATCCACCGCTCACACACATCTTCCCACAAACACACACATCCCCCAACCATACACTCATCTCTCACACGCATCCACACACTCATGTACTCGTCCATCAACCACTCACACCCATACATCACCCACCCGCCCATCAACACATGCATCTCTCATCTACCCTCCCACCCACACACACCCAGCCAAACACATCCCCCATCCTCACATACATCCATCATCCACCTGCACATCCCACACCTCCCCACCTCTCCCCTCCCACACAAAACTCCACCCATAAATACATTCCCCCCACACACATCCCCCACATGCATTCCTCATACACATCCCTGCCCACACATCTCTCACCCACTCATACATCTCCCCACCCACCCACACATCCTCCACCTACAAACATCCTCACCACCCACACATATATCCTCCACCCACCCACATTTACCCCATCCACACTCACACACTCCAACCCACACATACATATCCTATTCACAGACACCCCCCTCCACACTCATCCTCCACACCCATCCCACTATACACACTATCTGTTACTGTAGCCATGTCCCACAACTATCTGTTACTGTAGCCATGTCACACAACTATCTGTTACTGTAGCCATGTCCCACAACTATATGTTACTGTAGCCATGTAACACAACTATCTGTTACTGCAGCCATGTCCCACAACTATCTGTTACTGCAGCCATGTCCCACAACTATCTGTTACTGTAGCCATGTCCCACAACTATATGTTACTGTAGCTATGTCACACAACTATCTGTTACTGTAGCCATGTCCCACAACTATCTGTTACTGTAGCCATGTCCCACAACTGTCTGTTACTGTAGCCATGTCACACAACTGTCTGTTACTGTAGCCATGTCCCACAACTATCTGTTACTGTAGCCATGTCCCACAACTGTCTGTTACTGTAGCCATGCCACACAACTGTCTGTTACTGTAGCCATGTCCCACAACTATCTGTTACTGTAGCCATGTCCCACAACTGTCTGTTACTGTAGCCATGTCACACAACTGTCTGTTACTGTAGCCATGTCCCACAACTATCTGTTACTGTAGCCATGTCCCACAACTGTCTGTTACTGTAGCCATGTCACACAACTGTCTGTTACTGTAGCCATGTCCCACAACTATCTGTTACTGTAGCCATGTCCCACAACTGTCTGTTACTGTAGCCATGTCACACAACTGTCTGTTGCTGTAGCCATGTCACACAACTATCTGTTACTGTAGCCATGTCCCACAACTGTCTGTTACTGTAGCCATGTCACACAACTGTCTTTTACTGTAGCCATGTCCCACAACTGTCTGTTACTGTAGCCATGTCACACAACTGTCTTTTACTGTAGCCATGTCACACAACTCTCTGTTACTGTAGCCATGTCCCACAACTAAATGTTACTGTAGCCATGTAACACAATTGTATGTTACTGTAGCCATGTCACACACTTGTATGTTACTGTAGCCATGTAACACAATTGTATATTACTGTAGGCATGTAACACAATTGTATGTTACTGTAGCCATATAACACAATTGTATATTACTGTAGCCATGTAACACAATTGTATGTTACTGTAGCCATGTCCCACAACTATATGGTACTGTAGCCATGTAACACAATTGTATGTTACTGTAGCCATGTAACACAATTGTATGTTACTGTAGCCATGTCCCACAACTATATGTTACTGTAGCCATGTCACACACTTATATGTTACCGTAGCCATGTAACACAATTGTATGTTACTGTAGCCATGTCCCACAACTATATGTTACTGTAGCCATGTAACACAATTGTATGTTACTGTAGCCATGTCACACAATTGTATGTTACTGTAGCCATGTCACACAATTGTATGCTACTGTAGCCATGTCACACAATTGTATGTTACTGTAGCCATGTCACACACTTATATGTTACTGTAGCCATGTCACACAATTGTATGTTACTGTAGCCATGTCACACACTTATATGTTACTGTAGGCTGACAGGTTACCTGAGAAATGTTGCTGTAGTAGTGTGACAGAGTGGGCTGACAGGTTGCTGTAGTAGTGTGACAGAGTGGGCTGACAGGTTGCTGTAGTAGTGTGACAGAGTGGGCTGACAGGTTGCTGTAGTAGTGTGACAGAGTGGGCTGACAGGTTGCTGTAGTAGCGTGACAGATTGGGCTGACAGGTTGCTGTAGTAGTGTGACAGAGTGGGCTGACAGGTTGCTGTAGTAGTGTGACAGAGTGGGCTGACAGGTTGCTGTAGTAGTGTGACAGAGTGGGCTGACAGGTTGCTGTAGTAGTGTGACAGAGTGGGCTGACAGGTTGCTGTAGTAGTGTGACAGAGTGGGCTGATAGGTTACCTGAGAATGTGCTGCTGTAGTAGCGTGACAGAGTGGGCTGACAGGTTGCTGTAGTAGCGTGACAGAGTGGGACAGAGTGGGCTGACAGGTTGCTGTAGTAGTGTGACAGAGTGGGCTGACAGGTTGCTGTAGTAGCATGACAGAGTGGGCTGACAGGTTATCTGAGAAGGCGTTGCTGTAGTAGTGTGACAGAGTGGGCTGACAGGTTGCCTGAGAAGGCGTTGCTGTAGTAGTGTGACAGAGTGGGCTGACAGGTTGCTGTAGTAGCGTGACAGAGTGGGCTGACAGGTTACCTGAGAAAGTGTTGCTGTAGTAGCGTGACAGAGTGGGCTGACAGGTTACCTGAGAAGGTGTTACTGTAGTAGTGTGACAGAGTGGGCTGACAGGTTGCTGTAGTAGTGTGACAGAGTGGGCTGAAAGGTTACCTGAGAAGGCGTTGCTGTAGTAGCGTGACAGAGTGGGCTGACAGGTTACCTGAGAAGGCGTTGCTGTAGTAACGTGACAGAGTTTGCATGATGTCCCTGCTGTGTGAGGTCCACGGAGCTATCTTCCTGTAGCCCTTGATGCGATGGACCAGCTGACTACCCCCATACTGCAGAGCTACTGTGTCTCCATGGTCTTCATACAGCTCCTCCAGCATTCTTCATGGACAGAAAGAGAAAGTCATGGAATGAGCCTGAGAATCACACTGTTTAACTATGTCTATTGTGACATCCTGAATCACAGTGGTTAACAGTGTCTATTGTGACATTCTGAATCACACTGTATAACAGTGTCCATTGTGACATCCTGAATCACACTGTTTAAAAGTGTCCATTGTAACATCCTGAATCACAACGTTTAACTGTGTCCATTGTGATATTATGAATCACGTTTAACAGTGCCCATTCTTCTTCTTCTTCTTCTTCTTCTTCTTCTTCTTCTTCTTCTTCTTCTTCAGCGTTCCGAGCCATTGAGGTTCTTTGCTGCAAATACAATCCGTCTCCATTCGTCTCTCTGGTGGACCTTCTCTTGCCAGTCGTTGATTCCAAGTGCTTGTAGGTCTGTACATGTATTATCTCTCCACCGTCTTCTTGGTCTACCTCGGGGTCTACGGTCATTTATTTCCTGAGTGTAAGCGAGTTTTGTTTCCCTATTATCTTCCATTCTTTCTATATGCCCCAGCCATTGCAGTCTATTAGCCTTCATGATACCAGTGATTAGCGGGGACTTAAACAGATCATAAATGTCTTTGTTACTTCTTCTTTTCCACTCTCCACTTTGTGTATCCCTAATGGGTCCAAAGATGCATTTTAAAATTTTGTTCTCAAAGGTTTGTAACAAGGCTTCGTCTCCTTTCGTTGTACTCCAGGTTTCAGAGCCATACAGCACAACTGGTCTGATCAGTGTTTTGTATATTGTGATTTTGGTGTTACGAGATAGCGCCTTTGATTTTAGTAGATGTTGTAGTGCATAGTATATCTTATTTCCAGAGTTGATTCTAGTTTGTATTTCTTCCCTTATGATGTTGGAGCAGTTGAAGATCGTACCCAGGTATTTGTATGTTTCCGTTCTTTTAATGGTCATATTATCTATTTGTATGTGGCCAGAGTTTCTAGCCATTCCGTCTCTTGAAATTACCATATATTCTGTCTTATCTTGGTTGATAACCAGCCCCATCTGTTGGGCTTTTCCCTTTAAGTGAGTCAATATTTCCAATGTCTTTTGTTCACTTTGCCCTATAATATCTATATCATCTGCATAACCAAGCAGCTTGGATGTTCCTCCAATATCACATTCCTCCTTTACCTTCCTTACAACTTTCTCTAGAGCCAGATTGAAGAGTAGCGGCGATAGTGCATCACCCTGTTTCAAGCCAGATGTTATCTGGAAGGGGTCTGATTTCCTGCCTTTATATGTTACTATATTATAAGTATCTTCCATGCATAGTCTGGTCATGTTGATTAACTTCCTTGGTATTCCAAATTCCTGCAAAGCATTCCATAGACTATTCCTATGGACACTATCATAAGCCTTTTTAAAATCCACAAAAATGTTATGGAGATCTCTTTTATATTCCCAATGTTTCTCGGCTATTTGTCGTAAGATAAATATCTGATCTATTGTTGATCTGTTTTGTCTAAAACCCGCCTGGTAGTCACCTAATATGTCTTCTGAATATGGTTTTAGTCTATTTAGTAATACTGCGGATAGTATCTTATAGCTTGTGGACAGTAGTGATATTCCTCTTAATTTCCACATTGGAACTTGTCTCCTTTCTTAAAGATAGTTATCAATAATGACTCTTTCCAGTAACAGTGCCCATTGTGACATCCAAATCACAACGTTTAACAGTGACATCCTGAATCACAGTGTTTGACAGTTTCTATTGTGGCATCCTGAATCTGTGAATCACTCTGTGTAACAGTGTCTACGTATACATGTGCACTTGTGCAAGCACGCATGCATTCACGCGCATGCACACACATACAGAGAGAGAGAGAGAGAGAGAGAGAGAGAGAGAGAGAGAGAGAGAGAGAGAGAGAGAGAGAGAGAGAGAGAGAGAGAGAGAGAGAGAGAGAGAGAGAGAGATCCCAACAGCTGCACGTAGCATGAGATGCTTGATTAGCTGGATCAATTCAAACAGTTTCAGAGTGACTGAACACCTGCAGGTTTACATGTAGAGGAATGAAATCAGTTCTCTAAAAAAAACTCTTCATAAATAAAGAGATATAACAGAAGCTCAGTTATAGTGATACAGCAAACTTACTTCATACAGTCTGTGTCGAAATCCAGGTGAGGACTCTCCAGGACCCCCATTGCATACAGCTGAAACACACAGGTGACAGACTGTCATTTAATACATCTAAACACACAGGTGAGTTCATAACCATTGTCCACATCATCATCAGTATCATCATTAAGTGCACTGCCAGATGACATTGGTGAACATGCTTCACATCTTGGGATCTCTACACCATGCAATATCCACATCTTGGGATCCCACACCACACAATCTCCACATCTTGGGATCCCACACCACACAATATCCACATCTTGGGATCCCACACCACACAATATCCACATCTTGGGATCCCACACCATGCAATATCCACATCTTGGGATCCCACACCACACAATCTCCACATCTTGGGATCCCACACCATGCAATAGCCACATCCTGGGATCTCTACACCATACAATCTTCATATCCTGGAATCTCCAGACCATGCAATCTCCACATCCTGGGATCTTCACATCCTGAGATCTCCACATCCTGGGATCTTCACATTCTGGGATCTTCACATTCTGGGATCTCCACACTATCAATGTTTAATTGTTCTAGCAGTTTGATTATTTCCACATCTTTCAAACTATCAAATGCTACCGGTGGCTTATGAAGCATAAGCATAGATCTTAAACTTGATCTTCTCTGACACCCTTCTTTATAGCTTTCAGTTGTAATCTCATCTTTTTCTATAACTAGAGCATTATCACTATGCCAGTCTGCTCCTGGCCTAGTTCTTGCTCTTATTAATCTGTCTCTGTTTGGAATATGTAGTCAATTTGATTGCAAACACGGAGTCACATGGTTTGGTCATGTGACAAGATTCGATACAAACAACATGAAGATAAATGGATGAGGCAGAGAGGGCAGGCCATCAACTAGAGGAACAGAAACAGAACAGAACACCACCTTGTAGACAGTCCACACAGCACCTTGACTAGAACACCACCTTGTAGACAGTCCACACAGCACCTTGACTAGAACACCACCTTGTAGACAGTCCACACAGCACCTTGACTAGAACACCACCTTGTAGACAGTCCACACAGCACCTTGTCTAGAACACCACCTTGTAGACA
This sequence comes from Cepaea hortensis, assembly GCA_963921405.1. NCBI lineage: Eukaryota > Metazoa > Mollusca > Gastropoda > Stylommatophora > Helicidae > Cepaea > Cepaea hortensis. The sequence continues at coordinate 115,078,353 of OY992886.1, read as the reverse complement.
GTCCACACAGCACCTTGACTAGAACACCACCTTGTAGGCAGTCCACACAGCACCTTGACTAGAACACTCTTCACAACCTCATGATGACAAGCATCACTGGGGCAATGGACAAACAGAAGCCAGAAATCATTAGTCGTCAGATGTACCTAAGACCCTGAGAGAATCAACCTGATTGGAGGGTCTTAATGGGTGTGAATCAACAAGAGTATCCAAACTGCTGGAGCTAGGAGTGAGGATGCCCACAGCAAAAAGAACACCACACAAAGTATGTAGACAACAGTCAAGCAGCACAGCATTGGTACAATTACCACAGTGTAGACATGAAACATTGAGCTTAATTATAAGATCTAGCAAACTGTATTCATGACACAATAATGACTCAGTTATCACAATTAGCAACTGTAGACATGAAACATTGAGCTTAATTATAAGATCTAGCAAACTGTATTCATGACACAATAATGACTCAGTTATCACAATTAGCAACTGTAGACATGAAACATTGAGCTTAATTATAAGATCTAGCAAACTGTATTCATGACACAATAATGACTCAGTTATCACAATTAGCAACTGTAGACATGAAACATTGAGCTTAATTATAAGATCTAGCAAACTGTATTCATGACACAATAATGACTCAGTTATCACAATTAGCAACTGTAGACATGAAACATTGAGCTTAATTATAAGATCTAGCAAACTGTATTCATGACACAATAATGACTCAGTTATCACAATTAGCAACTGTAGACATGAAACATTGAGCTTAATTATAAGATCTAGCAAACTGTATTCATGACACAATAATGACTCAGTTATCACAATTAGCAACTGTAGACATGAAACATTGAGCTTAATTATAAGATCTAGCAAACTGTATTCATGACACAATAATGACTCAGTTATCACAATTAGCAACTGTAGACATGAAACATTGAGCTTAATTATAAGATCTAGCAAACTGTATTCATGACACAATAATGACTCAGTTATCACAATTAGCAACTGTAGACATGAAACATTGAGCTTAATTATAAGATCTAGCAAACTGTATTCATGACACAATAATGACTCAGTTATCACAATTAGCAACTGTAGACATGAAACATTGAGCTTAATTATAAGATCTAGCAAACTGTATTCATGACACAATAATGACTCAGTTATCACAATTAGCAACTGTAGACATGAAACATTGAGCTTAATTATAAGATCTAGCAAACTGTATTCATGACACAATAATGACTCAGTTATCACAATTAGCAACTGTAGACATGAAACATTGAGCTTAATTATAAGATCTAGCAAACTGTATTCATGACACAATAATGACTCAGTTATCACAATTAGCAACTGTAGACATGAAACATTGAGCTTAATTATAAGATCTAGCAAACTGTATTCATGACACAATAATGACTCAGTTATCACAATTAGCAACTGTAGACATGAAACATTGAGCTTAATTATAAGATCTAGCAAACTGTATTCATGACACAATAATGACTCAGTTATCACAATTAGCAACTGTAGACATGAAACATTGAGCTTAATTATAAGATCTAGCAAACTGTATTCATGACACAATAATGACTCAGTTATCACAATTAGCAACTGTAGACATGAAACATTGAGCTTAATTATAAGATCTAGCAAACTGTATTCATGACACAATAATGACTCAGTTATCACAATTAGCAACTGTAGACATGAAACATTGAGCTTAATTATAAGATCTAGCAAACTGTATTCATGACACAATAATGACTCAGTTATCACAATTAGCAACTGTAGACATGAAACATTGAGCTTAATTATAAGATCTAGCAAACTGTATTCATGACACAATAATGACTCAGTTATCACAATTAGCAACTGTAGACATGAAACATTGAGCTTAATTATAAGATCTAGCAAACTGTATTCATGACACAATAATGACTCAGTTATCACAATTAGCAACTGTAGACATGAAACATTGAGCTTAATTATAAGATCTAGCAAACTGTATTCATGACACAATAATGACTCAGTTATCACAATTAGCAACTGTAGACATGAAACATTGAGCTTAATTATAAGATCTAGCAAACTGTATTCATGACACAATAATGACTCAGTTATCACAATTAGCAACTGTAGACATGAAACATTGAGCTTAATTATAAGATCTAGCAAACTGTATTCATGACACAATAATGACTCAGTTATCACAATTAGCAACTGTAGACATGAAACATTGAGCTTAATTATAAGATCTAGCAAACTGTATTCATGACACAATAATGACTCAGTTATCACAATTAGCAACTGTAGACATGAAACATTGAGCTTAATTATAAGATCTAGCAAACTGTATTCATGACACAATAATGACTCAGTTATCACAATTAGCAACTGTAGACATGAAACATTGAGCTTAATTATAAGATCTAGCAAACTGTATTCATGACACAATAATGACTCAGTTATCACAATTAGCAACTGTAGACATGAAACATTGAGCTTAATTATAAGATCTAGCAAACTGTATTCATGACACAATAATGACTCAGTTATCACAATTAGCAACTGTAGACATGAAACATTGAGCTTAATTATAAGATCTAGCAAACTGTATTCATGACACAATAATGACTCAGTTATCACAATTAGCAACTGTAGACATGAAACATTGAGCTTAATTATAAGATCTAGCAAACTGTATTCATGACACAATAATGACTCAGTTATCACAATTAGCAACTGTAGACATGAAACATTGAGCTTAATTATAAGATCTAGCAAACTGTATTCATGACACAATAATGACTCAGTTATCACAATTAGCAACTGTAGACATGAAACATTGAGCTTAATTATAAGATCTAGCAAACTGTATTCATGACACAATAATGACTCAGTTATCACAATTAGCAACTGTAGACATGAAACATTGAGCTTAATTATAAGATCTAGCAAACTGTATTCATGACACAATAATGACTCAGTTATCACAATTAGCAACTGTAGACATGAAACATTGAGCTTAATTATAAGATCTAGCAAACTGTATTCATGACACAATAATGACTCAGTTATCACAATTAGCAACTGTAGACATGAAACATTGAGCTTAATTATAAGATCTAGCAAACTGTATTCATGACACAATAATGACTCAGTTATCACAATTAGCAACTGTAGACATGAAACATTGAGCTTAATTATAAGATCTAGCAAACTGTATTCATGACACAATAATGACTCAGTTATCACAATTAGCAACTGTAGACATGAAACATTGAGCTTAATTATAAGATCTAGCAAACTGTATTCATGACACAATAATGACTCAGTTATCACAATTAGCAACTGTAGACATGAAACATTGAGCTTAATTATAAGATCTAGCAAACTGTATTCATGACACAATAATGACTCAGTTATCACAATTAGCAACTGTAGACATGAAACATTGAGCTTAATTATAAGATCTAGCAAACTGTATTCATGACACAATAATGACTCAGTTATCACAATTAGCAACTGTAGACATGAAACATTGAGCTTAATTATAAGATCTAGCAAACTGTATTCATGACACAATAATGACTCAGTTATCACAATTAGCAACTGTAGACATGAAACATTGAGCTTAATTATAAGATCTAGCAAACTGTATTCATGACACAATAATGACTCAGTTATCACAATTAGCAACTGTAGACATGAAACATTGAGCTTAATTATAAGATCTAGCAAACTGTATTCATGACACAATAATGACTCAGTTATCACAATTAGCAACTGTAGACATGAAACATTGAGCTTAATTATAAGATCTAGCAAACTGTATTCATGACACAATAATGACTCAGTTATCACAATTAGCAACTGTAGACATGAAACATTGAGCTTAATTATAAGATCTAGCAAACTGTATTCATGACACAATAATGACTCAGTTATCACAATTAGCAACTGTAGACATGAAACATTGAGCTTAATTATAAGATCTAGCAAACTGTATTCATGACACAATAATGACTCAGTTATCACAATTAGCAACTGTAGACATGAAACATTGAGCTTAATTATAAGATCTAGCAAACTGTATTCATGACACAATAATGACTCAGTTATCACAATTAGCAACTGTAGACATGAAACATTGAGCTTAATTATAAGATCTAGCAAACTGTATTCATGACACAATAATGACTCAGTTATCACAATTAGCAACTGTAGACATGAAACATTGAGCTTAATTATAAGATCTAGCAAACTGTATTCATGACACAATAATGACTCAGTTATCACAATTAGCAACTGTAGACATGAAACATTGAGCTTAATTATAAGATCTAGCAAACTGTATTCATGACACAATAATGACTCAGTTATCACAATTAGCAACTGTAGACATGAAACATTGAGCTTAATTATAAGATCTAGCAAACTGTATTCATGACACAATAATGACTCAGTTATCACAATTAGCAACTGTAGACATGAAACATTGAGCTTAATTATAAGATCTAGCAAACTGTATTCATGACACAATAATGACTCAGTTATCACAATTAGCAACTGTAGACATGAAACATTGAGCTTAATTATAAGATCTAGCAAACTGTATTCATGACACAATAATGACTCAGTTATCACAATTAGCAACTGTAGACATGAAACAATTACTGAATTATTACATCCAGCAGACTTTGGACATGCAAGGAAACAGTGTTACACCCGAGGCCACCTACATGCCACTAGAGCCCAACAATTACCTGGTATGCCAGAGCACATCGTCCCAGAGCAAACTGTGCAGTGTTGGTTCTATCCAGGCAGTCCACACAGTTGGTCCTGACTACGCCAGCCTGCCGGCAACCTGTGGCACCCCAGACCCCCTTCAGTGACTGCAGTCTGTAACAGATAGACAGCCATATTGTGTTCACCGTCACACTGTACAACAGTCATCTGATTCTACTCGTACTGATTAGCTGTCAGAGTCTGTGAATGTAGCATATTAATACGTATTTAGGCTGTCCTAGAGTCTGAGAGAGTAACATATTTCTACTTATTTAGGCTGTCCTTGAGTCTGTCAGTGTAACATTTTCTACTCATCGAGGCTGTCCTAGAGTCTGAGAATGTAATATATTTCTACTTACTGGCTGTCCTTGAGTCAGAGTGTAATATATTTCTACTTACAGGCTGTCCTTGAGTCAGAGTGTAATATATTTCTACTTACAGGCTGTCCTTGTGTCAGAGTGTAATATATTTCTACTTACAGGCTGTCCTTGAGTCAGAGTGTAATATATTTCTACTTACAGGCTGTCCTTGTGTCAGAGTGTAATATATTTCTACTTACAGGCTGTCCTTGAGTCAGAGTGTAATATATTTCTACTTACAGGCTGTCCTTGACTCAGAGTGTAATATATTTCTACTTACAGGCTGTCCTTGAGTCAGAGTGTAATATATTTCTACTTACAGGCTGTCCTTGAGTCAGAGTGTAATATATTTCTACTTACAGGCTGTCCTTGAGTCAGAGTGTAATATATTTCTACTTACAGGCTGTCCTTGAGTCAGAGTGTAATATATTTCTACTTACTGGCTGTCCTTGAGTCAGAGTGTAAAATATTTCTACTTACAGGCTGTCCTTGAGTCAGAGTGTAATATATTTCTACTTACAGGCTGTCCTTGACTCAGAGTGTAATATATTTCTACTTACAGGCTGTCCTTGAGTCAGAGTGTAATATATTTCTACTTACAGGCTGTCCTTGAGTCAGAGTGTAATATATTTCTACTTACTGGCTGTCCTTGAGTCAGAGTGTAATATATTTCTACTTACAGGCTGTCCTTGAGTCAGAGTGTAATATATTTCTACTTACTGGCTGTCCTTGAGTCAGAGTGTAATATATTTCTACTTACAGGCTGTCCTTGAGTAGATACTGAGCCTGTGAAGGCTGGACATTGAGAAAGTAGCCATTCTGTTTAATGCAGTACTTGGCAATTCTGTTGAGACTCAGCATGACATCGGCATTCTTTCTGTATCAACAACAGAGAAACACATCAATATGAGGAAGTGGGAAATAGTTTGACAGGGTTCAGGTATGTGCACTGAAGCTACTATAGAAGTTGGCACTGTTTCAGTTGGATTGAAAACCATGTTTGTGGTCTGGCCATATCTGGTATGATCACACTTGGGGCAGACAGTCACAACTCTACTACACAAGCTGGCACTGTGTACGCTGGATTGAACACCATGTTTGTGGTCTGGCAATATCTGGTATGATCACACTTGGGGCAGACAGTCACAACTCTACTATACAAGCTGGTACTGTGTACATTAGATTGAACACCATATTTGTGGGCTGGCAATATCTGGGATGATCACACTTGAGGCAGACAGTCACAACTCTACTATAGAAGCTGGCACTGTGTACGTTGGATTGAACACCATGTTTGTGGTCTGGCCATATCTGGTATGATCACACTTGAGGCAGACAGTCACAACTCTACTCTACAAGCTGGCACTGTGTACATTAGATTGAACACCATATTTGTGGTCTGGCCATATCTGGTATGATCACACTTGAGGCAGACAGTCACAACTCTACTATAGAAGCTAGCACTGTGTGCGTTGGATTGAACACCATGTTTGTGGTCTGGCCATATCTGGTATGATCACACTTGAGGCAGACAGTCACAACTCTACTATACAAGCTGGCACTGTGTACATTAGATTGAACACCATGTTTGTGGTCTGGCAATATCTGGTATGATCACACTTGAGGCAGACAGTCACAACTCTACTATACAAGCTGGCACTGTGTACGTTGGATTGAACGCCATGTTTGTGGTCTGGCCATATCTGGTATGATCACACTTGAGGCAGACAGTCACAAATCTACTATACAAGCTGGCACTGTGTACGTTGAATTGAACGCCATGTTTGTGGTCTGGCCTTATCTGATATGATCACACTAGGGGCAGAGAGTCACAACTCTACTATACAAGCTGGCACTGTGTACATTAGATTGAACACCATGTTTGTGGTCTGGCCATATCTGGTATGATCACACTTGGGGCAGACAGTCACAACCTCTACTTGTAACCAAACAATGCAAGCACTGAAACAATGGTGAAGAGGCTGACAATCTCAGACAACAAACTGCCACATGGCGGTGGAGCGAAGCACTGACATGCCAATCCCCAGATCATGTTGGCAATAGTGTAGACTGAGACTGATTGTGAGGTAGCCAAGGAAGATGTCAAGAACACAGATATAGTGGTAGAGGAATGCAGTCAGTGTTGCAGTTTGGGAGGTAGGCAAATAGCCCCGTACAGGATGACCACAGATTGTCCTTGGCTGTAGACAATGTGGACTGGATGGCCAGACTTAGACAGGCCTTGAGTGAAGGTAAAAGTTACTGTGATTATAAGAAGTTACTGTTGTTATAAGAAGTTACAGTCGTTATAAGAAGTTAATGTGATCATAAGAAGTTACTGTGATTATAAGCAGTTACTGTGATTATAAGAAGTTACTGTGATTATAAGAAGTTACTGTGATTATAAGAAGTTACTGTGATTATAAGAAGTTACTGTGATTATAAGAAGTTACTGTGATTATAAGAAGTTACTGTGATTATAAGATGTTACTGTGATTATAAGATGTTACTGTGATTATAAGAAGTTAATGTGAGTATAAGACGCTACTGTGATTATAAGACGCTACTGTGATTATAAGACGCTACTGTGATTATAAGAAGTTACTGTGATTATACGAAGTTACTGTGATTATAAGAAGTTAATGTGATTATAAAAAACTTCTACATGAGGACCAGCGGTGCGTATGTGCCACACTATCATCTGTGCTGAGTGTTCATAGTCCCCCTGCACCACTAAAGACTAGAAGCAGAGATAACAGGAGACAGCAGACCACAGAAACATTGACAACTCAGACTAGAAGCAGAGATAACAGGAGACAGCAGACCACAGAAACATTGACAGCTCAGACTAGAAGCAGAGATAACAGGAGACAGCAGACCACAGAAACATTGACAGCTCAGACTAGAAGCAGAGATAACAGGAGACAGCAGACCACAGAAACATTGACAGCTCATACTAGAAGCAGAGATAACAGGAGACAGCAGACCACAGAAACATTGACAGCTCAGACTAGAAGCAGAGATAACAGGAGACAGCAGACCACAGAAACATTGACAACTCAGACTAGAAGCAGAGATAACAGGAGACAGCAGACCACAGAAACATTGACAGCTCAGACTAGAAGCAGAGATAACAGGAGACAGCAGGCCTGTCAACGTCCTAAAGGCCTAGGGAAATGAAACTCGGGTTCAGACAGGCAACAAACTCCATTCTGATACTTTCTGATATAATTTATTAACGTAATCTGGCAAAGAATGGGTTTTGCAGCCAGTTACAATATTTACACTATCACAGGAGTTCATAACAAAGCAATCATACACATAACCATCACAGCAAAACTCTATCAACTATCTTATAATCAACAATCTTTAAATACACTGGTTTCTATCTATCAAGTCCCCCTTAAGCTAAACCCTGCTTCGTGTTCGGTGTCCGGTCGCCATCTGCCCTTCGACATGTGTCGGGCGAACACGGGGTGTAACTCTCTTCGAGCTTCTCATGGAACAGGTCCTGGCACACTGTAGGCGGGTTCCACCTGTGTCCACGGAGCTGTAGGCAAACTGACCCATCATTCTCGAAGGCTCTAGATTGGTCGAGCATTCGAGTGGTTCTGTTTACTCCCCCTTATATTGGGGTTATATCCCTTCTATAAATCCCTTCTAACTTTATGTCCATACCTACTCCATGTGAGACTTTGACAGGGTTCCCCTCCCCACTCTTGTGGGTTACTATATGCTAATTAGTCTGTACTAATTCTGTCACAGGATCACATGAAGTTGGTGGTTGTAGTTTCGTGGATGGGAACTTGGTAATCTATATACTTGCACTAATAACTCATGTATTTCCCCGTACAACAATTCAGGGTGATTGCTGAAGAGCTCCTATCTCTTCCGTATTCCTAAACATGCTTATCCGACCGAAGTTCCCTGACGCTTACAGTTGTATTTGCAACCACGCCCTTCTCAAGTATCCATATGATACCAGGATATTGAACTCTGTATTAGAGAGTTTCATCAAGACAAATTGTCTTGGCTTCTTTAAGAACACCTGCAATTCTTGTCCTGAATGTGTATTTTGATACACTTTTACTTCCGTATGTTTTATAGTGCCGAATATATATATTTACTTTTGTTTTCTCCCAAGTAACTACCTATGTTCTTGTTTGCCTGTTAGTGTGTCTACTCCCTCTTTACTTGCTGTAATAAAGTGTATGTGATTTACTTGTTAGTGTTTAATTTTGTGAGTGTATGTTTTACCTAATGTATAAAGTGTGTGCTACGTGTGTGTACGTGGTGTATAGTATAATTCTAAGCGTCACGAGTTGGAATATCCTTTATCATGAATTACGCCATTTGTGTAACGCATGAACAGGGTATTCAAACAGTGATTCTTAGAATAAACCTATTCTATTTAATACTAAACATGCATACAAAATTTAGACAAGTGTTACATTTTACATCAAAACGCAGACAAATTAAAATAAATACTTTTTGCGTACAATTTGTCCGCTCAGTATATCGCTCTCTCATTTAATTCATTTACTCTCTGATTCGTACACTTTTCATTCAACATAGTATTTTGTTAAAATATACAAATTAAGTTGAGGTAAATGTTGTCGCCCTTAGAAAAAAAAAAAAAACTTTGGCGATATATTATATTCAAAGCGCCAAGTACTATTTGTACTGGTGGTAACAAAATGGTTTGTAAGTTAAATTGGAATAATTTTAGGAAGAAAATTTTGAAATTGAATGAAATTATTATGACATATTATGATACAAAATGAAAAATTGACATGTTCACATATTTTATGTATATAATAATGCAACAATTTAATACATATTTAACTAATTAAATTAAACTAATTAAATCCATCGACGATCCGTGTGTTGTCGTTCTTTGTCCGTGTGTTTTTCAAATGATGTTACAGTTCATAGGTAACGTATTGGTGTCACAGTTCCGTGTAGTTGTTTCTCATATGTCGTAATAGTCATAATATATCGTTGCGGTTATGTCCAATGTTCTGTTCCGTTAGTTGGCGAAGTCCATTAAATTTACTCGTATGCAAAGTTCTTAATGTTCACATGGTAACTTTATGTTCTGTGGTTGATGAAATAAATTCACAATTCTTAATATGCACAGTTTGGATTCTTTATGCTGCACTGTTAATTGCCAATGTGGCGTAATACAAAGTTAGTGGTTCTAAAATTTTGAGTTATCTACCGTTTCATGTTTGCGATAGCTACAAGTAGCGTATTTGAATAGGCTGTCGACATTTCTGTAGTTCTACAGTAAGTGTAGAGGTACACTGAATTTCATGCAACAGAATAAAATATCACAGCTTATCATATGGCAACTAATTAATGTCAATAGTGTCAATCTGCTGGTGCTTTGGGTAATGTTGATAGAATATCCGCAATTAAGTTATCTTTGCCTTTAATATGATGGATTTCGAAATCGAAATCCTGTAACAAAAGGCAGCATCTTGCCAATCTGTGATTGTTTGGCTTGCCTTCTCTAATGACCAGCAGTGGCAAATTATCTGTGAAGACCACGAAGTGGGTACCAAGAAGGAACTTACGTAGACGGAGAACACAGAAAACCAAACTTAAGGCTTCCAACTCAGCTGTGGAATACCTGGTTTCCGCCGCTTTCAATTTCCGGCTGACATACAGGATTGGATGTTTCACGCCTTCATATTCTTGCATTAGACATCCTCCGATCGCGATAGCACTTGAATCTGTGGTTAATATAAATGGTAAATCTGTGTTTGGTAATCTGAGTATGGGTGGATTGGAAAAAATAGATTTCAATTTGCAAATTGCATCCTCTAAACTGATACTCTTACATAGTTTATCTGGTTGACTTTTGGTCAACAAATTTGAAAAAAACTGATGTGATTTCTGTCCAGTTTGGTATAAATTTGGCATAATAGTTCACAAGCCCTAAAAGACTCCTGACCTGTTTTTTTGTAGTTGGTACTTGCAGGTTCAGGATATTTGATACAATTCTGTCATCTGTGAGTAGTTTACCTTCTGAAATTCTATGACCTAAGAAGTCGATCTGTCTATAATATTTCAACCTTGGAAGGTTTGACAGTTAGTCCAAAGAGAAGAATTTGATTGAAGACTTGTCAAAGTGTTTCTAAATGAGAAGTCATGTCTGTAGAACGGACACAGATATCATCTATATAAGACTGTACATCATTGATGTCATGTAATAAAAGTCTGGTTAATCTAACAAATGTGGCAGGTGCGTTTTTTAAGCCAAAAGGAAGATATCTCCATTCATATAAACCCAACGGTGTTGAAAATGCGGTTATATGCATTGAAGAGGGAAATAATGGTATCTGCCAATATCCTTTTGTCAAATCAAGTTTCGAAAAAATGGATGATTTGGACATATTTAAAATAAGGTCTTCACAACTGTACATCGGTTCTGCATCAGTCGTTGTTACTACGTTTACTTTCCTGTAATCTATGCATAAACGGATAGTTTGGTCCTTTTTCTTCACGAGGACGATTGGTGAAGAGTACTCGGACATAGATTTTTGGATTATTTTGTTTCGTTCTAAGTCCAATATTTCCTTGTCAAGATTTGACCTATTATAATGTAGTGGAATCGAGTATGGTCTACACTTGATAGGCGTTAAATCTGTCAAGATGATAGAGTGCGTTATTTTCTCAGTACGTCCAGGTCGGTTTGAGAAGATTGTTTTATAGTCGTTGAGAAGAGACAGAATGTCTTGTCGTAGCTGTTGTGTCACAGTGTCGGAAATTTTTATGTCTTGTACTGTACCGTCGTCGTTTGTGATAGGTACAGGAATTTCAATGTTGTCTATGTCAGTCTGATTTATTACTGATGCTACTGTTTGTAGATTGTCCTCAATGTCATTGTCGTCATCGTCAAGAAGAATTGTTGCTAATGTGTCGTTGACTTCGTCGTCTTCGTCGTCAAGAAAAATTGTCGCTAATGTGAAATTGTTTTCATCGTCTTCGTTGTCCATAGAATGTGTCGTTAACGTAGATTTGTCTAGATTCTCGTTTGTCATAGTGTCGTTAAGAAGTCTGGTTGGAGCTGTGGTTTCGTTTTGGTTGTCGTTCTTGTCAGTTTGGTTATTGTCCCCTGTTTTCTCTGTCTGATTGTCCATGTCACTGTCGTTTCTGGAATAAAATGGTTTTAACATGTTTACATGGAAAATTTTTAATTTGCCATTTAAAGAAATTTCGTAATCAACTTCCGAAATTCTTCTGGTAACTCTAAATGTTCCTTGCCAAGAGGTTGATAGTAAATCTCTCTTGTCAGGTAATAATAACAACACCTCTTGGTTGGGTTGTGATACAATAGTTCTTGTACCCTTATTGGCATATTGCCTGTATATAAAACCTTTCTCCTGTAAAGATGTTCAGGCAATTATACAGGATCTGATGATTTTGTCTCTGGTGTTAGTGACTAAATCATAGGTGGAAACTGGTAATTGGGTGTTTACGGGTTGTGATATCATATCTCTGTAAATAGAGAGAGGTCCTCTTGGATTTGCTCCATATATTAATTCGAAGGGAGAGAACCCAGTGCTCGAATGTGGCACTTCTCTATAAGCGAACAGCACCGTTGGGAGAAGTGTATCCCAATCAGCTGGATTTTCAGCTGTCACTTTGGCTAACATATGTTTTAGGTCCCCGTTTACTTTTTCGCAGATTCCGTTCGTGGATGGTCTGTAGGGGCTTGTAAAACATTGTTTTATGCCGAGTAACTTAGTTACCGATTGAGTGGCATTAGAGATGAATTGCGTCCCTCTATCTGATATTATTTTCTCCGGAAAGCCAAAACGGGAGAATATTTGTAAAAATACATCCGTCACATCTTTAGAGGAGGTTGATTTTAACGGAATCATTTCTACCCACCTTGAACACAGATCAACGAGTGTAAAAATGTAACGATTTCCTCTGTTTGAAATGTGGTTTAAAGGTCCCACTAAATCAACCGCAACTATTTGAAATGGTCTTGAGGCAGTTGTGGTTGGTTGAACTTCTGCAGTAGGGTTTTTCCCCTTTTTAATTAATTTCTGACAGATGTCACAAGATTTACAATAGTTTTTTATGTGCTGGCAAAATTTAGGCCAATAAAATTGGCTCAGGACTCTGGCCCTGGTTTTTTCGTATCCCATGTGACCACCGAAAGGTGAGTCGTGGGCCATGTGAAGCACTTTATCACGATGTATCTTAGGTAATACCACTTGCTGTATAGTGGCTTGATTTCTGGTATATAACCTGGTTAAAATATTGTTATTTAGTGTGAAAGTCCAAGAAGCGTTTTTCGTCAATTTTGGTTTTAATCCTACCAGTCGGAAATAATTCGAAAGAGTTGGATCGGTTTTTTGTTCTCGGATAAAGTCAGTGGTGGTAATTTCAGGTGAAATAATTTGTAGCGACTCGTGAAGTTGTTCGTCGTGGGTTTTGTGAGTCATTTGATTGGTCACTGCATTGGCGTATTCTGTCTGTTGTTGCACATTTACAGGTTCATAATTTTGCACTTTGATGGCATCCTCAATTCGAGGTTTTATGCTGATGGTGTCATTTAAAGATTCCACTGCCCCTGTGTTGTGCACCTCTGTGAATTCATTTAGAATTCCGTCATTGGTGGTCTCCCTTACGCTTTTGGCAGTTTGAGACATAAAATTGTGTTCTTTTGTTCTGGGATAACTGCTTGATGTTTGGATGCAGTTTTTCCGTTCCCATTCTTTGATATCTTCTTCAGAACAGGATTTTATGTTGGGAAGATCCCCAAGAATAATATCTGCGCACAGATTTTCTAACACCGCGCACAGCACTTGTCCTGACACAAAAGGTGTTTGAATTTTGGCTAGTGCCAAGGGGTATCTTTCGATGGTACCTGTGAATGTGCGACATGTCACATAGTCGTGTGTGTAGTCTTTGTCATTAATTAAAGTCCTTTTAATGCCAACCAGAGTCGCTCCACTATCCCGCATGACTGTACAAAGTTTGTTATTTACAATACCTTTTACAAATTTTAACTTGCCTTTTGACGCTAAGGCTGCATTGGCCATTTCGTTGGATATAGGGATTGTATGGCCACATTCAAGGGTGGTATCCAACTGGAACTTTTTACATGTGTTACAGGTGTTATTCTTGGTGGTATTAATGACTTCTAAAGCATTCACTGATTCATTCTCACTTTCATTCTTGATGTCCACTGGTTTAGCTCTTTGATGTCTTCATCCGTAGATGTATCTACTAATGCTGCATTGGCCTGTTTCATCATCTTGCGGCCGTCACAACGTCCACTATAATGGCCGTACGCTACAAAAGTAACATTTGACCGCTCTCCTATAAGCGTTTCTTTTGTTTCTTTGTTTTTCCACCATCATTTGGAGGTGATGTGGGTAGGTTGGTGCTTTATCACATATAGCGTACTGTTCATGAGTTAAATGACAATATTGACATAGGACTGGTTTTGAGAATTTGGAGCGTTGTTTGAATTTGTTATCACTTGGTTTAGAGTATTTGGTGTTTGTGACAGCTGCTGTTTCATTCTGACTACTGTTTAATTGAAAAATGTCACGATTTGCTGTGAAATAAGCACTCCCTTTCTGTTCGACTTCTTGAATAGTCTTACAATCACTTTGTCTTAGAAATTTAGAGAAAGGAGTGGGTATTGTGTTCATAATCTTGTCAATTATTATTAGTTCTTTTAGTTTTTCATAGCTGTTGTTTGTCTTCGCTGAGGTAATCCATTTAGTGCAAATATCTTGGACTGTAGACACGTAGTCTATGAACATTTGGTTAGGTGATGGTGACAATTTTGAAAACTGTAATTGATAACCTGCTGTGTCTAATGAAAAATGTTGTAATATTCTCTGGTTTAGATAGTCGTAATCTTTCCTCATGTCTTGTGGAATTGTTTCAATCACTTTTAAGGGCTCTAATGCTAAGTTTCTCATAAGGATAAATGCCCAATCGACTTTTGAAATGCTATGATATGACATTAAACATTCAAAGTTCTCTAAATATGCACTTATGGAATCTCCGGAACAGAAAGGTTTGACAAAGCCTTTATATTTATTGTATTTTTGCTCCTCTTCTTTACTCCTTAATTTATTTACCGAAATTTCCATGTTGGAGTCAATTGCCATTTGTTTGACTTTTAATTGCGTTTGCGTTTCGATTTCCCTTTGTTTCAAAGCTAATTCTATTTCTAACTTTTTTGTTTCTGCGTTTAATTGAGCTTGTTTGCTAGCAGCCTCAATTTCTAGTATTTTATTCTCCGCTTGCCTCTTTTCATTCTCCATTTGCATCTTTTTCTCTTCAGCCTCCATTTGTAGTCGTTTTTGTTCTCTTTCCGCTGCCCTGTCTTCTCTCGCTATGTTTTCTGAATGCGTTTTTTGCGCCCATTCTGACAGTTTATCTGCAGTGTAACCTAATTTCAGTCCTAACTCAATACACTGTTCTAGTGTTGACATTTTGTAAATTTAACTAAATTAAAATTTTTAGAAATTAAATCCCTTTGGAAATAGTTTGGGTGTACAAAAATTGGTTATGTCCCTTAATGTTTACATACACACTTTCTATAGAATAAATTCAAATGGTCATGAAATTTGCATGTATATATCATAAATTGAAATACATAGAAAAATGTTACATCAATGCAAAGAAATATGAGTATCGTTTAGGGATACAATAAGCATGAAACCTATGGGACTTATCTGATTTACTGGTTTCTTTGCTGTAGTGTTGTTGTTTGGTTCTCCGGTTCTTTCGCTACTGCTGGAGAACAATTTACATGCATACAACTTTTCGCGGAACAATCTGTCATTGGAATGAAAAAGATTAGTATCTTGTCACAGTTATTGTCCAGTCATGTCAATGTTAAATTTTATAAACATGGTTTCTAAGTAACTTTTCTAGAGGGACTACGATAGTTTATGAACAGATGAGAAGATAGTCGCTGTAAACTTGAGACTTTGTCGTGTATGAATGTTAATATATTTTACTTGGAAAAACCAAGAGCTGTCAAGAAAGTGAAGTAGAATTTAATCGTCTTGAGCTTGCCAAAACCGGCTTGAGCCCCCAAATAACCTGTCAATGTCCTAAAGACCTAGGGAAATGAAACTCGGGTTCAGACAGGCAACAAACTCCATTCTGATACTTTCTGATATAATTTATTAACGTAATCTGGCAAAGAATGGGTTTCGCAGCCAGTTGCAATATTTACACTATCAAAGGAGTTCATAACAAAGCAATCATACACATAACCATCACAGCAAAACTCTATCAACTATCTTATAATCAACAATCCTTAAATACACTGGTTTCTATCTATCGAGTCCCCCTTAAGCTAAACACTGCTTCGTGTTCGGTGTCCGGTCGCCGTCTGCCCTTCGACGTGTGTCGGGTGGACACGGGGTGTAACTCTCTTTGAGCTTCTCGTGGAACAGGTCCTGGCACACTGTAGGCGGGTTCCACCTGTGTCCACGGAGCTGTAGGCAAACTGACCCATCATTCTCGAAGGCTCTAGATTGGTCGAGCATTCGAGTGGTTCTGTTTACTCCCCCTTATATTGGGGTTATATCCCTTCTATAAATCCCTTCTAACTTTATGTCCATACCTACTCCATGTGAGACTTTGACAAGACCACAGAAACATTGACAGCTCAGACTAGAAGCAGAGATAACAGGAGACAGCAGACCACAGAAACATTGACAGCTCAGACTAGAAGCAGAGATAACAGGAGACAGCAGACCACAGAAACATTGACAGCTCAGACTAGAAGCAGAGATAACAGGAGACAGCAGACCACAGAAACATTGACAACTCAGACTAGAAGCAGAGATAACAGGAGACAGCAGACCATAGAAACATTGACAGCTCAGACTAGAAGCAGAGATAACAGGAGACAGTAGACCACAGAAACATTGACAGCTCAGACTAGAAGCAGAGATAACAGGAGACAGCAGACCACAGAAACATTGACAGCTCAGACTAGAAGCAGAGATAACAGGAGACAGTAGACCACAGAAACATTGACAGCTCAGACTAGATGCAGAGATAACAGGAGACAGCAGACCACAGAAACATTGACAGCTCAGACTAGAAGCAGAGATAACAGGAGACAGCAGACCACAGAAACATTGACAGCTCAGACTAGAAGCAGAGATAACAGGAGACAGCAGACCATAGAAACATTGACAGCTCAGACTAGAAGCAGAGATAACAGGAGACAGCAGACCATAGAAACATTGACAGCTCAGACTAGAAGCAGAGATAACAGGAGACAGTAGACCACAGAAACATTGACAGCTCAGACTAGATGCAGAGATAACAGGAGACAGCAGACCACAGAAACATTGACAGCTCAGACTAGAAGCAGAGATAACAGGAGACAGCAGACCACAGAAACATTGACAGCTCAGACTAGAAGCAGAGATAACAGGAGACAGCAGACCATAGAAACATTGACAGCTCAGACTAGAAGCAGAGATAACAGGAGACAGCAGACCATAGAAACATTGACAGCTCAGACTAGAAGCAGAGATAACAGGAGACAGTAGACCACAGAAACATTGACAGCTCAGACTAGATGCAGAGATAACAGGAGACAGCAGACCACAGAAACATTGACAACTCAGACTAGAAGCAGAGATAACAGGAGACAGCAGACCACAGAAACATTGACAGCTCAGACTAGAAGCAGAGATAACTGGAGACAGCAGACCACAGAAACATTGACAGCTCAGACTAGAAGCAGAGATAACAGGAGATAGTACTAGTAGACTACAGAAACATTGACAGCCCAGAAACACCAGGAAAACTTGCACCTCCAAATATGAAGCAGACTGGTTTGTTCAGCAAGGTTCTGTTGTCATCTGCTGTAGGTCAGAGTTCAGCTAGAGAACAGGCCTGTGTGTGTGAGTGGTTCATGTTACAAACACTCTTGGGTTAAACTGCAGTCAAGCTGTGGACATGTGAAAACATTACTAGCCACCAAGTGGAGGGCAGCATACAAAATACAATAACAACAAGAGAGGATATTGTGGTGAGAAGCCTGCATCAGCAAACAACAAGAAGAAAATGCAACAACACATAAATCAGAGAAATGACACCACAGTGACTACATTAAGGCATCAAATTGTGAAATCCTGTGACATAAAAAGAACACAGTGAAATAACATATGTGTATGTGATCATTAACTAAGTTCATATTGTATCTTATTCTAATAATTTCTCTACTGATTTATTTCTTACTTATTGTGCTAATGTTTATTTCACATGATTCCACAAGTTTGTGCCTTCACATAGTCACTGTCATGTCATTTTTGTGGTTTGTGTCTTGTTGCATGTGGTTTTTGTTGTTGTTTGCTGATGAAGGCTTGTCATCACAATGTCACCAAATGTTAGAGAAATGGAGCAGCAGCAGACACCAAGACGGTTACCTTTTGTTGACCCTGGCCATGTCGAAGCCGATGTACTGCATCTTGTGTTCAGCTGGCAGGAACTGGTTGAGGTATTCAATGGTGCTGATGTAGTCATTGCTCAAGATACTCTCATGTTGTTTGTTCTCTTTTGTCTGAAGACAACAACAACAACTATTGTCAGCATTCATCATTATATCCCTGTGTGACAGGGCAAAGGTCAGACTAACAGAACAGGGAGAAACATGGGAGAACAGGCAGACATCATCATCATCTAGTGTCATCTCCAGAGTGAAGATTAGCGGTAATGGATCACCAACACTTTCTGTACTGGTCTTTCATTGTACATTCTGCTAGACTGTATCCTAAAATATCATTATGTTATTGTACATACTGCTAGGCTTTATCCTGACCATATATTAATGTTGTCTGTCCATTTATATTCTTGATGCCCTGTGGCTATGTGGCCTCAATTTTCCACTCTATTATGGTTCCCAGTAGACTATTATGTTCATTGATGTGACCCAAGCACCTTGTGTTTCTCATGATTATCTCCTCCATGGGGGGGGGGGGGGCGCATGCGCGGCATGGGGGGGGGGGGCTGAGTGGTCTCGAGGTATGGTATCCGCCTTGAGTGCTGGAGGTCCCAGGTTCAAGCCCCCGTGAGGGTCGGGATTTTTTCACGTGGAATTCTAGTAACAAAATTTCCTCTGGTCTCTGGGTAGTGAGATCGGATGCCCGTGTGCATTGTTGCGCACGTAAAAAATCCCTTAACAGTTCGAAATCGAAAAAGAGTAGCCTAATGGCGCTGCCCGGGCAAAATTTTGAGTTAAAAATCTACCCAAAGTATTTCAGGATCCTCGCCAGTGCTATGGAGTTCGTGCATTGACCTGTGTTTCTCTGGACTCAGGCATGAGTTAGGAGCAGAACAGAGCACTTATGAGTTACACCTGTGTGCCATGATGTTAATCCGTCGTCTAAACTAAACTATCTCCTCCAGCAGAACACTTGTTATACTTTGATGTACCAGAATATTCTTTTTGTTTTTATTCCAACATAAGAAACTCACTCCAGTCTTGTGGGGGACCACATGTCACAAGCCTCAAACCTCATGATGTTAGTACAGGTCTGTGTTTCCACTCCGTACACTTTTTTCACATATCCTTTACAGGACATTGCTGTCAACATCAGCATCTTTCAGCTGATTGTTGATTTCTTGGCAAGATTACGCTCAGTAGTTTGTCATTGCTTTCTGAGCGAACGGCTCAAATACCCCATAAGTTACCGACACGGAGAGGACACACAGGACACAGCATATGGTTTACACATGGAGGCTTCTACAGGTGCTGCAGTGTCCTCCAACACATGACATCAGGACAATCTCACAGCACTGACACACAGGACACAGCACATAGTTTACACATGGAGGCCTCTATAGATGCTGCAATATCCTCCAACACATGACACTAGGACAATCTCACTGCGCTGTAAAAACTGCATCATCCATCCACAGATCTGAGACTGCTAATGTGCTTGCTGCCCAGTGATGCACAACCACACTGGGTCCTGGCTACCCACAAGGATTAAACAAGTTTAGAGATAATTCTGGTTGCTAGCGGTCACGTCACGCCCTTACAACAAGATAGAAGATCATGAAACAGCACTTGATCTATAGTCAGACAGTAACTTCTGATACAAATAAATAAAATTACACAATATAAGTCACACAACCACAGCCAGACTAACTAGAACAAAGACATAAAAGACATAGGTAAACAATTTAGTTGTACCCACACACAATACAAGTCACTATATCATAACGTAGTAGAAAGTAGAACAAATGTCAAGTCACACAATCTAGTGCTAGTCACACAGAAGACAAGTCACATAGAAGACAAGTCACACAGAAGACAAGTCACACAAACACACCATGACAAAGTAGAACTCAATGCACACAATGTGTTCTCAATTCAGGGAAATAATATGGCCCTGTTATGCCTATTTAAAGATAACATATGTTAGCTATATCAGTCAGAGACATCCTTTCTTAGTCATTGACCAATCAGAGACATCCTTTCTTAGCCACTGACCAATCAGAGATATACTTTCTTAGTCACTGACCAATCAGAGATATCCTTTCTTAGTCACTGACCAATCAGAGATATCCTTTCTTAGTCATTAACCAATCAGAGATATACTTTCTTAGCCACTGGCCAATCAGAGACATCCTTTCTTAGTCACTGACCAATCAGAGACATCCTTTCTTAGTCATTGACCAATCAGAGACATCCTTTCTTAGTCATTGACCAATCAGAGACATCCTTTCTTAGCCATTGACCAATGAGAGATATACTTTCTTAGCCACTGGCCAATCAGAGATATCCTTTCTTAGTCACTGGCCAATCAGAGATCTCCTTTTCCAGGCACAGTTCACTTAACAGAGTGATAGTTGTGTAGCCAGTCATCAACAGTGTGGAACTCTTGCCTGGCTGTGGCTACAACACCACACATTCAGCAGCCCATGTGAGCATGATGATGTTGTCACCTACAACAACCATGTCTGATTTCACTCACCTTGACCAGGTTGAGAATGATGGTAGGAGTCCCATATCTACACAAGAGCTGGTTAAAGTGCATGCCTGCAGCACTGGAGTAGGGGTCCCTTTGATCCACTGAAAGCACATGAAACAGAAAACCCACACACAATAACAGTGTATATAGCAGAATGAACAAGATGGCTTGGCCCAAACCCACACATGGTTATCAATTCCCAGCGGGAATAAAAATTAATATTAATAAGATATGTATATATGTATTACAGGTATTAAGAATATTAAAACGGGTTTAGAAGAACGGGAGAGTATGAATAACTCGTATTAATATAAATCAGAAGTTATATGTCGTAATCTTCCACGCCGTCTGTAATCTCGTGTCAAAGGTCATGCACATCTAATGTGGCCTTTCAAAGCTACACCCATATTACTATACTTGTCCTGAGTGAAGACATTCCTTCACATGGTATAGAATCACTATGGATATCACATTAGTCTGTGGAATTACACAATTTCCTAAAATCTATGAGGCTTGAAGAATGGTTGGCAACAGAACAGAAGATTATCTGTGTACTCTAGTCTTATATCAGATGTATGTATGTCAGCCCAGTGGGCTATAACATATGTAAATACATTATCTTGTGTGTACTACTGCGACTCAATTGTAGAGGCAACACATACAGTTGGGTGAATGACTTACAGGATATGAGACTGAGAGCGACAATATCTTACAATACGAGATCGTCTAGTTACGACCACTCACACGAGGTTGCCGTTGTACTGTGATTGCAGGTTGTTATGTACTTACGCTGATTGAAGCTACACCTGACTACAACAGCGTACCAACTACCAATGTTTTCTAAGCGCCAATTCACAATCATCGTGGCTTACTTGCCACTCCTGTGTTAATATAGCACTCACTAATAAAATTAAGTGCTGCTTAGCACAGACTTTAATAATACTCAGATACTTAACCATAGTAAAAGTAATCTAAGAACAGTGACAATAGACAATAGGTTACGGAAAAGCTCACACCTAATATCCAGTGAGGAGAGTCATGAAAATCATCGTTGACTGAGAAGGAGGAGAAACCAGACTTTGAGAACCACGACTGCCAGCTGCGAGGACAGGAAGTTGAAGATAAGTGGCAGACATCCCTGTCTGAGCCACACCTCAACTAACTTATCAATCCTGGCTAGAGCCAAGATACAGTCAAGGATTGTATTTGAAAAGAGCCATAAGTGCTCAGTGGATAAAACACCAAAACTCTTGTAGGACTTAGGATTCAAGAACCAAATATATGTTTGTGGTTAGTAATCTTTTGTGTCACGTTAAATAAATATAATCCTTAAAAAGATATACATTTTTATAACGTAATTCTTAGCCTTTAAATGCATTTACTAATACTATAACTTAGTAGATCTATAGATCTAGTATGATAGGGCGGAAGTGTGTACTTTATTATTCGTTTTTTTATCTCTGTGTTGTGAGACCCTGTAAGATGGGGGGCTCCTTTACTTCCCAGGCTCAGTGTAGCAGGACACATAGGCATATGGCCTAAACTCTAGTTGCTGTTGGTCGCCTTACTTTCCCTCGCCTGACCACTGTTTAGTCTAGATCTTCTCTGGGGCCTGTACATTCATACAGCCTAGATTTATGAGCCATTCGATCTCTTATTTGGCAGTGAATAGTCTTTCATTCAGAAAGTCCACTTGTCCTTTCTTTTGGTGTGAGAAATCTCCATAATTAGTCTGTGACAACGCTACAACACGAAACATATGCTACAGAACTTACATGAAATAGTTGGTTTGGGAACAATTTTGGAAGTATCTTGTGACCAGAACAAAGGCACAGAGCCACGCAGCTGGACAAATGATGAGACTTTTCCTCGATCCAAGAATGTGACTGATGTGTCCTGTACAATCTGCTCTGTCTCTATTTCATTAGCCACATATCCCTGCAGACATGAACACACGTGTGAGTCTACATGCCTCACTGACATGCATAATACATAAACCCATCACCATATGTATGTCAGGGATACATGACACATGTCAGGGTAGAAATAGATTACATATGAGGGCAGAGAAGACAAGTGTTACACACAGAGGATATACATGACAAGTGTTACACACAGAGGGTAAAGATGACAAGTGACACACCTGAAGGTAGAGATAAGTCACACATGTGAGGGTAGAGGTGGCACACATGAGACAGGAGATGACAAGTGAAGTGTGTGAGAGCAGAGATGACAGGTGACACATGTGAGGGTAGAGGTGGCACACATGAGACAGGAGATGACAAGTGAAGAGTGTGAGAGCAGAGATGACAGGTGACATATGTGAGGGTAGAGGTGATAGGTGGCACACATGAGACAGGAGATGACAAGTGAGGTGTGTGAGAGCAGAGATGACAGGTGACACATGTGAGGGTAGAAATGAGGTACACATGTGAGGTGACACGATCCAAATGTATTTTCCTTGGATGGACCATGGTGTATACGACTGTATGGGAAGAGGGTTGATACAGGGCTATGTTCCATCAACAAATTGTGAATATTATGGGACAAGTATGTCACATGTTATGAGGGTGTAGATGTTATATTCTGGAGGTATATAATCAACAACAATTCTCTGCTCACAAGAAAGATGCCAAACTGCTGATCTAGAACAATCACATTCACTTAACACAAACCTCCAGGTTGACCCCTCGTTTGAGAAACCTGGTTCCAGCAAACTGGTTTGACCGCCTCCCAATCAGAGTCAAGTAGACAGATTTGCCAAATACGCATACATCTAAATTGGGTCAAGGCTAAGGATCATCTTACACATGTCCCTAATTGAGTTTGTACCCTCTGTTACACCGTATATCTATAATGTTAAACGATTTATTTATAATGTTACAACATATATTTATAATGTTATACCCTATACGTATATGTTATACTTTAAACCTGTAATTTTAACACCTATGCCTATATTGCAATACATTATACCTATAATGTTATAACCTATCCCTATAATGTTATAACCTATTCCTATATTGTTATACCACATACCTATAATGTTATACCTCATACCTATAATGTTATCAACATTCAGACTCATGTTATTTGGTAGTTTGTGTGATAACATTCAGTCAAATATGATATCCCTGAAGACCTCAGGTGTTTCATCAGGTGCACTTAACCAAAAGACAATACAGTGCAACAGTCCAAGCTAACCAGTACCATGTGTTCAAACCCATACCACACACACACACAGACAACACAGAAGGATACTGCTCTGGCCAATGAATCCATGGATGATGTACAGAATCCAGTCAGAGTGTACGTGACATTCAAAATCTTTCAGTAGATGGTTGTTCCAAACAAACTTTCTGCAGGGTGCGTTTTTTACACCAAAGACAGTATTATCTGAAAGCAGTCAACATTGATGATGTCACAGATGATAGTGCTGAACAACCGGTCACTCACATGTCATATCTACAGGAGGTCTGGCCGTGTCAGGCATATTATTGTGGGTGTGTGTGTGTGTGCCTCCCCTCCACCTGCAGCTGTCATGATTATGATGATGCTGTGTTCACAAGTACAACTGTTCTCACTGCCTTCCTGACACAACTTCTAGCTTCATGGTTGCCAGCATTACTTTGTGCGTGTGCGCACTCATGCACACACTCACACACATTTGCAGCAATATATCAGAAATTGTTTCCATACACATATTTGCATTTATTTTCACAGATATACAACTGTTTACACAGTGAGTATGCAATGTTATGGTAGATTATTGTTTGTGTATGACTGGTGGCTTGTGTGTACATGATGGGTGGCTTGTGTGTACATGGTTGGTCACAAGCATGCATGGCAGGTATGCCCACAGTTGGTGGATTGTATACATGGCTTGTGTGTACATGGTTGGTGACTTGTGTGTACATGGTTGGTGCCTTGCCATGAATTACACCTAATCTTCCTTAGACAAGACCCTCAAACAACATGCTCACACAAACAGTGTAGGCAAAAATATCCACCTGTGACTGTGCCAGTCAGTTTTATACTGAGAACATTTTATGTGACTATGTGCCAGTCAGTTTTATACTGAGAACATTTCATGTGACTATGTGCCAGTCAGTTTTATATTGAGAACATTTCATGTGACTTTGTGCCAGTCAGTTTTATACTGAGAACATTTGATGTGACTATGTGCCAGTCAGTTTTATACTGAGAACATTTCATGTGACTATGTGCCAGTCAGTTTTATACTGAGAACATTTCATGTGACTTTGTGCCAGTCAGTTTTATACTGAGAACATTTCATGTGACTTTGTGCCAGTCAGTTTTATACTGAGAACATTTCATGTGACTATGTGCCAGTCAGTTTTATACTGAGAACATTTCATGTGACTTTGTGCCAGTCAGTTTTATACTGAGAACATTTCATGTGACTTTGTGCCAGTCATCATTATAGTAGAACATTTCATGTGACCCTGTGCCAGTCATTGTTATACTGAGAACATTTCATGTGACTATGTGTCAGTCAGTTTTATACTGAGAACATTTCATGTGACTTTGTGCCAGTCATTGTTATACTGAGAACATTTCATGTGACTTTGTGCCAATCATTGGTATACTGAGAACATTTCATGTGACTTTGTGCCAGTCATTGTTATACTGAGAACATTTCATGTGACTTTGTGCCAATCATTGTTATACTGAGAACATTTCATGTGACTTTGTGCCAGTCATTGTTATACTGAGAACATTTCATATGACGTTGTTCCAGTCATTGTTATACTGAGATGTTCATGTCATATTTATTCCAGCACTTCATGGCTATACAGTAAAATCTTGGTTTTCGTTGCCTTCGGTTATCTTCGGTTTTAGTTTTCGTAGATTTTTTCCGCAAAAAATTTGTCTCGGTTTTCATCAGTTGCCTCGGATTTCTTCGGTGTGCCCACATGACCTCGCTGCTAATTTTGCAAAACCAAAGGGACCCATATATTCTTCTGCTCAGTTTGGCATTGTTTTTCGTTGTGTGAGCATCACTTGCTAATAATAAAATACGAGAGTGGCATTAAGATTGCTAAAATCGGCCGCATGTACGGGAAGTCGTCATCCAGGATAAGTTCCATTGTGGAGAAAAATTAAGCAATAAAAGAGGCTAATGTAACGAAAGACGTGAATGTGCTAACGAAACAGAGATCGCAAACAATTGAAGATGACAAACAGTTATTATTACTTTGGATAAATCAACACCAGTTAGATGGCGATTCTGTTTCTGAGGCAATCATATGTGAAAAGGACAGACTGCTGTATACCGATCTCATTAAGAAAATGCCTGGGACGAGTGCTAGTGTGCTTAGTGATTTTAAGGCCAGCAGAGGATAGTTTGAAAAATTCAAGGGGCACCCAGGCATAAACATTGTTACTAGGCATGGCGAAGGTGCGAGTTCGGGCAAGTCTGGGGCAGAAAAATAGTAGAAGGGGAAGTAAATAAGTCACAAATGGCTGTAGAAAAATAACTAAATATGATAACAACTTGAAACCAGTTTATTGTTATACATACATTGTCCCTTTATTTCTCAGCATAATTTCCACCAACATTGATGCACTTATCCCATCGTTTTATCAGTCCTCCCAAACTGGCTGCATAGAACTGTGTAATCTATTTTCTAAACCACGTTTTCACTTTACATTCATTTAGACAGCAGATAAGCATGCGCAGACAATACTGTGTAGTAATACAAGTACAGAGAGAAGCACAGATAACAGAAAAATATACCCATCTACCCAACCTGCCTCTAGGCCTGGGACAGGGTCATTGACTGGTAGTGTATACTGATACACAGCTCACCCTTTCTGGTGTCTTGGTCCTGTAGAGGTGTATCACTGGCAGTGGCTTGAATAGTGTCATCATCCTCTTTGCCAGAATCTTGTGCTCGACCTTCTCTGGGTGAGGCAACAAAGTCAGTATCACTGTCATCTGTCCACAGAGAGGACACTCTGGGAGACGATCTCCTGGATGGTGGTTGTTGTTGTTGTTGTTGTTGTTGGGATGCTTTAGTTTTGCTGACGTCAGATCTGAGGTCCACTCCTTGACTGGGGCAGTTGACTGGCGCCATGTTGAACTGGAGTGTGTGGGTGAGGTCATAGCTGTAACTGTGAGACAAAGTATCACTGCAGTGTGTGGGTGAGGTCATAGCTGTAACTGTGAGACAAAGTATCACTACAATGTGTGGGTGAGGTCATAGCTGTAACTGTGAGACAAAGTATCATATGTGATACTACACACTCGGACATTCTGTAACTGTGAGACAAAGTATCATATGTGGTACTACACGCACAGACATTCTGTAACTGTGAGACAAAGTATCATATGTGGTACTACACGCACAGACATTCTGTAACTGTGAAACAAAGTATCATATGTGGAGTGTGTGGGTGAGGTCATAGGTGTAACTGTGAAACAAGTATCATATGTGGTACTATATGTTCATATATTCTGTAAATGAGAGACAAAGTATCAAATGTAGTACTATATGTTCAGGCAACCTGTAAATGTGAGACGGAGTATCATATGTGGTACTATATGTTCAGACATTCTGTAACTGTGAGACAAAGTATCATATGTGGTAGTAGAAGATGTTCAGACACTCATGTCTGCCAATATTTCACAGGATAGCAGTAATGATACCATCATGCATACATGTTTCTACTTTCTCCTGGACAAACAATGATATCTCCACACATACATGTTTCTACTTTCTCCTGGACAAACAGTGATATCTCCACACATACATGTTTCTACTTTCTCCTGGACAAACAGTAATATCTCCACACATACATGTTTCTACTCTCTCCTGGACAAACAATGATATCTCCACACATACATGTTTCTACTTTCTCCTGGACAAACAATGATATCTCCACACATACATGTTTCTACTTTCTCCTGGACAAACAATGATATCTCCACACATACATGTTTCTATGACAAACAATGATATCTCCACACATACATGTTTCTATGACAAACAATGATATCTCCACACATACATGTTTCTATGACAAACACTGATATCTCCACACATACATATTTCTACTTTCTCCTGGACAAACAGTGACATCTCCACACATACATGTTTCTATGACAAACAATGATATCTCCACACATACATGTTTCTACTTTCTCCTGGACAAACAATGATATCTCCACACATACATGTTTCTACGACAAACAATGATATCTCCACACATACATGTTTCTATGACAGACAATGATATCTCCACACATACATGTTTCTACTTTCTCCTGGACAAACAGTAATATCTCCACACATACATGTTTCTACTTTCTCCTGGACAAACAATGATATCTCCACACATACATGTTTCTATGACAAACAATGATATCTCCACACATACATGTTTCTACTTTCTCCTGGACAAACAGTGACATCTCCACACATACATGTTTCTATGACAAACACTGATATCTCCACACATACATATTTCTACTCTCTCCTGGACAAGCAGTGATATCTCCACACATACATGTTTCTATGACAAACAATGATATCTCCACACATACATATTTCTACTCTCTCCTGGACAAACAATGATATCTCCAGACATACATGTTTCTACTTTCTCCTGGACAAACAACAGCTGCTTGCATCTCTGCACACTCTATGGCTAGACAAGCACATCTTACCTGAAGTAGAAGTTGCTGGACAGATCAAAGTTCTGGAATATCTTCACATATCTGTTAGTGAGGTCAGTGGCACAGGTATATTAGTCATAACACACAGTGTAGAAACACTGACATCATAATTGAGAACATAAGACATACTATAAATACTGACTTTATCACTGACAGCATTAGACAGACTTGAAACACTGACAACATTAGACAGACTAGTAACACTGGCATTAGGTCTGACATCATTAAACATACTAGAAACACTGACATCATCAATGACAACATTAGACAGACTAGAAACACTGACACTGTCACTGACAACATTAGAAAGACTATAAATACTGCCATCATCACCGACATTAGACAGACTAGTAACACTAACATCACAACCAACACCATTAGACAGACTAGAAATACTGCCATCATCACTGACAACATTAGACAGACTAGAAACACTGACACTGTCACTGACAACATTAGAAAGACTATAAATACTGCCATCATCACCGACATTAGACAGACTAGTAACACTAACATCACAACCAACACCATTAGACAGACTAGAAATACTGCCATCATCACTGACAACATTAGACAGACTAGAAATACTGCCATCATCACCGACAACATTAGACAGACTAGTAACACTAACATCACAACCAACATCATTAGACAGACTAGAAACACTGCCATCATCACCAACAACATTAGACAGACTAGAAATACTGACATCATCACTAACAACATTAGACAGACTAGAAACACTGCCATCATCACTGACAACATTAGACAAACTAGAAACACTGCCATCATCACTGACAACATTAGACAGACTAGAAATACTGCCATCATCACTAACAACATTAGACAGACTAGAAATACTGACATCATCACTAACAACATTAGACAGACTAGAAATACTGCCATCATCACTGACAACATTAGACAGACTAGAAATACTGCCATCATCACTAACAACATTAGACAGACTAGAAATACTGACATCATCACTAACAACATTAGACAGACTAGAAATACTGCCATCATCACTGACAACATTAGACAGACTAGAAATACTGACATCATCACTAACAACATTAGACAGACTAGAAATACTGCCATCATCACTAACAACATTAGACAGACTAGAAATACTGCCATCATCACTGACAACATTAGACAGACTCTGACATCATCACTAACAACATTAGACAGACTAGAAATACTGCTATTATCACTGACAACATTAGACAGACTAGAAATACTGCCATCATCACTAACAACATTAGACAGACTAGAAATACTGACATCATCACTGACAACATTAGACAGACTAGAAATACTGCCATTATCACTGACAACATTAGACAGACAAGAAATACTGACATTATCACTGACAACATTAAACAGACAAGAAATACTGACATCATCACCAAGAATATTAGACAGACTAGAAATATTGCCATCATCACTGACATCATTAGACAGACTAGAAATATATCCTTAACATGTCACATATCTTACTGCAGTAGTCCTAGACTGTACATAGACCCTCAACATTTCACATATCTTACTGCAGTAGTCCCAAACTGTACTTAGACCCTCAACATGTCACATATCTTACTGCAGTAGTCCCAGACTGTACATAGACCCTCAACATATAACATATCTTACTGCAGTAGTCCCAGACTGTACATAGACCCTCAACATGTCACATATCTTACTGCAGTAGTCCCAGACTGTACATAGACCCTCAACATGTCACATATCTTACTGCAGTAGTCCCAGACTGTACATAGACCCTCAACATGTCACATATCTTACTGCAGTAGTCCCAGACTGTACATAGACCCTCAACATTTCACATATCTTAATGCAGTAGTCCCAGACTGTACATATATCCTCAACATTTCACATATCTTACTGCAGTAGTCCCAGACTGTACATAGACCCTCAACATGTCTCATATCTTAATGCAGTAGTCCTAGACTGTACATAGACCCTCAACATTTCACATATCTTAATGCAGTAGTCCCAGACTGTACATATATCCTCAACATGTCACATATCTTACTGCAGTAGTCCTAGACTGTACATATATCCTCAACATGTCACATATCTTACTGCAGTAGTCCCAGACTGTACATATATCCTCAACATGTCACATATCTTACTGCAGTAGTCCTAGACTGTACATAGACCCTCAACATGTCACATATCTTACTGCAGTAGTCCTAGACTGTACATAGACCCTCAACATGTCACATATCTTACTGCAGTAGTCCCAGACTGTACATATATCCTCAACATGTCACATATCTTACTACAGTAGTCCTGGACTGTACATATATCCTCAACATGTCATATATCTTACTGCAGTAGTCCTAGACTGTACATATATCCTCAACATTTCACATATCTTACTGCAGTAGTCCTGGACTGTACATATATCCTCAACATGTCATATATCTTACTGCAGTAGTCCTAGGCTGTAGATAGACCCTCAACATGTCACATACGTATGTATATCCCTCAACATGTCACATATTTTACTGCAGTAGTCCCAGACTGTACATAGACCCTCAACATGTCACATATGTGTGTATATCCCTCAACATGTCACATACGTGTGCATATCTCGGAAACTGTCACAGCACAGTTTAGATGTGACGTTACTTATCATTTAACGAAAATACAACATATGTACACAGCCACAGATTGTGTTAATAATAAAAACATAACATGAAACATTGACCACTGATGGGGTGTGTTGTATGTAAATATGTATGTCAATGGAAGTATGAGTGTGACTTATATGACATGCACACAATCATGAAATCATATGTCAGTAGCATAGTGACACTGTAACTGCTCTAGGTCACCTGCTCTCGTCTGGGTGTACGTAGCGCACCGTATCATTGGGAATGTAAACCATGGAAGTGTCCTCAACCTTGTAGATTGTGTGTGGACCAATCATGGCAGCCTTTTTCCTTTTTGTGATCAAGATCATGTAGTATCCCTCCAGGAAGCGGACAAAACCTGGACAAGAGACAATTAGCTCTTGATTATTTCCACATATGAAACAATTAGCACTTGATTATTTCCACATATGAAACAATTAGCACTTGATTATTTCCATATATGAAACAATTAGCACTTGATTATTTCCACATGTGAAATAATTAACACTTGATTATTTCCACATATGAAACAATTAGCACTTGATTATTTCCACACATAAGTTTTACACAGGTGAGATGCAGTATAAACTGTGTATTATATCTGAGACATGCAACAACCAGTGACAGCACACCAGAGATATGTCCAGGTGAGATGCAGTATAAACTGTGTATTATATCTGAGACAGACAACAACCAGTGACAGCACACCAGAGAGATATGTCCAGGTGAGATGCAGTATAAACTGTGTATTATATCTGAGACAGACAACAACCAGTGACAGCACACCAGAGAGATATGTCCAAGTGAGATGCAGTATAAACTGTGTATTATATCTGAGACAGACAACAACCAGTGACAGCACACCAGAGAGATATGCCCAGGTGAGATGCAGTATAAACTGTGTATTATATCTGAGACATGCAACAACCAGTGACAGCACACCAGAGAGACATGTCCAGGTGAGATGCAGTATAAACTGTGTATTATATCTGAGACAGACAACAACCAGTGACAGCACACCAGAGAGATATGCCCAGGTGAGATGCAGTATAAACTGTGTATTATATCTGAGACATGCAACAACCAGTGACAGCACACCAGAGAGATATGACCAGGTGAGATGCAGTATAAACTGTGTATTATATCTGAGACATGCAACAACCAGTGACAGCACACCAGAGAGATACGTCCAAGTGAGATGCAGTATAAACTGTGTATTATATCTGAGACTGACAACAACCAGTGACAGCACACCAGAGAGATACGTCCAGGTGAGATGCAGTATAAACTGTGTATTATATCTGAGACATGCAACAACCAGTGACAGCACACCAGAGATACGTCCAAGTGAGATGCAGTATAAACTGTGTATTATATCTGAGACAGACAACAACCAGTGACAGCACACCAGAGAGATACGTCCAGGTGAGATGCAATATAAACTGTGTATTATATCTGAGACATGCAACAACCAGTGACACCACAGCAGAGATACGTCCAGGTGAGATGCAGTATAAACTGTGTATTATATCTGAGACAGACAACAACCAGTGACAGCACACCAGAGAGATATGTCCAGGTGAGATGCAATATAAACTGTGTATTATATCTGACTCAGACAACAACCAGTGACAGCACACCAGAGAGATATGTCCAGGTGAGATGCAGTATAAACTGTGTATTATATCTGAGACATGCAACAACCAGTGACAGCACACCAGAGATATGTCCAGGTGAGATGCAGTATAAACTGTATATTATATCTGAGACAGACAACAACCAATGACAGCACACCAGAGAGATATGCCCAGGTGAGATGTAGTATAAACTGTGTATTATATCTGAGACAGACAACAACCAGTGACAGCACACCAGAGATATGTCCAGGTGAGATGCAGTATAAACTGTGTATTATATCTGACTCAGACAACAACCAGTGACAGCACACCAGAGAGATATGTCCAGGTGAGATGCAGTATAAACTGTGTATTATATCTGAGACATGCAACAACCAGTGACAGCACACCAGAGATATGTCCATGTGAGATGCAGTATAAACTGTATATTATATCTGAGACAGACAACAACCAATGACAGCACACCAGAGAGATATGCCCAGGTGAGATGCAGTATAAACTGTGTATTATATCTGAGACAGACAACAACCAGTGACAGCACACCAGAGATATGTCCAGGTGAGATGCAGTATAAACTGTATATTATATCTGAGACAGACAACAACCAGTGACAGCACACCAGAGAGATACGTCCAGGTGAGATGCAGTATAAACTGTGTATTATATCTGAGACATGCAACAACCAGTGACACCACAGCAGAGATACGTCCAGGTGAGATGCAGTATAAATTGTATATTATATCTGAGACAGACAACAACCAATGACAGCACACCAGAGAGATATGCCCAGGTGAGATGCAGTATAAACTGTGTATTATATCTGAGACAGACAACAACCAGTGACAGCACACCAGAGATATGTCCAGGTGAGATGCAGTATAAACTGTGTATTATATCTGACTCAGACAACAACCAGTGACAGGACACCAGAGAGATATGTCCAGGTGAGATGCAGTATAAACTGTGTATTATATCTGAGACATGCAACAACCAGTGACAGCACACCAGAGATATGTCCAGGTGAGATGCAGTATAAACTGTATATTATATCTGAGACAGACAACAACCAATGACAGCACACCAGAGAGATACGTCCAGGTGAGATGCAGTATAAACTGTGTATTATATCTGAGACATGCAACAACCAGTGACACCACAGCAGAGATACGTCCAGGTGAGATGCAGTATAAACTGTGTATTATATCTGAGACAGACAACAACCAGTGACAGCACACCAGAGATATGTCCAGGTGAGATGCAGTATAAACTGTATATTATATCTGAGACAGACAACAACCAGTGACAGCACACCAGAGAGATACGTCCAGGTGAGATGCAGTATAAACTGTGTATTATATCTGAGACATGCAACAACCAGTGACACCACAGCAGAGATACGTCCAGGTGAGATGCAGTATAAACTGTATATTATATCTGAGACAGACAACAACCAGTGACAGCACACCAGAGAGATATGTCCAGGTGAGATGCAATATAAACTGTGTATTATATCTAACTCAGACAACAACCAGTGACAGCACACCAGAGAGATATGTCCAGGTGAGATGCAGTATAAACTGTGTATTATATCTGAGATATGCAACAACCAGTGACAGCACACCAGAGATATGTCCAGGTGAGATGCAGTATAAACTGTATATTATATCTGAGACAGACAACAACCAATGACAGCACACCAGAGAGATATGCCCAGGTGAGATGAAGTATAAACTGTGTATTATATCTGAGACAGACAACAACCAGTGACAGCACACCAGAGATATGTCCAGGTGAGATGCAGTATAAACTGTGTATTATATCTGACTCAGACAACAACCAGTGACAGGACACCAGAGAGATATGTCCAGGTGAGATGCAGTATAAACTGTGTATTATATCTGAGACATGCAACAACCAGTGACAGCACACCAGAGATATGTCCAGGTGAGATGCAGTATAAACTGTATATTATATCTGAGACAGACAACAACCAATGACAGGACACCAGAGAGATATGCCCAGGTGAGATGCAGTATAAACTGTGTATTATATCTGAGACAGACAACAACCAGTGACAGCACACCAGAGATATGTCCAGGTGAGATGCAGTATAAACTGTATATTATATCTGAGACAGACAACAACCAGTGACAGCACACCAGAGAGATACGTCCAGGTGAGATGCAGTATAAACTGTGTATT
This sequence comes from Cepaea hortensis, assembly GCA_963921405.1. NCBI lineage: Eukaryota > Metazoa > Mollusca > Gastropoda > Stylommatophora > Helicidae > Cepaea > Cepaea hortensis. The sequence continues at coordinate 115,043,001 of OY992886.1, read as the reverse complement.
ATATCTGAGACATGCAACAACCAGTGACAGCACACATCTTGCCTGCAATTCCAAATGCTGAGATGTTTTTAGACAAGCCGCTGGAATTATTTCCTTGTTTCTTGGTCTTGTTGCCTCCGTCCACCATCGACAGAACACTGTGAATCTCACTTCGGCTGTACTCAATCTACAAACATTGTACAAGTCAATCAACTTTACTGTACTCAATCTACATACATTGTACAAGTCAATCAACTTTACTGTACTCAATCTAGAAACATTGTACAAGTCAATCAACTTTACTGTACTCAATCTAGAAACATTGTACAAGTCAATCAACTTTATTGTACTCAATCTACAAACATTGTACAAGTCAATCAACTTTACTGTACTCAATGTACAAACATTGTACAAGTCAATCAACTTTACTGTACTCAATCTACAAACATTGTACAAGCCAATCAACTTTACTGTACTCAATCTACAAACATTGTACAAGTCAATCAACTTTACTGTACTCAATGTACAAACATTGTACAAGTCAATCAACTTTACTGTACTCAATCCACAAACACTGCACAAGTCAATGAATTTAACTGTACTCAATCTACAAACATTGTACAAGTCAGTCAATTTTACTGTACTCAATCTACAAACATTGTACAAGAAAGTCAATTTTACTGTACTCAATCTACAAACATTGTACAAGTCAGTCAATTTTACTGTACTCAATCTACAAACATTGTACAAGAAAGTCAATTTTACTGTACTCAGTCTACAAACATTGTACAAGTCAATCAACTGTACTGTACTCAATTGTACTGTACTCAATCTACAAACACTGTACAAGTCAATCAACTGTACTGTACTCAATCTAGAAACATTGTACAAGTCAATCAACTTTACTGTACTCAATCTAGAAACATTGTACAAGTCAATCAACTTTATTGTACTCAATCTACAAACATTGTACAAGTCAATCAACTTTACTGTACTCAATGTACAAACATTGTACAAGTCAATCAACTTTACTGTACTCAATCTACAAACATTGTACAAGCCAATCAACTTTACTGTACTCAATCTACAAACATTGTACAAGTCAATCAACTTTACTGTACTCAATGTACAAACATTGTACAAGTCAATCAACTTTACTGTACTCAATCCACAAACACTGCACAAGTCAATGAATTTAACTGTACTCAATCTACAAACATTGTACAAGTCAGTCAATTTTACTGTACTCAATCTACAAACATTGTACAAGAAAGTCAATTTTACTGTACTCAATCTACAAACATTGTACAAGTTAGTCAATTTTACTGTACTCAATCTACAAACATTGTACAAGTCAGTCAATTTTACTGTACTCAGTCTACAAACATTGTACAAGTCAATCAACTGTACCATACTCAATCTACAAACATTGTACAAGTCAATCAACTGTACTGTACTCAGTCTACAAACATTGTACAAGTCAGTCAATTTTACTGTACTCAATCTACAAACATTGTACAAGTCAATCAACTGTACTGTACTCAATCTACAAACATTGTACAAGTCAATTAACTGTACTGTACTCAATCTACAAACACTGTACAAGTCAATCAACTGTAATGTACTCAATCTACAAACATTGTACAAGTAAATCAACTGTACCATACTCAATCTACAAACATTGTACAAGTCAATCTACTGTACTGTACTCAATCTACAAACACTGTACAAGTCGATCAGTGTGACCGTTTTCTGCACATATACATGCCCAGAACCACCCTTTCATGTATGCAGGAGTATGAAGTGAAATGACTGGGATACATCTCTGAGGTACACAACTCGTACCTGCCTACCAATGCTAGCCTAGGTCACCCACAGATCATAAGACAGTGTCTACTTGCTGATCCCCCAGCTGTGACCAGTATTAGCTCCAGTAGCTGAGACAGGACATTATCATCATCAAGTGCCCTGCCAGCTGGCGTAGGCTTTCATGTCTCTCCACAGATCTCAGTCTTTGGTGTTCTGGATCAACACTGCTGCTGATATTCCTCCATGCCACCGTCTCAATCCATCCAGCATCATTTCTCTTGGTCTCTGCCTCTCTTCCCCTCGATCTTTCCACTTGTCACTATGTTCTCCAATGCCTCTCTTCTCATCACATGACCAAAGAAAGCTGTTTGTCTCTGAGACAGGACACACCGCAATAATTCTCCAGCAACAATGGAACATTAATGAAAGAGGAATGTGCTGCCATGTCATCATTCCTTCATTCTATTTGATAAATACATTAATTAATCAATTTCAATACATAAATCAGCAAAGTAAAGATACATATGACATAGACATGAGTCGACTATGCCATCAAGTAACATCAATTGTCAAATATGACGCAGACATGGACTGACTATGTCATCAAGTAAAATCAAGAGTCAAAGAGATCCAGCTGAAAGACTAAAGTCTAGAATAGTCAACATAAGTGACTGAAGTCTGCAACAATCACCACGGAGACTGACACAATAATAATATTAATAAACTCAAGACAAAGACACAATCTATTACCACACTTTCTCACCTTGTCATCGTGAATGTGAAGCTCTTTGGGTTCTGTCCTGTCAATCTTTAATACTCTAAAACGGCTCTCAGATTTGTTGGAGCCCACCACGTAGTAGCGCTGTAGATGAGAACCAAGCCTGATGTGAGTTGTTGTACACACAAACATCAAAGTACCTAGAACTCATTAACTGATTCGATGCCAACCATTACTCAGTTGACAAACAGTCTCAACTTTTTTGCCCCTTCATCACTGTATTGACAAGATCTTGGCAGTTCGCTTGTTTGTAAAGTTTGCGAACCTAGCTTAATTTTAATGCCTCGAAATGACGTTTTTCGCAGGAAGGTTTTTCATTTAAACACAGGCCACGAGAGACCGAACATGACTGAGTATTGAGGAGAATTTCTTAGTTAAAGTTGTGTTTACTTTTCCTATTTGACAACGGCAACAGCCTCGATTCTCGGCCTCACATATTTACACGAGATAATAGTTTTAAACAATGCTAGATTGTAGTTATTCTGATTTAAAGGACTTTGTGAACAATTCTAAACTGATAGCACATGTTAAATGTGGTTGTTCGGTTAAAATTAATTATTTATGAATGTAAACAAAACTAGCCGGCTACCTTAGCTAGTTAGCCGCTAACTGTGAAAGTTTGTCATCGTGTCGAATTAGCTAATGGGCCACACTTGTGCCCCTAAATTTTGCTTTGCCTATCACAAAGTATTTAAGGAGTATTTAAATAATTAAATTTAAAAGAATAATAATTATTCCTAAATAAAAAATAGTGTGCATATTGTGTTTCTCAGCAGAAAACGGTCAAAACCTGTCTCGTTATTTTCTGACATTTTTCATTTTATGTGGCAATGATGCGCTTCAAAATATGATGTTTTTATTGTGTTTTACTGGTGTTATGGGGCCATTCTAGTGATATTGGTTTAGCAAAGTAGTGTAGTTATCAAAATTCAGTAAGTTTCATTGGATTATAAACAGCGTTGGAGCAGTAGTGCTTTGGTAAGTGGAAATTTTACGTAATTGTCAACCCTGTCTTCAATTTTTTTTTTTTACATCTGCTAATATTATTATTACATTTCTACCCTATAGCAACAATAGCAATACCAACGTGTTCCTTGTGCAATCGTCTTTAATTTGATATATAATACAATATATTAGCTACCATTTTAACCATTTTTAGAGCATTATTATGACACACCCCTACTTCCCATTTTCTGCCATCAATTCTGCCTCCACAAATTGGAAGACTTGAAAAGGTACAAAACGAAGCCATGCGCATCATTTTGGGCTGCACGAAAGACACCAGCTGTGTATCAATGAGATACCTCCTTGACTTCCCGACAATGGAACACAGGATCAAGATCTGGAGAGCTCGTGCATACTTAAAAATTAGTGCAGATGAGCAGCACCCTCTGCATGACGCTATATTTAGAGAAAAGGGTGACAGGCTAAAGAGGGGCAAATCATGGATGGGTCGGGCGGAAGATGTCGTCAGACAGGTCTGCAGTCTTACCAGTATCAACCCCGGCAAGGAATGGGTGCCTGTGCCTCCAGCTTTTAAGTGCACTTTCTCCTGCATTATCACACTCGGCAGATGGTGCAGAGAGCAGAACTCTGCCGCTGTCAATGCAGAGGTCAACGCGCTCATCTATGAACACTCAGATAGCCCCGACGTGCTCATCTATACAGATGGATCTGTTGTAAAGCAGCAGAGAAGTGCGTGGGCATTTACAGCCCGTTCAGCGGGCCGAACCGTTCAAGAATCCAGTGGTGCCCACTCTATGACCACGAGCAGCATGACAATGGAGGTGATGGCAGTTACACAGGCTTTCATATGGCTGGAATCACAGCATTATAGCAACGTATGTGTACTAAGTGATTCAATGAGCATGATTCAGAAGGTTGAAGCTGGATCTGTACGTAGACAGCGGACTGAGTCACTGCGGAAGTCTGTTGTCCGTAAAGTCACCTTCATCTTTGTCCCGGGACATGCGGGAGTTGAGGGATATGAACAAGCTGATAAACTGGCTGGCTCTGCACCCCCTGTAGATGGCCAGCCCATGGATCGTGCCGATGTTATTAACGTCCTCAAAGATATGGCGAGAACAGAGGACTTTGACGTCAGTGATTCCACATCGCTGTCCAGGATGAAAGACCCGGGAGTAAGAATCGGCACAGCCAGACGCGAGAGATACATCGGGAAAACAAAGCGCCTCGTCAACCAACACAGAACTGGCACTATTAGCCACCGGACGCTGATGCATATGCTGGGGGGAGGGTCTGAGCACCTATGGACATGTCCGGAGTGCAATGAAGATACCCCAACTGATAACTGATAACTGCCATCAATTTCTGCTTGGGCCAAACCCACCTTTTGTTTAGCACTGAATCAGTTAACAATAACAACATTAACGTCATTAACTAACACAAGTGAGACCCAGAGTGACAGATGAGAGCCGATGCAAATAAAACTCTCTAACCACTTCTTATCCCTGCGCTTTCTAGTGAATTCAGTATTGCATATTTATGAAAGATGAAGATTACCGCTTTGGTTTCGTACAAGACCAGTTTCTGGGTCCAGGTGATGATAGGCACCTCCTCCATGTTGACAATAGTTCACATCAACAACTGAACCGGGCGGCCATCATCATCATCATCATCATCCTCGGCCCCAGCAGACGGCGCAGGGCGTCACGTGACCAGCAGCAGACGGCGCAGTGTGTCACGTGATCGGCGGTCTCGTGACCAGCAGCAGACGACGTGAGAGAGCCCGGACACAAACAAACATGGCAGCCCTGTCAAGCGGACGGCCGCTACTGGCCTTTCTCGGCCTGCTCTACGCGTCTGTGTCACTCGTGCTGGCCGACAACTGTACCAGAGGTGGTTATAACTTAACAGCACTGCATGCGTAAGTTTTATGGCACATAGTAGTTATATCAGATACTGCTTTCATATAATGATAATTATATTTATAATTAACTCATTTTCCTTCCTCCCTCTCAAACACTACGACTGCGGTTACGCTACGGGCCTCAGTACCTCAATACTCAATACTGAATTTGAAAAGTTAGTCATAGTTGCTTGTCCTTTACAGAACGACGATTCAAACCAACCACAAAGTTTATTGGCTGTTTGTAATTTATTACGAAAGTTTACTTTCAGCAGTTTGCTATTGTTATCTTAACCGCGACGCCTTCTAAATAATGGTACCTCATTGATGCCTGTATATGCACATTCTAAGCAGAGATATTCACATATGAGTGTCGGTGTCTCAGGCCAAGAATTTTAATTTAACATGATTCCCATAATTTTGGAACTCTTCAGTGTGTCCGTTATCTCCACTATTGGTCTGTGTGTGTGAGATTGTCTCAAACGGGTCATAGACGGGATATGAAGACTGACTTCTTCAAAATTATATTCCATCATGTTAAATCAATAAAAAATAGTACAAGTATATAAATAAATTACTAATAATCTTTAAACTTGTATTCTCTTTAACTTTAGAAGATATGCAGATGATACAGTATTGATTGCAGACAATGCACAGGATCTGTAACAATTAGTAGATGCGGTTGTTGTACACAGTGAGCAACTGGGGTTAGAATTAAATTGTAAAAAGACTCAGGTTATGGTCGTCACTAGGAAGGAAGAAGTGCCACAATGTAATATAAAAGTAAATGGGAATATTCTTCAACAAGTGAATCGGTACAATTATCTTGGAACAGTTATAACATCTGATGGGAGATGTCTTGTAGAGATTAGAACAAGAATCGCCATGGCGAAAGTAGCCTTTAGGAATATGAAAAACATTCTGACCAATAAGAAGATGTCAATTGAAACGAGAAAAAGAGTGTTCAGGGGATACATAGAGCCTGTTCTTTTGTATGGATGTGAAACTTGGACAATGGGCAGTCAAGCTGAAAAACATCTGATGGCTGCAGAAATGTGGTTTCTGAGGAAAATGCAAAGAATACCATGGACAGACAGAAAAATCAATGACCAAGTACTACGGGAGACAAATGAAAATCGTACATTGATTAGAGAAATTAGACGTAGACAGTCAAAATTTTTTGGACATGTTATGAGAAGAAATGGATTGGAGAACTTAGTGACAACTGGCAAGATCGAAGGGAACAGACCTAGAGGAAGACTGAGAGGAAAATACCTGGATGGCTTGGCCACATGGCATGGACAGGAACACTGAGCTGATCCACGATTCTGGTGATCGAGTGAAATGGCAAGTTATGACCGCCCATGCTTTCCAGCATGGCACATGATTGATTGATTGATTGATTTAGAAGTTCAAATTGCAAAAAGTTTCCATGGCTGGCTGCTGCCATCTTGGAGTTCCATTCACAAAGATGAAATATCATATCGCAGACATATTTTTTTTAACGATATATTAAGCGATTAAACTCTCCAAATATATGTAAAAATGGGTGCATAATTCAAATATCCATCTAAAAATATCTTAAAATTAAATAAACAAGCTCTAGAAAATAAAATTACTTAATTTTTGCCAAATAATTTAATTTATTTAAAAGACACGATAATTTCTACCAATCGCCGTGCACGGAATATTAGACTAATCTTTTCCGCAGAACCTAAGATGGCGTCTGTTATTGTCACGTGATATTTGAATGAATGAATAACATCGGAAGCATGAATGGTCTTTACAGCAGCCCTTTTGGGGACATAATGGATTATTCCAGGGTGGTGCGGTATATCACTTCCGGTTTCATTTCGGGTAGCAGCACGGTTGAACCTGCTATTTATATCCACTCCTCCCGTTCAGATATCTGTTCCTCCAGTAAGATTTGGCAATTACTCCATTGTTTATTTTCTTTGAATATCCACCCCTCCTGTTCACATATATGTTCCTTTAGACCGGTATGTAAATCCGCCATCCCCCAATTTATATAAGTATATTCTGGTATCCATTTTTGCAGAGGAAGGCTAACCTCACTAAAAAATGCCCGCCAGAAGTCGGAAGTGTCGGCCTACGGGTGGCAAACTAAAAATTGACACTACGCAATTACGTCCGAGTGAAATGTCTCGCCCGAATGTCTCTCGTGCTAGGAACAGCTCTGACTACCTAGTTTCCGAATGCCGCTCTTGTTCGGAACAGCTCTGACTGGGTAGTTTTCCGAATGTCTGTTGAGCCTGGAAAAGCTCTGAAGGGCGCAACGACAAGCACATGTCCGAAAACTCGCTGAGTGGATGCCGTCTGCAAACCTGTCTGGTTTGTGCGGGAATGACCCGGGGAAACGAAATGACCAATATATTGAAGTGAGGATTTAAAGCAGCCATGAGCAGGACGTGACGATCTCCCTCGGTGAGCCCAGATCCAGGGCGTTATGTGTCGGCCCTGCAACTATGGAAGCAACCTTGGATGGCGGAAAATGCTATGGACTGTCCCTGCCTTCCTTTGAGGGATGACCGTTGTCTTCGACCGTTCCACCTTGGCCAGCATGGTTGCAGATGGCGCCACAAAAGTGAGAGTCTCCCAGGAATGCTAACCTGGTCAAAAATGCACGCTAAAAGCCGGATGCGTTGGCCTAAGGGTTTCGATCCAAGGGTGCCTAACTAGACACACCGCAATCACATCTGAAAAAACACTCCGGATGAACGCAAAGAAGAAGAAGTATCCATTTTTGAATAGCATTGTTTTCTTGATCTTTTTCAAACTTCGATGAACATGATTAGCATGTAGCAGGTAATTTGAAGGACTTCACCATCAAGGCTGTGAGGTTTCTCCATCCCTCACTTGTTGCCATGCACCATCATGTCCAAGGTGCTTCCCATGTCTGTGTCCAAAGTTGTGCTAGGGGACCCTGCCTTTGTGTCCCAAGTTGTGCTGGGGGACCCCTGCCTCTGTGTTCCAAGTTGTGCTGGGGGACCTTGCCTCTTTGTCCCAAGTTGTGCTGGGGGACCCCTGCCTCTGTGTCCCAAGTTGTGCTGGGGGACCCCTGCCTCTGTGTCCCAAGTTGTGCTAGGGGATCCCTGCCTCTGTGTCCCAAGTTGTGCTGGAGGACCCTGCCTCTGTGTCCCAAGTTGTGCTGGGGGACCCCTGCCTCTGTGTCCCAAGTTGTGCTGGGGGATCCCTGCCTCTGTGTCCCAAGTTGTGCTGGGGGACCCCTGCCTCTGTGTTATAAGTTGTGCTGGGGGACCCCTGCCTCTGTGTCCCAAGTTGTGCTGGGGGACCCTGCCTCTGTGTCCCAAGTTGTGCTGGGGGACCCCTACCTCTGTGTCTAGGAACCATGTCATCAATCACTGTGCTGTCCTGTGTCCCAAGTTGTGCTGGGGGACCCTGCCTCTGTGTCCCAAGTTGTGCTGGGGGACCCCTGCCTCTGTGTCCCAAGTTGTGCTGGAGGACCCTACCTCTGTGTCCCAAGTTGTGCTGGGGGACCCCTGCCTCTGTGTCCCAAGTTGTGCTGGGGGATCCCTGCCTCTGTGTCCCAAGTTGTGCTGGAGGACCCTGCCTCTGTGTCCCAAGTTGTGCTGGGGGATCCCTGCCTCTGTGTCCCAAGTTGTGCTGGGGGACCCCTGCCTCTGTGTCCCAAGTTGTGCTGGGGGACCCCTGCCTCTGTGTCCCAAGTTGTGCTAGGGGATCCCTGCCTCTGTGTCCCAAGTTGTGCTGGAGGACCGTGCCTCTGTGTCCCAAGTTGTGCTGGGGGACCCCTGCCTCTGTGTCCCAAGTTGTGCTGGGGGATCCCTGCCTCTGTGTCCCAAGTTGTGCTGGGGGACCCCTGCCTCTGTGTCCCAAGTTGTGCTGGGGGACCCCTGCCTCTGTGTCCCAAGTTGTGCTGGGGGACCCCTGCCTCTGTGTCCCAAGTTGTGCTGGGGGACCCCTACCTCTGTGTCTATGAACCATGTCATCAATCACTGTGCTGTCCTGTGTCCCAAGTTGTGCTGGGGGACCCTGCCTCTGTGTCCCAAGTTGTGCTGGGGGACCCCTGCCTCTGTGTCCCAAGTTGTGCTGGAGGACCCTACCTCTGTGTCCCAAGTTGTGCTGGGGGACCCCTGCCTCTGTGTCCCAAGTTGTGCTGGGGGATCCCTGCCTCTGTGTCCCAAGTTGTGCTGGGGGACCCCTGCCTCTGTGTCCCAAGTTGTGCTGGGGGATCCCTGCCTCTGTGTCCCAAGTTGTGCTGGAGGACCCTGCCTCTGTGTCCCAAGTTGTGATGGGGGACCCCTGCCTCTGTGTCCCAAGTTGTGCTGGGGGACCCCTGCCTCTGTGTCCCAAGTTGTGCTAGGGGATCTCTGCCTCTGTGTCCCAAGTTGTGCTGGGGGATCTCTGCCTCTGTGTCCCAAGTTGTGCTGGGGGACCCTGCCTCTGTGTCCCAAGTTGTGCTGGGGGACCCTTGCCTCTGTGTCCCAAGTTGTGCTGGGGGATCTCTGCCTCTGTGTCCCAAGTTGTGCTGGGGGACCCTGCCTCTGTGTCCCAAGTTGTGCTGGGGGATCTCTGCCTCTGTGTCCCAAGTTGTGCTGGGGGACCCTGCCTCTGTGTCCCAAGTTGTGCTGGGGGACCCCTGCCACTGTGTCTAGGAACCATGCCATCAATCACTGTGCTGCCCAAGCTGCTGTGTTATTTTATATGGCCAGAGGTATGGGGAGAGCATGCAGCCCCCACCTGATTCTGTGCTCCTTGCCAAGACAAGGCACGCGCCACCAAACATAAAAAGGGTGAACAGGGTTTTCCCCATACGTACACTAGTGTGGACAGAATAAGAGATGGAATCCCATGGGAACAAGGTAGCGTCAGAGGACAGCAACGGGATACGCTGTGTAGAGACGAGAAGGAGCGATTGGTTTTCCAGGAGTTCGGTACGAGGAAGATCGGGACGATGTGGTTGTGAGGCAAGGATTGCGGCGGTAACGGAGATGCATTCCAGGAAGGACCTAGATGATATGTGGAACAGGAACGAGTGAACAAGTGGAAGGAAAAGATAGCTGGGAATCAGAGACAGGGAATTCATTTTTGGGAATTAAATAGAAGATGTTTTTAAATGGAGACCCGACCCTGTCTTAAGGGCACTCCATGTTCATTTTGAATAGTTTCGCCAAATGAAAGCGCATTATTAAAATGCCACATCTCAATATCAAGATTCGCCGTCAGTTGTTTATTTCTGTTCGTCGCTGTTCAGACGACGTTTCCAGGTAATACCGTTTTGTTATTCGTTTGCCTGTTGAACTGTTGTTATAGCGAGTATGGCAACTTGGGGACTCATGTTCTGGTTGTAGTGAATCCATTGGACTAAGTTTTAAAGCACCGCAAAATAAATACGCCATTTGCCTCAATTTTACATTACCGATTGCACGCCGATGCAGCTGCGCATCTCATTCTCGTATGCACACCATGCACTATCACTGCTGAACAGGAAACCGGAAGTCACAAGTGCAGTTGAGTTGCCATACTCGTTATAACAACAGTTCAACAGGCAAACGAATAACAAAACGGTATTACCTGGAAACGTCGTCTGAACAGCGACAAACAGAAATAAACAACTGATATTGAGATGTGGCATTTTATTAATGCGCTTTCATTTGGCGAAACTATTCAAAATGAACATGGAGTGCCCTTAAGACAGGGTCGGGTCTCCATTTAAAAACATCTTCTATTTAATTCCCAAAAATGAATTCCCTGTCTCTGATTCCCAGCTATCTTTTCCTTCCGCTTGTTCACTCGTTCCTGTTCCACATATCGTCTAGGTCCTTCCTGGAATGCATCTCCGTTACCGCCGCAATCCTTGCCTCACAACCACATCGTCCCGATCTTCCTCGTACCGAACTCCTGGAAAACCAATCGCTCCTTCTTGTCTCTGCACAGCGTATCCCGTTGCTGTCCTCTGACGCTATCTTGTTCCCATGGGATTCCCTCTCTTATTCTGTCCACACTAGTGTACGTATGGGGAAAACCCTGTTCACCCTTTTTATGTTTGGTGGCGCGTGCCTTGTCTTGGCACTCCTCATGGCCAGTTTGATGTTTCATCAGTGTCTCTGACAGCTGCTTGCTCATGATATGATGATTCTATTAAGTGGGTCACATGTGCTGAAAACTATGTATCACTAATGATGTTCCACATTTTCTGATGTTGCCTGACTGTAGTCTATGCAAAAAGTATAGATATCTACATTGTATGTTCTGCAATGAACAAGATCAGAATTAATACATTCTTACGCATGGAAAAGAAAATCGTGAAAAAACTTGACCTTTTGACAAAATGTTTCCTCAAGCTATATTAGTGTGTATTTGCACACATGTTTTTATCCCCTAGTGCACATGTTTTTGGCAGTAATAGTTTCTCACATCTCTCCACAGCTTTAAGAGAACATTGCTGATGACCATGTAGATACATCATTTAGTTATCATCTAGACCAGTGGTTCTCAACCTTTTTTGGCCTATACCCCCCTTTACCATATGTTCAGAACGTCCTTCCTCCCCCCCCCACCCCCTTTTTGAATTTCCTCCCTATAAATCCCCCCACCCTTACACAGTATACATAAAAATGGAAGCTAAATTTAATAACACATACTAGAACAAGTCTAGACATCTACATAGAACGAGATTTGCGGGTCTACTTATGTTATAAAACGATTTTCATTAGGTCGAGAAGTACAGAACCGTGAAATTTAGAGGTAAAAACAATATCAAGCAGCTGGTTCTTGTATTAATGCGATCTTGAAATAATCTTAAACCAACCCCCCCCCCCCCCCCCCAGACCCTAAAATTCCCCCCTGGAGGGCGGAGGTGGATTCCCCACCGGTTGAGAACCACTGATCTAGACTGTTCACTGTTGGATTATGTATGACTTATTCATGCAGATGATCGATGTTCAGCCATTTGAACATGCATATTCATAGAAATTGATTATTTGCAAACAGTGTGACATTGGTTATTTCATAACCCCATATCATATTTTACTTCACACATTTGGTTGTTAACAGTTTGGAGAGCACGTTGACTCATGAATAGCCAATGCTTATTTTTCAGTCACTGTCTGTTCTCAAAAGTTGTAGTTACTGGTTCAAACTTGTACTACATATATATAAACCGTTTCTTGATTACCATGACCCCCAAAGTGTCCTGCAGGAGAAAAGAAATGAAGTATGAACATTGAAGGAACACAAGTGATCTCAGTGGCTTAGGTCAGCATTGATAGTATTAGTATTAGTGCAGGTTAACTTCCCTAATAACCCAGTTTAAAGGGTTAATGTAGCATCTGCTTGTATAGTTCCATGTATTTTGTCCAAACGGGCTTCAGTACTTGTAGGGAGTCTTTAACATCCATAAATACAGTACTCGCCACTGAAATGCGTCTTGATTGATGGAAAGTCAACCACACAACTGGCAAATGTTGAACGTCGACCTGGGGTCTAGGGCACCTTCACGGGAGAAAGGAGAATTTTGCTTACAGCAAGACAAGTGACTTTCTCGAGAGAAGCATGCCCCAATTACATGCAACACAGTTTCAAGAAGTTGCTCTCTATTCGGGGTCAAGAGAAATCCCCAGAACGAGCTTTGAGAATGTTGGAAAACAGTCCAAACAGGGGAATTCCCGTCGAGTTATCATCGGCTAAAATTAGCGCGGCAGTATCCCGTGTCAGCCCTGGCTGCGAGGCAGACCCTATGGCCGGTATTGTGACACCTACCTTTCTTCACTTTCATGCCTACCTGCCTTCACTTTCTTGCTTGCCTGCCTTCACTTTCATACCTGCCTGCCTTCACTTTCATGCCTACCTTCCTTCACTTTCATGCCTACCTTCCTTCACTTCCTTACCTGCCTACCTTCCTTCACTTCCCTGCCTACCTTCCTTCACTTTCATGCCTGTCTAGCTTCCTTCACTACCTTCTCTGCCTGACTTCACCACCTTCCCTGCCTCCCTTCCTTTCTTCACTCCCCTGCCTGCCTACCTTCCTTCACTCCCCTGCTTACCTGCACTTCCCTGCCTGCCTACCTGCACTTCCCTGCCTGCCTACCTGAACTTCCCTGCCTGCCTACCTGCACTTCCCTGCCTGCCTACCTGCACTTCCCTGCCTGCCTTCCTTCACTCCCCTGCCTGCCTACCTTCACTCCACTGCCTGCCTACTTTCACTCCCCTGCCTGCCTGCCTGCCTGCACACCCCTGCTTGCCTTCACTCCCCTGCTTGCCTTCACTCCCCTGCCTACCTGCACTTCCCTGCCTGCCTTCCTTCACTCCCCTGCCTACCTGCACTTCTCTGCCTGCCTTCCTTCACTCCCCTGCCTACCTACCTTCACTCACTGCCTGCCTACCTTCACTCCCCTGCCTGCCTGCACTTCCCTGCCTGCCTTCCTTCACTCCCCTGCCTACCTGCACTTCTCTGCCTGCCTTCCTTCACTCCCCTGCCTACCTACCTTCACTCACTGCCTGCCTACCTTCACTCCCCTGCCTGCCTGCACTCCCCTGCCTTCCTTCACTCCCCTGCTTGCCTTCACTCCCATGCCTACCTTCACTCCCATGCCTATCTAACCTGATGACAATCTTCTGATTCCACAGTTTCAGTCCCTGGTACATGGTCACGGACAGTACAAATGTCACATTCAAAATCAGCTTGTGTGACAAGCTTGCACCGGTCAACACACCACAGGCCACCAACTGCCCTGATGGCACATCTGTCTGCCTTTCCTATCCAAATGGAACAGCAGTGTCTTATGGCAATTATTCTTCGAACCCATCAGTTCTGAATTCAACTGATACTGAATCAAGGTCAAATGGAGAGCTGGTGTTTATGCTGAAGGGCCAGCCTTGTTTAGCCGAGACAAACGAGTTCTATTCCACATTTTTTTACTTTAAATGTGGCAAAACCCTGGTAAGTGGGAACTTTATTATCATCAAATACTGTAATGACTGCTGTAGCTGATCATTTGTTAACCTTCTCTTGGTGTTCTGGGTCAGTTCTATGAATGATATTCCTCTTTGCCATCATCTCAGAACATTAATTATAGTTTCCTCGGCCCTCCTCTTCTGTCACTGATCTGTCCTGTCATTGTAGTGTTCTCCAGTGCCTCTCTTCTCATTATCAGACCAAATAACACAGTTTGTCTCGTACGTATAGCTGTGTATCATGTTCTGCTGTCATTGGCCTCTTCCAGGCAATCATTGTTAGTTACTCTGGCTGTCATCAGCATTGACAACATTTGTGTCAGAAACAAATCTCCACTGCCTCCAAGCTCTTGCAACTTTGTTCATTGACATTCCCAGATTGTCACGACCACCTTTACTTCTGGATAACTTACTTGCCAGGACATTGTCTGCTAGCTAGTTTAGACTGGGTCCACCTTATCTGTTAATGATTTAGATTGAATTTTGATGAGACACTTTTCCGAGATAACTAAGAGACTAGCGCATCACGTCAGTTTTGTTGATCAATAGTTACGGCAGTCAGATCATGGATTCCAACAGGGAAACAGCACGTTGAAATTGTCTAGAACTTGGAAAAGGATACTGACGAGCAGGACAACATCATTATGGACAATATAGATTGCAGTGGACAACGTGTAAAGTTGGAAATATATATGAGCCTGAAAGAATAGACCGAAGGCAACAGATCCAAACGGGACTGGGTATCTCACGGCAAGGTCAATCCTATTCTTGATAAAGAATGACCGAAGAATAGCGGCATGAATCAATTAGAGGTTTAGTGTTTTCAACGATCAATTACTCGTATCTCACCATCAGAGACACGGTATATGTATGTTATGGATGTTTAAGGATCGTTTGAGAATTACACGAGAAATAATTTAATTTGCCGGTCTTCAGTCCATGTGATTGCCGTTTAGTTGTTCCTGCTTCGAGATTTGTTGAAAGAGTGTCACACCCTGGACACCTTATCTGTTAATGATTTAGATTGAATTTTGTTGAGACACTTTTCAGCACTCACCTTTAGTTGCCAGGACATTGTCAGCTAGCTAGTTTAGACTGGGTCCACCTGCCAGCCTAGCTAAGTGAACACAAATCCCTGCCTCACCTTTAGTTGCCAGGACATTGTCTGCTAGCTAGTTTAGACTGGGTCCACCTGCCAGCCTGGCTCAATGAACACAAATCCCTGCCTCACCTTTAGTTGCCAGGACATTGTCTGCTAGCTAGTTTAGACTGGGTCCACCTGCCAGCCTGGCTCAGTGAACACAAATCCCTGCCTCACCTTTAGTTGCCAGGACATTGTCTGCTAGCTAGTTTAGACTGGGTCCACCTGCCAGCCTGGCTCAATGAACACAAATCCCTGCCTCACCTTTAGTTGCCAGGACATTGTCTGCTAGCTAGTTTAGACTGAGTCCACCTGCCAGCCTGGCTCAATGAACACAAATCCCTGCCTCACCTTTAGTTGCCAGGACATTGTCAGCTAGCTAGTTTAGACTGGGTCCACCAGCTCAGTGAACACAAATCCCTGCCTCACCTTTAGTTGCCAGGACATTGTCTGCTAGCTAGTTTAGACTGGGTCCACCTGCCAGCCTAGCTCAGTGAACACAAATCCCTGCCTCACCTTTAGTTGCCAGGACATTGTCTGCTAGCTAGTTTATACTGTGTCCACCTGTCAGCCTGGCTCAATGAACACAAATCCCTGCCTCAGAAGGGAATCGCACACATGGCCACCAGGCTGGCAGGCAGACACGTTATTCACTGCTCTACTGTGGCTCTCTGAATACCTGGATGGCCACGATGATGTTTTTTTTTGTTGTGTTGCATATCCCTTACAGGACGTTGCAGTCAACATCAGCATTTTTTAGCTGCTGTTGATGTACTAGGCAAGATTACGCTCAGTAATTTGCCTTTGCTTTCTGAGTGGCCGACTCACATACCCCGTAAGTTACCAACACGGCGAGAACAGCTACCGATTCTCGCTCAGGTTACGTTACTCACGAGAATATATGGGATTACGGAGAAAGACATTAACCCTTAGGCCAGGGAGACCGGCAAGATGATAGTTACATCACGTAATTGAGGTCAAGAGCACAGACATGATCTGAGCTGGTGATTGGTGTCAGGTGGTGAACAGTGATCCCAGTGTTTACCAGCATGGCACATGATGATGGGGGACACATTTACTTTGACTAGTGATGTCATCGGAACACATCAAATGTCATATTGTGATGTCATCAGAACACAAACAGCCATACACATGTCATATTGTGATGTCATCAGAACACAAAAAGCCATACACATGTCATATTGTGATGTAAACTACATCTTTGCTTCCTTGACTACACAAAGGCTTTCATAAAGTCAGACATGTCAACATGATAAAGATGAATGCAGATCTACACATTTATGGGAAAGACCTTAGACTTGTAAAACCATATTGGAAACAGCAATCTGCTGTAAACATTCATAATGAAGTAGGTCAGTATCACCTATGAAGAGAGGTGTGTGACAGGGATGTGTAATGTCTCCAGATGTGTTTTCCTTATACAGTGAAACTATTTTTAGAAATTTAGACAGTATTGCAGACAATGAACAGGATCTACAATATTTAGTAGATCCTGTTGTCGTACACAGTGAACAACTAGGGTTAGAATCAAATTGTAAGAAGGCACAGATTATGATCGTTACTAGGAAGAAAGAAATATCACAATGTAATATATGGGTAAATGATAATATTCTTAAACAAGTGAATCATTACAGCTATCTCAGAACAGTCATAACATCTGATAGGAGGTGCCTTGAAGAGATTAGAACAAGAATCACTATAGCAAAGGTAGCCTTTTGCAAGATGGAAAACATATTAACACATCAACATGTCATATTGTGATGTCATCAGGACACAAGTAACTATCAACATGTCATATTGTGATGTCATCAGGACACAAGTAACTATCAACATGTCATATTGTGATGTCATCTGAACACAAACAGCTTGTTCTCATTGCTCTCATCTTGAGGCAGCAGATTTGTTCATGTGAACATGCCCACAGTGCTGTAACTTCATGTGTGATACATGGAGTCCTAAAGCAGTGTCCTGGCAGCTATCTGCTGATCCATGTGGCATGTGGGCTCTATGTCCTCATTGATTTACTCTTCCAGTTATGGTTTCTTGCTATTTTTAACGTCAGAATCTATCACATGATATCATAATCCATATGATATCCCAATATATCCACTTCTACTCCCAATTGGTTACCCCATCCATTTGTTTTCCTAATTATACCATCTGTGTGGTTTCCTAATTATTTCTCCTAATTGTTTGTCCTATCTACTTCTTCTCTCTATTGTGTGTCCTATCTATTTGTTCTCCTAATTGTTTGTCCTATCCCCTTGTCCTAATTGTTTGTCCTATCCACTTCTTGTCCTTATTGTTTGTCCTATCCACTTCTTGTCCTAATTGTTTGTCCTATCCACTTCTTCACCCAATTGTTTGTCCTATCCACTTGTCCTAATTGTTTGTCCTATCCACTTCTTGTCCTAATTGTTTGTCCTATCCACTTCTTGTCCTTATTGTTTGTCCTATCCACTTCTTGTCCTAATTGTTTGTCCTATCCACTTCTTCACCCAATTGTTTGTCCTATCCACTTGTCCTAATTGTTTGTCCTATCCACTTCTTCACCCAATTGTTTGTCCTATCCACTTGTCCTAATTGTTTGTCCTATCCACTTCTTGTCCTAATTGTTTGTCCTATCCACTTCTTGTCCTAATTGTTTGTCCTATCCACTTGTCCTAATTGTTTGTCCTATCCACTTCTTCACCCAATTGTTTGTCCTGTCCACTTGTCCTAATTGTTTGTCCTATCCACTTCTTGTCCTAATTGTTTATCCTATCCACTTCTTGTCCTAATTGTTTGTCCTATCCACTTCTTGTCCTAATTGTTTGTCCTATCCACTTGTCCTAATTGTTTGTCCTATCCACTTCTTAACCTAATTGTTTGTCCTATCTATTTGTTCTCCTAACTGGTTTCCGTGGCCACTTTTTTCCCAATTGTTTGTCCTATCCACTTCTTGTCCCTATTGTGTATCCTATCCACTTCTTCACCTAATTGTTTGTCCTATCTATTTGTTCTCCTAATTGGTTTCCCTGGCCACTTTTTCCCCAATTGTTTGTCCTATCCACTTCTTCTCCCTATTGTTGGCCCTATCCACTTGTGTTCTTAATTATACTGTCTGTGTGGTTTCCCAATTGTTTATCCTGTCCAAGTGGTTCCCCTTATGCTCTATCCTATAATTGATTCTAATTGTCCCTCCAAGCCTTCTGTCTATCCCATCCTGTTTTTATATTATTCCACTATATTCTAGTTTTCCCCTCAAGAATGGTGTCATGTATAGACATGTGTGTGTTGTGTCTCTCTGGTGTCTGCTCTCATATGGACATGTTTGTGTTGTGTGTGCTGGTGTCTGCTCTCACATGGACATGTTTGTGTTGTGCGACCGTGGATGCCGGTGAATGCATGGCAGCCTATAACTAGCTAGCCTGTCGTATGTGAAGATTGATCTAGCCAGCATTTCACCTTGCAGGGCCACCCATACTATGTCGGAGACCTGCGCTGCTCAGTACACATTGAGTGGGAGTCATACATCTTCTGTCAGAAGCTGCCAGTGCCCGACACAGAGGTGCCTTGTACTTTGGTCAGGGATGGACATCTCATTGACCTTTCACCTCTCATAAAGACATCTGGTGGTTATCTAGTTGATGAAGATAATCAGAATAATAGGAAAATATTCATCAATGTGTGCAGGGATATCACACCAGGTAAGGACATTAACTTGTTTGCAGCAATACTGTAGATCAGTGTTTCCCAACCTTTGTTGTGCTATGCCCCACCTAAGCCTTTCTAAAGTTCTTATGCCCCCCCCCCCCCCCACCTCCTAACATATATATATAATTTTTAATATTCAAAAATTTTAATGTTCACTAAAGAAACTTGAATGGTAGGTTTTAGGAAGAAATCACTAGGAAATTATTGAGCAAACACAGTAAGTAAATTTTCAGAACATATAATGGAGAACTAAAATTCAAGTACAAAATAATTTTAATGAAAGATTTTCCTATACTATTTTAATTATTAGTAATTATTTATTATTTAAATTTAGTGAAATCCTTGCGCTTGATGCTTGTTGCAAAGAGATTTTATGTCAGGTTCCAATTTAGTTAACTTCAGTCTAAAGTCTCCCCGTTTTTTTTATATCCAGCCGATTTCTTTTCTTTTAAACAAAAAAATTTTTTTTTTAAAGCAGCAAATCATTTATGGTACTAAATCCGCATTCATCTAAATATGCCGGTGTGCTGGGGAATGAACAGGCGGACAGATTGGCTGGCTCTGCAAAACTTGGTGGAGTATTGATGCATGACAAGGCAGACGTGGTTGCGGGCTTGTGGGAGCACGTGTACACCTCGGAGGAGCAAATGGATCACCATAGTCTGGTAAGAATGAGACAGCGAGGTGTGACGAGGGGATCTGGCCGACGCTCGACGCTTAGAGGAAAGGCGAGACGGACATATAATCAGATTGCTACTGGAACTATTAGTGTTGGAACTCTTCGCTGGCTGCTGAGGATGGGGACGGAGCGCTTATGGGAATGTCCCGAATGCTGTGATGTCGGTTCCTAAATCAATCAATCAATCAATCAATCATCTAAATATGAAGATGGGAACAGTAACAATAGTTCTCTTACACATTTGGTTGCATTTGGATTTTTGATTTCAGTTTCCCAACAAAGCCATGCCATCGCTCCTGTTATTATTAAACAAAGTTTTAATTGACTCATCACTTTGGATTTCTGCGAGTTCTTCTTGTTACTGCATATTTGAAATATCAGACAAATCCACTAACATTGACTGCATCATCCAAGTTGGGAAATCAATTTGTTTCAAATCAGAAAATCTTTCTTTTAAATGAGCAATAAAATTTTCAGATGATCGACAATAACATATATAGCGGTATCAGTCATTTCACATTTGTGGAGCCAATGAAACTTTTCAAAATTTTTTTTTATAATAAATATATGTCTGACATAATTCAATAAAGATAATGAAACCAAATATCTTCGCTTTTTTATCGACAAGAGTTTTATTTGTTCCTTGAAGTTGTTTATTTAATATATTTAGCTTTTCAAAGATATCAGCTAAGTAACTCACAAATGCCTTACCATCGACCGTTAACAGATTTTTCATTTCAGGTTTGTCGCTTAAAAAATCACTAAGAGTATCAAATAGTTCATAAATCTTTTCAAGCAGTTCCCTTTCGAAAGTCATCTTACTTCAGTGTGAAGTATAAGTCTCACATGGTCTTCATTTTGTTCTTCACAAAATAACTTGAAGAGACGTTCACATTTGGCACTGGTTTTAATAGCATTGATAAACTTTATAACTAAATTTAGTACTTCATTTAGAACAGGGGGAATGTTTTTAGCTACCAGATTTTCCCTGTGAATAACAAAATGCACAAGAAGCAATCCTGGATTCTGATCTTTCATCAGTTTTAAGCAACCATTTTTCTTCCCCATCATATTAGGAGCACAATCTGTAACACAAGATGTTACATTTTTCATTGGTATATTATTGACATCTAAGTAATTTTTTAGCTTACTATATATATCTTTGGAGGTAGTGGTGCTTTCTAATGATTTACAGAACAACATTTCTTCAGCAAAATCACCTTTATCAATATATCTGAAGTAAGTTATAAGTACGGCCTCACTGTCTCTCAAAGTTGATTCATCCATTTGCACTGAGAATTTTCTTGTTTTCAGCTTATCAACAAGCTGTATGTCAATATCCTTACTCATTTCGTCTATTCTTCTGCTTACAGTATTGTTACTTAATGGCATATCTTTAACGTCTTTGTCATCTTTTTTCCAGAACTGTTTTAAGAAATGCTGATATTGATGGTTTGATTAAATTCTCTCATATAGTGTGACTTTTCCCAGATTTAACAATGAGTAATGAAATTTGATAACTAGCCTCAAGAGTACGATTGATAGTTGCATTATGAGCAGTACATAGAGACTTTAATGTTACTTTTTTTTTCAAAATTTTTCTTTAAAGTTTGAAAGTAATTCAAATCTGAATTAATATGAGCATTATGTTTCGCCTTCAAATGTGCCTCACGATGACCTCATTTTATTGATTCGTTGGTCAAGCATTGTTGGCATAAAAGACAAAGAGGTGACCTTTCATCATGGACAGCGGGTATGAAACCAAATTTTAAATATTCCTCCGAATACTGACAAATTTTTTTCTTGCTTGCACCACTCATTTCACTATGGGCTGAAATAAATAAATATAAGATCAATTAAAAACTGGAAAAAAAAAATAATATTAACTGGAGTAAACGTAGACTAAAAATGCATATTTAAATATTTATGGCAGAGAAGGTTAACCCGGTCAACAAATGCCCGCAGAAGTCGGATGTGTCGGCCTAACGGTGCAAGAACGCAGCTCTGCTGTAAACAGGCACAACGCAATCACGTCCGAAAAAAAAAAAAATCTGGATGAACGCTGAAGAAGAAGAAGAAGAAATATGTATGGTACATTTACCCCACTGCAAAAAAAAAAACAAACATACTTTTTCATTTGACAAATTTGTCTGGAAAATTATGCTTCTGAAACTGAAATTAATAAAAATTGCCATTTAAATTTACATACCATTTATATACCACTTATATTTATACAATCTGTGTGTGTGTGTGTGTGTTGTTGTTGGCACCTTGCAGTCTTGACAGACCAAAGTATGTGAGTTGGAATGTGGCCAATATTCCATCACAATGCCTGGGCAGAGCTTCAGAGAAACATGTGGTGCCCAAACGACATGATCTCTCTCTCTGCCTAACCTTGTGTTGTCCAGAGGAATGGGTAACCAATACGTCTGGCACAAGGTAGGCTGCAGACGCTGGCGGCGCAGCGTCAATCCTCCGAGACCTCGCCACCACGAGCAGGTGGCGAGTTATGGCCAGACCCTGACACCCAAGGGACCCGGCTTAGAGGCGTTCAGCCAAGTCCCACAGGTGAGGGCCTCGTACGAGCCCGGATCATAAGGGCGCGCACATCTGTCAATCACAAGTGTCCGGTCCTGTGTAAAGCGTGCACTATCTTCAGATTCTCCACCTGACTTTAGCGGACCCCTCGACCAGCGGGAATAGGCCCGCCAGAGCTACCGCAGAAGATATTGCTTGTCTATTGCGAGCAAATCCCCCATCCTTCCACTGTGCGGATCTCGCGACCGGTGAGAATAGGCCCGCTGGAGATTATGCTCATCTGCTGCGAACAAATCTCTCCCGAGAGACTGAATAAGTAAAGAAACGATAAAATTAGTGGTATTTCAATTGCGCTTGCGCTCCCACCTATGTTACACCCTTCATGTGTCTTCACAAAGTCGGACTAGTGTGTGTGTGTGTGTGTGTGTGTGTGTGTGTGTATATATATATATATATATATATTAAACAACAAGACTTTTACAACAGTTTAACGGACGCTTATTTCAAATTAACACCACCGGTGAATGCTGAGCGTTGCTGCAAAACACTGCAGAAACTGAGATCCCGGTACTAAGCATTTCGCGCCATTCAGAACAAATAGCGCAAATTGCTTAGTGCCGGCCCACTATAACCCGTAGTTCAACTCTAACTCTAACATCTAACAATGAAATCACGGCTACTAACATGGTGGACAGAAGTTACTTATACTGTACGTTTACCCAGCTCGAGTAGCGACAGAGTCGCCATATGGTTTACTTAAACTCTGGACGAGTCCATTTTCGAATTGCCCCCCTTAACAATTGAATTTCCCCCCTGTGGTGCGTGGGCCCCACGTTGGGAAACACTGCTGTAGATACTCACATGTGTAACTGTAGAAGACACGTGAGAACAGGGCAAGGTAACTGGAGCATTCAGCTGTGGGCAAATAAGAGATAGGCAGGGAGATAGATAGAACACACAGCTGTAGATGGGTGAGAGGAGGTGACAGTAGTTGAGGCATTCACCTGTGGGTAGATGAGAGAAAGTTGTGATAGAACACACAGCTGTGGATAGGTGAGAGGAGGTTACAGTAGTTGAGGCATTCACCTGTGGGTAGATGGGAGAAAGTTGTGATAGAACACACAGATGTAGATAGATGGGAGAAAGGTAAGATAGGACACACAGCTGTAGATAGATGGGAGAAAGGGGTGATAGAACACACAGCTGTAGATGGGTGAGAAAAGGTGACAGTAGTTGAGGCATTCACCTGTGGGTAGATGGGAGAAAGTTGTGATAGAACACACAGATGTAGATAGATGGGAGAAAGGTAAGATAGGACACACAGCTGTAGATAGATGGGAGAAAGGGGTGATAGAACACACAGCTGTAGATAGATGGGAGAAAGGTGAGATAGAACAAACAGCTGTAGATAGATGGGAGGAAGGCGAGATAGAACATACAGCTTTAGATATATGTGAGAAATTTGAGATAGAGCACACAGCTGTAGATAAATTGGAGAAAGGGGTGATATAACCCACAGCTTTAGATAGATAGGAGAAAGGTGAGATAGAACACACAGCTTTAGATAGATGGGAGAAAGGCGAGATAGAACACAACCGTAGATAGATGGGAGAAAGGTGAGATAGAACACAGCTGTAGATAGATGGGAGAAAGTTGTGATAGAACACACAGCTGCAGATAGATGGGAGAAAGGGGTGATAGAACCCACAACTTTAGATAGATAGGAGAAAGGCGAGATAGAACACACTCCTGTAGATAGATGGGAGAAAGGCAAGATAGAACACATACCTGTAGATAGATGGGAGAAAGGTGAGATAGAACACACAGCTGTAGACAGATGGGAGAAAGTTGTGATAGAACACAGAGCTGCAGATAGATGGGAGAAAGGCGAGATAGAACACACACAGCTGTAGATAGATGGGAGAAAGGCGAGATAGAACAAACAGCTGTAGATAGATGGGAGGAAGGCGAGATAGAACATACAGCTTTAGATATATGTGAGAAATTTGACATAGAGCACACAGCTGTAGATAAATTGGAGAAAGGGGTGATAGAACCCACAGCTTTAGATAGATAGGAGAAGGGTGAGATAGAACACACAGCTTTAGATAGATGGGAGAAAGGCGAGATAGAACACAACCGTAGATAGATGGGAGAAAGGCGAGATAGAACACAGTTGTAGATAGATGGGAGAAAGTTGTGATAGAACACACAGCTGCAGATAGATGGGAGAAAGGGGTGATAGAACCCACAGCTTTAGATAGATAGGAGAAAGGCGAGATAGAACACAGAGCTGCAGATAGATGGGAGAAAGGCAAGATAGAACACACACAGCTGTAGATAGATGGGAGAAAGGCGAGATAGAACACAAAGCTGTAGATAGATGGGAGAAAGAACACACAGCTGTAGATAGATGGGAGAAAGTTGAGATAGAACACACAGCTGTAGATAGATGGGAGAAAAGGGTGATAGAACATACAGCTGGTGTGTGGCTGAGAGGCTACAATGTCTACCTCAGGGTCATGAGGTACTGGGTTCAATCCTTGCACAGAGCTGGGGAATTTGTCAAGGACCATTGGTAGCTAATGATGTCACAGGTCTGCCCTGATCTCTGGGCTAGTCAGATCAGACAGCTAGCCTTGTTGGTGCGGGCCATCAACAGGGCGTGCCGTCTGCCAGTTGTGCACAATAACTCTCTCATGACAGTCGGACATTGCACAGAGTAGGCCATCAGACAGCTGCCCTGGCAACACTGTTAGGAAACAATAAACTACCCATGGGTGGTTACTTAGATGGAACCTGTCTAGAGGCAGTCAACCTGACACGCATGCAGGTCCGAGTCAGGCATGCTGACATCTGAGGTACATGACTGGGTGGGATGCAGTCCCCTGGCAGGGACAGACAAGTGAGAATATATAGCTGTACATAGATGAGGTACATGACTGGGTGGGATGCAGTCCCCTGGCAGGGGCAGACAAGTGAGAATATATAGCTGTACATAGATGAGGTACATGACTGGGTGGGATGCAGTCCCCTGGCAGGGGCAGACAAGTGAGAATATATAGCTGTACATAGATGAGGGAAATGGCAGATAGTTATGACATAACTCCACATCAATGAGGAACAGTTGCAAATTGATGCTGTAGATAAGAGAAAGTTAAGGTAGGACATACAAGTGTAGGGAAGGCAGTTGGAACATGTAACTGTTGATAGTTAGTTAGTTAGTCGACAGATCATCCTCATTGCACATCGAACCATTCAGTCCATAAGTGCTCGGATCCCCTCCTCAGCAAATCCCGCAACGTGTAGCGGCTAACGACGCCAGTTCTGTGTTGGTTTATCAATCTTCTTTGGCTTCCTGCGTAGTGTTCTTGTTTGGCCACCCCTCTTTTAATTTGCTGCTCTCGCAGTCTGGCCATTGTTGTAGATTCACAGTCATCACTTGGTTCTCGCAAAAGTCTTACTTCTCGTAGAGCATTCAGAATGTCGGCCTGGTCCATGGCGCGTCCGCCCTCCACAGTAGCCTCACCTGCGAGCTTGTCAGCTCGCTCATTTCCTTGTACTCCCGCATGCCCTGGCACGAAGATGAAACTAATCTTTGCCAGTCGAGACCGCTCTCGAGAGCAGCAACCATTCTCTTCGGATTGACCCCTCCTCTATCCTCTTGATCATGTTCATTGAGTCGCTAAGGAAGCAAGCCCTAGTGAATGTCTGTGTCTCGAGCCATGTTATTGCTTTACTTACTGCCATGACTTCCATGGTCAGGCTACTTGTGGTTTCAGTGAAAGCACCAGAGTTGGTGTGCCAGGATGTAACTGTTGATAGATGAGAGAAGGTGGAGCTAGTTGAGTGACAGCTATGGACAGATGTAACTGTTGATAGATGAGAGAAGGTGGAGCTAGTTGAGTGACAGCTATGGACAGATGTAACTGTTGATAGATGAGAGAAGGTGGAGCTAGTTGAGTGACAGCTATGGACAGATGTAACTGTTGATAGATGAGAGAAGGTGGAGTTAGTTGAGTGACAGCTATGGACAGATGTAACTGTTGATAGATGAGAGAAGGTGGAGCTAGTTGAGTGACAGCTATGGACAGATGTAACTGTTGATAGATGAGAGAAGGTGGAGCTAGTTGAGTGACAGCTATGGACAGATGTAACTGTTGATAGATGAGAGAAGGTGGAGTTAGTTGAGTGACAGCTATGGACAGATGTAACTGTTGATAGATGAGAGAAGGTGGAGTTAGTTGAGTGACAGCTATGGACAGATGTAACTGTTGATAGATGAGAGAAGGTGGAGCTAGTTGAGTGACAGCTATGGACAGATGTAACTGTTGATAGATGAGAGAAGGTGGAGTTAGTTGAGTGACAGCTATGGACAGATGTAACTGTTGATAGATGAGAGAAGGTGGAGCTAGTTGAGTGACAGCCATGGACAGATGTAACTGTTGATAGATGAGAGAAGGTGGAGCTAGTTGAGTGACAGCTATCGACAGATGTAACTGTTGATAGATGAGAGAAGGTGGAGCTAGTTGAGTGACAGCCATGGACAGATGTAACTGTTGATAGATGAGAGAAGGTGGAGTTAGTTGAGTGACAGCTATGGACAGATGTAACTGTTGATAGATGAGAGAAGGTGGAGCTAGTTGAGTGACAGCCATGGACAGATGTAACTGTTGATAGATGAGAGAAGGTGGAGCTAGTTGAGTGACAGCCATGGACAGATGTAACTGTTGATAGATGAGAGAAGGTGGAGCTAGTTGAGTGACAGCTATAGACAGATGTAACTGTTGATAGATGAGAGAAGGTGGAGCTAGTTGAGTGACAGCTATAGACAGATGTAACTGTTGATAGATGAGAGAAGGTGGAGCTAGTTGAGTGACAGCTATAGACAGATGTAACTGTTGATAGATGAGAGAAGGTGGAGTTAGATGAGTGACAGCTATGGACAGATGTAACTGTTGATAGATGAGAGAAGGTGGAGCTAGTTGAGTGACAGCCATGGACAGATGTAACTGTTGATAGATGAGAGAAGGTGGAGCTAGTTGAGTGACAGCTATGGACAGATGTAACTGTTGATAGATGAGAGAAGGTGGAGCTAGTTGAGTGACAGCCATGGACAGATGTAACTGTTGATAGATGAGAGAAGGTGGAGTTAGTTGAGTGACAGCTATGGACAGATGTAACTGTTGATAGATGAGAGAAGGTGGAGCTAGTTGAGTGACAGCCATGGACAGATGTAACTGTTGATAGATGAGAGAAGGTGGAGCTAGTTGAGTGACAGCCATGGACAGATGTAACTGTTGATAGATGAGAGAAGGTGGAGCTAGTTGAGTGACAGCTATAGACAGATGTAACTGTTGATAGATGAGAGAAGGTGGAGCTAGTTGAGTGACAGCTATAGACAGATGTAACTGTTGATAGATGAGAGAAGGTGGAGCTAGTTGAGTGACAGCTATGGACAGATGATAAAAGAGGAATGTGGTTGGGATCTCATTATAGAAACCACATAGCTTGCCAAAATCACCATTATCCGATAGAGTAATACAGACATAGTTCTAATAGAAATGTATCAGGCCATCAGGTGACATGTCAAAACATATGTTGATGTTCTGTTCTTTAGTGTGGCAGATAGAACATATTTGATTGTAATAGTGATATAAGGGTCATTCATCCTCCTACTTTTGATTTGTTTACTCTCCTCTCTGTGTGGTAAATCCTCCCCTTGGTTGTACTGAATACGCTGATTGTGAGAGATCACTTTGATATCACCATGTTTTTACTGAATGCGCTGATTGTGAGACATCACTTTGATATCACCCAGGAACTGCTACCGATGATGGCACACACAATTGCCCCAGAGGATCTGCAAGCTGTAGGGTTGCTGGTAATACAACTGTGGACTTTGGCAAACCAAGCAAAGGCCTGGAGGCTACAAGCAGTGGAGTCAAACTTGTGTACACATCCAGAGAGAAACCAGCGGGATGCTTGGACTACCCTTCTACCACAATTAATTTCCGTTGTCCTCAGAGAGGAGGGGTAATGTAACAAACAGAATGTGATGAACATGGTTGACAGTTCTCATAATTTTTGTTTTTAACTATTACACCAGAACATTTCACTACAGTTGCGTACATTGTCACATCATGTATGTATGAGTACATTGTCACATCATGTGTGTTTGAGTACATTGTCACATCATGTGTGTATGAGTACATTGTTACATCATTGTCACCAACTGGCTGGGGTTAGATCCCAGATGGGCAACCACTCAGCCAAAATCATTTTCTTCTACTGGTGTTTAGTTCAGGATGCAGTTTAAGATCCCCTAACTCTGTCAGAAGGGACTAATTAACACCCCAGATCCCAGAGAGAAAACGTGGAACAAATGTCTGTTATGCTGATTTAAGACACTGTCCCTGATTTACTCAAGAAAACAGCGAAGAAGTGGCTCGTTGAAGATAGAATATATCTATATAGTTTTGGCTGTACTTGGTATCACCAGAAGTGAGAAAGGAGGAGTTAAGACATGCAACGTAATCTGGTTACTTATGACTGCATAGACAAAGTACCTCCCGGACATAGATTGCCACTTCTGGACAATATGTGTGAACCCCCACTAAATGATACAAAATGTGTGTACTTGATTACGCTACACAAACATTTATAAACATTTAGAATTATACGGACAAATTGAGTTTTAAAATACAACAACTGTGTTTATTATTGCTATTGATGATCATATGATGATGATGATTATATTATGGTATACGTAACTCATCTGGCTGAAAAGCTCAGAAGCACATAGGTCATGCTTCCCCCAGTGAGACACAGTTCACTGTCAGATTGAAGGAGTCCAAATTGGTCCCTCACAAGGCTAAGTCACTTTCTGATATGGGTTGTTGACTGTCCATTGCTCCTAAGAGATCTGGAATGAAACGAACGGAGATGGGTAGTATCTACGTCTACACATCTCAAACACATATGTCTATACATTCATATAAACATACATTCAAGTCATAATATATGATGGTATGATGATAGATGATGGCATGTTACATAAACATATATCAGTTCTAAATAAATAAATATATATGTATATATTAATAAAACTATTTAGAACATCTATAGCTCAAAACATACATATTCATATACATTTGTGTAATGGAGTGTTTCCCATATAAGTTCACCTCACTTACTCTTTCCCTTTCTGATTCATTCATACTGTCTTGTCGGAAGGGCTGGTCACACAGTCCTGTCGAACATTAAATGCCTTCCCTGAATCTGTCTGGGATATTGAATGTCCTAAGTCATGTCTGTCCTCATGCAGACATCATGCAGACAAGGTGAACTGGTGCCATTCCTCAAACCAAGTGGTTTCACCACAATCTTGGTAGGCACTCAAAGTGTTGGTCCAAATAATCAATGTTAATTGGACGCTATCAAGAGACTGGTAGCTCTCAGGAATTTCTCCTAAGTAGTCAGTCTCCCCAATGTTTAACATCATACAGGATGAATTTAAATGTATCTCCTGTACATGCATAAGCCACACGCTCATGTAGCTTGGATAATGGATTTCTCCAAATTATCACATACAACAAATCAGACAACCAAGTAGTGAATGAAAGAAGAAGATAAAGTTCACAGTGTAATAGTAAATCTAGAAACTGGAACATTAAGTACAAAGAAAATCCACGAGTGTAAAGTTTTGGAGAATAAACAGAAACAAGAAACTATAAGGCCTTCAGACTAGCAGACAAACTCAGAATAATGGTATTACCTGGGTTATAGCTAGGAAATCCTGTCATAATACTTCGTACAGAAGTCCAACAGAACGAAATGTTAATATTTCTCCAGTAGGTATCCTAAAAATGCTATTGTAAATGCGTCTGAGGATTGCTGGCCATGCATGTAGTTTTATTCTATTCAATTCCTGGCTAGTTTCCAGGTTAGCTAATTACTATGTCCAAGTTCCTGTTAGCTCCACCTATTTTTCATGTAGGACGATTTACCCAGATGGATTAAGTGCCAAATTCTTTTCACCCCTCCTCCTTTCCTGTGGACGGTAGTTTCATGTGTCAATCAAATTGACCGATGTCCCCCACGCCTGAAACAATGAAACCTGCTTTGGCGGCAATGCAGTTGCGTCATTACATTCCAATAGGCTGGTAACACCAGCCTTCCCGGTTGCTGGCAGGAATGTGTCAGCCATGTGTTCCTACTTTGCCCCGTAGTATTGCGGAGAGGTGTTAAGCATCTGGTCCTAATTGCTCCTTTGTGGTGGCCACTACAGACGTTGTCCCGGCTCCCCAAAGTCTGGACTTTTAGATAGGTGTTAGGCCTGCATTAAATTGCCGTCTTTGGATCACACGGGGTTTTCCCCTGAGTAGCACTGCCATGTATTATTTCAGACGGGTCTGGCTGACCCTCTTATCTCCCATTCTGCCGTGGCTGGTTTACACATTAGGTCATGTTAACCGTAAGGTGTTAGGTGTTGTCCCTATTTTAACCACAGGATTGTAAACTAACACGTCAATCTCAACTGACTGGCTCTGCAATGTATCAAAGTCGTCCCCAGCCCAGATTTCACACTTTGCCTTCTTTCTGTTCCCCTGTACTGAAAACAATGAGTTTTCAACCTTTGATAGCGCCTGCCGACTGGTGCCGTGATGTCTGGGTTTTACGTTTGATCTGGACATCAAAGCTTTCTCAGACCTAGCATTACAGAAATGATGGGGCGTGCGTGGTCAAAATGTAATTTTCTCTTGTTTTCAATCTCTGTTAGTTTTTCCTTATTCCTTGGTTGGGGACTAGATTATTTTCTGGTGAACAATTATTCTTTTACTTAGAGAATGATAGAATAATTCTTGTGGGCTCTTTAATTCCTTTCAAACTTGTGTAATTTGGATGCTGCCGGGGCTGTCCCATCACAGAGCTCCCCAATTTAAGTAGGTTCAGCAATGAAGCCTATAACAGAGCCTCGGCAGCATTCAAGAATGTATCTAAGTTATCTCCCTTCTAGAATGCCTCCAAGTCTGGGTTCCCAATATTCCTTGTGGCAGTGGGTTTTTCTATGAGTCAAAAGAAATATCCCATGTCCATCATCCCAGGATAAATCTTGCAAATCTTTGCTCCTGGTGTTGTGTCAGATTTCCGGGCTATTGCTCGGTAATGTCCTGTCCTCTGGAGGTTTTACTTTTTCCCAGCCGGGAAATTGCAAAATGTATAACAAGATTCTCCTGCGCCGCAGAGAGACTGTTATTGTCCACTCAATTTCTGGCCCTTGTCCTATCAGCAGAGGAAGTGCCATCAGTGTTTTCTTAAAAGAGTTGGTCGCAGTAATGTTGCTCCATTTTCTTTTCCTCCGTCGGCCAAAGATCATAATAAAATCCTTTAATCTCCTCCTTTTGGCAGGAAATTTGCTGAACATCATAATTTTATGATGTGCATTAAACTCGTACTTGCCTCGTTCTTGGTAGGGTGTCCGTTTACTCCCTCCTGATTTTAGAGTTTTCTTCCCTCGATAATTCTTTATCCAGGTGAGTTCCTCTTCAA
This sequence comes from Cepaea hortensis, assembly GCA_963921405.1. Classification (NCBI taxonomy): domain Eukaryota; kingdom Metazoa; phylum Mollusca; class Gastropoda; order Stylommatophora; family Helicidae; genus Cepaea; species Cepaea hortensis. The sequence continues at coordinate 115,010,984 of OY992886.1, read as the reverse complement.
CAGAGTTCTATTTTGAATCTGTGTTTGAAAGTATAAGGCTAGTAGAAGTTGTCCAGCTTTGAGAAATCATGTTGTTCCCCAAGAACTGTGAATTTGTATCACTCCTTGTAGAAGTATACATAAACAGCTGTTCTCCACATCCCACATTGGTTGAAGTGAAAGGTAAACAAGGTCCTGGGTGTTGAGAATACCAACCGCTCCGGTTTTGTTCCGCTGCAGAGTCCATCATTTGTGATCCCCTGTTAGCTTCAGCTGTGTTGATGATAGGTATTACCTTCATCTTTTCCAAAGAAGTATTTTTTTTTGTTGATAGTAGACATGTGTATCGTCCCTGAATCAGAGTCCGTAGTACTATCTACATGAATGCTTTGTATATCTTGAAATTCCTTTGTGAAAGACTCCAAGATACTGACATCGTAAGAATTCTCCTCCGTGTCTTGTTTTTCCTCCATGGCCGGGCTCTCTTGTGCCAAGTCCAATTGAGGTATTCTCTCCTTGGTCTGGTTTTCTTGTTCCAAATCCAATAGAAGTGAATGTTGTGGGATGTCATTTTCAATGCCATATCCCACCTGAGATAAGTAATTCAAACTGATAATTATTTCATCTTGTGTGGCCACACCGTGAGAAACAATGGAATCCTGTTTTACATCCATTCCGGTCTCAGTTGAATTCATTTCCACTCCTAGTTTCTCTGAACTGAAGGGAATAAAAGAGTCGGGTAAGGTCTCGCCTTCGATCTCTTTAATAGTTTTCCTCAGGTCCTCCTCCTCCTGGATTTTTCTCCTTTGGGAAGTCTTAGGAAGCTCCTGAGATTGCTGGGTTGCCAAGCCAGCTAATCCGCTTTCATTGCGGTGTAAACATTTATCACGTTTGTGACTGTTTACCGAACGCTTGGTACATTTATTCCTATTCCGTTTATTTTTTATATTTTTAGGAATAGGCAAGGGAAGCATCTGCCTTTCTGTGCGCAAGTTTTTGTTTTTCTGAGCCATGGGGATTTGCGAAGGAATGCATGCCTCTTCTTTGTGACGGTCAGCTTCCCCGCTTTCTATCAGAGTTTCGGCTTGAGTGATTGGCTTTTCCTCAATCGAGCTGGTTGATTCCTCCATGTTCAGAATTTCAATTTGCTTCTTTTTAATCTCATCTTCTTCAGCTTTGTGACGCATATCTGCTTCTAATTCTGCAAGTCTTTTCATCATTTGTTCATCTTCTTTGTCCCACCAATCCATTTCATCTCTGATAAATAGTTCTAGCTTCTCTCCTATTAAGCCGAGCCTTATGCCCCATCCTCTAGCGGACTCTAAGAAATCTGTGCGTGCATTCATGATCTCTTCTCAGCTTAAACTCAGGTAAGTAATTATATTATTACCCTACAGAGAGCTAGTCAGATTTATGCTAGAGCAGGATAGTGACAAGAGGAACAGACACTGCTATGAGAATGATAGTAGTGAATTTTAGTGAGAAAGTTGATGCAAAGCAGTCCGTCATACACTGAAGTAATTATGCATTATCAAATTATTCATGATTAAATCAAATGATAAAGCATGTAATCAAACAATCATCAAGTAAATCATCAATAAACTAATTAATATCACTAATTAATGTGATTATTAATTCTACAGTGGTGAATGATGTAAATTAACTCATATAATATTATCCATTATTAACTTTTTAACAAGTTATTTAAATTCTACAAACAATCATCAAGTAAATCATCAATAAACTAATTAATATCACTAATTAATGTGATTATTAATTCTACAGTGGTGAATGATGTAAATTAACTCATATAATATTATCCATTATTAACTTTTTAACAAGTTATTTAAATTCTACAAACTTCCCTAGAAACAAATTCCTAAGTTAATACTTAACAAATGTAATGGGTGAAGAATGAAAGAATGGTTTATGAAAATCAATAGTCTAGAATTTATTCTCTGATTCTATCATGGATGAGAAGTCCTAATGTGTCAAAATCTTGCCTACAATCAAGCAAGCTATTATATTAGAAATAAATTATAACTAACTAATGCTGCTAAGAATGTAAGTGAGAATGACCTAGGTTCTATCCATGGGCAAGACCAGAATAATACCAGACTAACAGATTTGAAATAGGTTTGTTCCTTGGAAGCGAACCAAAGTGTTCTAGGGTTTACTCCCGAATTCTATAGCGGACGAGCAGACCAATATGTCACCAACTGGCTGGGGTTAGATCCCAGATGGGCAACCACTCAGCCAAAATCATTTTCTTCTACTGGTGTTTAGTTCAGGATGCAGTTTAAGATCCCCTAACTCTGTCAGAAGGGACTAATTAACACCCCAGATCCCAGAGAGAAAACGTGGAACAAATGTCTGTTATGCTGATTTAAGACACTGTCCCTGATTTACTCAAGAAAACAGCGAAGAAGTGGCTCGTTGAAGATAGAATATATCTATATAGTTTTGGCTGTACTTGGTATCACCAGAAGTGAGAAAGGAGGAGTTAAGACATGCAACGTAATCTGGTTACTTATGACTGCATAGACAAAGTACCTCCCGGACATAGATTCCCACTTCTGGACAATATGTGTGAACCCCCACTAAATGATACAAAATGTGTGTACTTGATTACGCTACACAAACATTTATAAACATTTAGAATTATACGGACAAATTGAGTTTTAAAATACAACAACTGTGTTTATTATTGCTATTGATGATCATATGATGATGATGATTATATTATGGTATACGTAACTCATCTGGCTGAAAAGCTCAGAAGCACATAGGTCATGCTTCCCCCAGTGAGACACAGTTCACTGTCAGATTGAAGGAGTCCAAATTGGTCCCTCACAAGGCTAAGTCACTTCCTGATATGGGTTGTTGACTGTCCATTGCTCCTAAGAGATCTGGAATGAAACGAACGGAGATGGGTAGTATCTACGTCTACACATCTCAAACACATATGTCTATACATTCATATAAACATACATTCAAGTCATAATATATGATGGTATGATGATAGATGATGGCATGTTACATAAACATATATCAGTTCTAAATAAATAAATATATATATGTATATATTAATAAAACTATTTAGAACATCTATAACTCAAAACATACATATTCATATACATTTGTGTAATGGAGTGTTTCCCATATAAGTTCACCTCACTTACTCTTTCCCTTTCTGATTCATTCATACTGTCTTGTCGGAAGGGCTGGTCGCACAGTCCTGTCGAACATTAAATGCCTTCCCTGAATCTGTCTGGGATATTGAATGTCCTAAGTCATGTCTGTCCTCATGCAGACATCATGCAGACAAGGTGAACTGGTGCCATTCCTCAAACCAAGTGGTTTCACCACAATCTTGGTAGGCACTCAAAGTGTTGGTCCAAATAATCAATGTTAATTGGACGCTATCAAGAGACTGGTAGCTCTCAGGAATTTCTCCTAAGTAGTCAGTCTCCCCAATGTTTAACATCATACAGGATGAATTTAAATGTATCTCCTGTACATGCATAAGCCACACGCTCATGTAGCTTGGATAATGGATTTCTCCAAATTATCACATACAACAAATCAGACAACCAAGTAGTGAATGAAAGAAGAAGATAAAGTTCACAGTGTAATAGTAAATCTAGAAACTGGAACATTAAGTACAAAGAAAATCCACGAGTGTAAAGTTTTGGAGAATAAACAGAAACAAGAAACTATAAGGCCTTCAGACTAGCAGACAAACTCAGAATAATGGTATTACCTGGGTTATAGCTAGGAAATCCTGTCATAATACTTCGTACAGAAGTCCAACAGAACGAAATGTTAATATTTCTCCAGTAGGTATCCTAAAAATGCTATTGTAAATGCGTCTGAGGATTGCTGGCCATGCATGTAGTTTTATTCTATTCAATTCCTGGCTAGTTTCCAGGTTAGCTAATTACTATGTCCAAGTTCCTGTTAGCTCCACCTATTTTTCATGTAGGACGATTTACCCAGATGGATTAAGTGCCAAATTCTTTTCACCCCTCCTCCTTTCCTGTGGACGGTAGTTTCATGTGTCAATCAAATTGACCGATGTCCCCCACGCCTGAAACAATGAAACCTGCTTTGGCGGCAATGCAGTTGCGTCATTACATTCCAATAGGCTGGTAACACCAGCCTTCCCGGTTGCTGGCAGGAATGTGTCAGCCATGTGTTCCTACTTTGCCCCGTAGTATTGCGGAGAGGTGTTAAGCATCTGGTCCTAATTGCTCCTTTGTGGTGGCCACTACAGACGTTGTCCCGGCTCCCCAAAGTCTGGACTTTTAGATAGGTGTTAGGCCTGCATTAAATTGCCGTCTTTGGATCACACGGGGTTTTCCCCTGAGTAGCACTGCCATGTATTATTTCAGACGGGTCTGGCTGACCCTCTTATCTCCCATTCTGCCGTGGCTGGTTTACACATTAGGTCATGTTAACCGTAAGGTGTTAGGTGTTGTCCCTATTTTAACCACAGGATTGTAAACTAACACGTCAATCTCAACTGACTGGCTCTGCAATGTATCAAAGTCGTCCCCAGCCCAGATTTCACACTTTGCCTTCTTTCTGTTCCCCTGTACTGAAAACAATGAGTTTTCAACCTTTGATAGCGCCTGCCGACTGGTGCCGTGATGTCTGGGTTTTACGTTTGATCTGGACATCAAAGCTTTCTCAGACCTAGCATTACAGAAATGATGGGGCGTGCGTGGTCAAAATGTAATTTTCTCTTGTTTTCAATCTCTGTTAGTTTTTCCTTATTCCTTGGTTGGGGACTAGATTATTTTCTGGTGAACAATTATTCTTTTACTTAGAGAATGATAGAATAATTCTTGTGGGCTCTTTAATTCCTTTCAAACTTGTGTAATTTGGATGCTGCCGGGGCTGTCCCATCACAGAGCTCCCCAATTTAAGTAGGTTCAGCAATGAAGCCTATAACAGAGCCTCGGCAGCATTCAAGAATGTATCTAAGTTATCTCCCTTCTAGAATGCCTCCAAGTCTGGGTTCCCAATATTCCTTGTGGCAGTGGGTTTTTCTATGAGTCAAAAGAAATATCCCATGTCCATCATCCCAGGATAAATCTTGCAAATCTTTGCTCCTGGTGTTGTGTCAGATTTCCGGGCTATTGCTCGGTAATGTCCTGTCCTCTGGAGGTTTTACTTTTTCCCAGCCGGGAAATTGCAAAATGTATAACAAGATTCTCCTGCGCCGCAGAGAGACTGTTATTGTCCACTCAATTTCTGGCCCTTGTCCTATCAGCAGAGGAAGTGCCATCAGTGTTTTCTTAAAAGAGTTGGTCGCAGTAATGTTGCTCCATTTTCTTTTCCTCCGTCGGCCAAAGATCATAATAAAATCCTTTAATCTCCTCCTTTTGGCAGGAAATTTGCTGAACATCATAATTTTATGATGTGCATTAAACTCGTACTTGCCTCGTTCTTGGTAGGGTGTCCGTTTACTCCCTCCTGATTTTAGAGTTTTCTTCCCTCGATAATTCTTTATCCAGGTGAGTTCCTCTTCAACAGAGTTCTATTTTGAATCTGTGTTTGAAAGTATAAGGCTAGTAGAAGTTGTCCAGCTTTGAGAAATCATGTTGTTCCCCAAGAACTGTGAATTTGTATCACTCCTTGTAGAAGTATACATAAACAGCTGTTCTCCACATCCCACATTGGTTGAAGTGAAAGGTAAACAAGGTCCTGGGTGTTGAGAATACCAACCGCTCCGGTTTTGTTCCGCTGCAGAGTCCATCATTTGTGATCCCCTGTTAGCTTCAGCTGTGTTGATGATAGGTATTACCTTCATCTTTTCCAAAGAAGTATTTTTTTTGTTGATAGTAGACATGTGTATCGTCCCTGAATCAGAGTCCGTAGTACTATCTACATGAATGCTTTGTATATCTTGAAATTCCTTTGTGAAAGACTCCAAGATACTGACATCGTAAGAATTCTCCTCCGTGTCTTGTTTTTCCTCCATGGCCGGGCTCTCTTGTGCCAAGTCCAATTGAGGTATTCTCTCCTTGGTCTGGTTTTCTTGTTCCAAATCCAATAGAAGTGAATGTTGTGGGATGTCATTTTCAATGCCATATCCCACCTGAGATAAGTAATTCAAACTGATAATTATTTCATCTTGTGTGGCCACACCGTGAGAAACAATGGAATCCTGTTTTACATCCATTCCGGTCTCAGTTGAATTCATTTCCACTCCTAGTTTCTCTGAACTGAAGGGAATAAAAGAGTCGGGTAAGGTCTCGCCTTCGATCTCTTTAATAGTTTTCCTCAGGTCCTCCTCCTCCTGGATTTTTCTCCTTTGGGAAGTCTTAGGAAGCTCCTGAGATTGCTGGGTTGCCAAGCCAGCTAATCCGCTTTCATTGCGGTGTAAACATTTATCACGTTTGTGACTGTTTACCGAACGCTTGGTACATTTATTCCTATTCCGTTTATTTTTTATATTTTTAGGAATAGGCAAGGGAAGCATCTGCCTTTCTGTGCGCAAGTTTTTGTTTTTCTGAGCCATGGGGATTTGCGAAGGAATGCATGCCTCTTCTTTGTGACGGTCAGCTTCCCCGCTTTCTATCAGAGTTTCGGCTTGAGTGATTGGCTTTTCCTCAATCGAGCTGGTTGATTCCTCCATGTTCAGAATTTCAATTTGCTTCTTTTTAATCTCATCTTCTTCAGCTTTGTGACGCATATCTGCTTCTAATTCTGCAAGTCTTTTCATCATTTGTTCATCTTCTTTGTCCCACCAATCCATTTCATCTCTGATAAATAGTTCTAGCTTCTCTCCTATTAAGCCGAGCCTTATGCCCCATCCTCTAGCGGACTCTAAGAAATCTGTGCGTGCATTCATGATCTCTTCTCAGCTTAAACTCAGGTAAGTAATTATATTATTACCCTACAGAGAGCTAGTCAGATTTATGCTAGAGCAGGATAGTGACAAGAGGAACAGACACTGCTATGAGAATGATAGTAGTGAATTTTAGTGAGAAAGTTGATGCAAAGCAGTCCGTCATACACTGAAGTAATTATGCATTATCAAATTATTCATGATTAAATCAAATGATAAAGCATGTAATCAAACAATCATCAAGTAAATCATCAATAAACTAATTAATATCACTAATTAATGTGATTATTAATTCTACAGTGGTGAATGATGTAAATTAACTCATATAATATTATCCATTATTAACTTTTTAACAAGTTATTTAAATTCTACAAACAATCATCAAGTAAATCATCAATAAACTAATTAATATCACTAATTAATGTGATTATTAATTCTACAGTGGTGAATGATGTAAATTAACTCATATAATATTATCCATTATTAACTTTTTAACAAGTTATTTAAATTCTACAAACTTCCCTAGAAACAAATTCCTAAGTTAATACTTAACAAATGTAATGGGTGAAGAATGAAAGAATGGTTTATGAAAATCAATAGTCTAGAATTTATTCTCTGATTCTATCATGGATGAGAAGTCCTAATGTGTCAAAATCTTGCCTACAATCAAGCAAGCTATTATATTAGAAATAAATTATAACTAACTAATGCTGCTAAGAATGTAAGTGAGAATGACCTAGGTTCTATCCATGGGCAAGACCAGAATAATACCAGACTAACAGATTTGAAATAGGTTTGTTCCTTGGAAGCGAACCAAAGTGTTCTAGGGTTTACTCCCGAATTCTATAGCGGACGAGCAGACCAATATGTCACCAACTGGCTGGGGTTAGATCCCAGATGGGCAACCACTCAGCCAAAATCATTTTCTTCTACTGGTGTTTAGTTCAGGATGCAGTTTAAGATCCCCTAACTCTGTCAGAAGGGACTAATTAACACCCCAGATCCCAGAGAGAAAACGTGGAACAAATGTCTGTTATGCTGATTTAAGACACTGTCCCTGATTTACTCAAGAAAACAGCGAAGAAGTGGCTCGTTGAAGATAGAATATATCTATATAGTTTTGGCTGTACTTGGTATCACCAGAAGTGAGAAAGGAGGAGTTAAGACATGCAACGTAATCTGGTTACTTATGACTGCATAGACAAAGTACCTCCCGGACATAGATTCCCACTTCTGGACAATATGTGTGAACCCCCACTAAATGATACAAAATGTGTGTACTTGATTACGCTACACAAACATTTATAAACATTTAGAATTATACGGACAAATTGAGTTTTAAAATACAACAACTGTGTTTATTATTGCTATTGATGATCATATGATGATGATGATTATATTATGGTATACGTAACTCATCTGGCTGAAAAGCTCAGAAGCACATAGGTCATGCTTCCCCCAGTGAGACACAGTTCACTGTCAGATTGAAGGAGTCCAAATTGGTCCCTCACAAGGCTAAGTCACTTCCTGATATGGGTTGTTGACTGTCCATTGCTCCTAAGAGATCTGGAATGAAACGAACGGAGATGGGTAGTATCTACGTCTACACATCTCAAACACATATGTCTATACATTCATATAAACATACATTCAAGTCATAATATATGATGGTATGATGATAGATGATGGCATGTTACATAAACATATATCAGTTCTAAATAAATAAATATATATATGTATATATTAATAAAACTATTTAGAACATCTATAACTCAAAACATACATATTCATATACATTTGTGTAATGGAGTGTTTCCCATATAAGTTCACCTCACTTACTCTTTCCCTTTCTGATTCATTCATACTGTCTTGTCGGAAGGGCTGGTCGCACAGTCCTGTCGAACATTAAATGCCTTCCCTGAATCTGTCTGGGATATTGAATGTCCTAAGTCATGTCTGTCCTCATGCAGACATCATGCAGACAAGGTGAACTGGTGCCATTCCTCAAACCAAGTGGTTTCACCACAATCTTGGTAGGCACTCAAAGTGTTGGTCCAAATAATCAATGTTAATTGGACGCTATCAAGAGACTGGTAGCTCTCAGGAATTTCTCCTAAGTAGTCAGTCTTCCCAATGTTTAACATCATACAGGATGAATTTAAATGTATCTCCTGTACATGCATAAGCCACACGCTCATGTAGCTTGGATAATGGATTTCTCCAAATTATCACATACAACAAATCAGACAACCAAGTAGTGAATGAAAGAAGAAGATAAAGTTCACAGTGTAATAGTAAATCTAGAAACTGGAACATTAAGTACAAAGAAAATCCACGAGTGTAAAGTTTTGGAGAATAAACAGAAACAAGAAACTATAAGGCCTTCAGACTAGCAGACAAACTCAGAATAATGGTATTACCTGGGTTATAGCTAGGAAATCCTGTCATAATACTTCGTACAGAAGTCCAACAGAACGAAATGTTAATATTTCTCCAGTAGGTATCCTAAAAATGCTATTGTAAATGCGTCTGAGGATTGCTGGCCATGCATGTAGTTTTATTCTATTCAATTCCTGGCTAGTTTCCAGGTTAGCTAATTACTATGTCCAAGTTCCTGTTAGCTCCACCTATTTTTCATGTAGGACGATTTACCCAGATGGATTAAGTGCCAAATTCTTTTCACCCCTCCTCCTTTCCTGTGGACGGTAGTTTCATGTGTCAATCAAATTGACCGATGTCCCCCACGCCTGAAACAATGAAACCTGCTTTGGCGGCAATGCAGTTGCGTCATTACATTCCAATAGGCTGGTAACACCAGCCTTCCCGGTTGCTGGCAGGAATGTGTCAGCCATGTGTTCCTACTTTGCCCCGTAGTATTGCGGAGAGGTGTTAAGCATCTGGTCCTAATTGCTCCTTTGTGGTGGCCACTACAGACGTTGTCCCGGCTCCCCAAAGTCTGGACTTTTAGATAGGTGTTAGGCCTGCATTAAATTGCCGTCTTTGGATCACACGGGGTTTTCCCCTGAGTAGCACTGCCATGTATTATTTCAGACGGGTCTGGCTGACCCTCTTATCTCCCATTCTGCCGTGGCTGGTTTACACATTAGGTCATGTTAACCGTAAGGTGTTAGGTGTTGTCCCTATTTTAACCACAGGATTGTAAACTAACACGTCAATCTCAACTGACTGGCTCTGCAATGTATCAAAGTCGTCCCCAGCCCAGATTTCACACTTTGCCTTCTTTCTGTTCCCCTGTACTGAAAACAATGAGTTTTCAACCTTTGATAGCGCCTGCCGACTGGTGCCGTGATGTCTGGGTTTTACGTTTGATCTGGACATCAAAGCTTTCTCAGACCTAGCATTACAGAAATGATGGGGCGTGCGTGGTCAAAATGTAATTTTCTCTTGTTTTCAATCTCTGTTAGTTTTTCCTTATTCCTTGGTTGGGGACTAGATTATTTTCTGGTGAACAATTATTCTTTTACTTAGAGAATGATAGAATAATTCTTGTGGGCTCTTTAATTCCTTTCAAACTTGTGTAATTTGGATGCTGCCGGGGCTGTCCCATCACAGAGCTCCCCAATTTAAGTAGGTTCAGCAATGAAGCCTATAACAGAGCCTCGGCAGCATTCAAGAATGTATCTAAGTTATCTCCCTTCTAGAATGCCTCCAAGTCTGGGTTCCCAATATTCCTTGTGGCAGTGGGTTTTTCTATGAGTCAAAAGAAATATCCCATGTCCATCATCCCAGGATAAATCTTGCAAATCTTTGCTCCTGGTGTTGTGTCAGATTTCCGGGCTATTGCTCGGTAATGTCCTGTCCTCTGGAGGTTTTACTTTTTCCCAGCCGGGAAATTGCAAAATGTATAACAAGATTCTCCTGCGCCGCAGAGAGACTGTTATTGTCCACTCAATTTCTGGCCCTTGTCCTATCAGCAGAGGAAGTGCCATCAGTGTTTTCTTAAAAGAGTTGGTCGCAGTAATGTTGCTCCATTTTCTTTTCCTCCGTCGGCCAAAGATCATAATAAAATCCTTTAATCTCCTCCTTTTGGCAGGAAATTTGCTGAACATCATAATTTTATGATGTGCATTAAACTCGTACTTGCCTCGTTCTTGGTAGGGTGTCCGTTTACTCCCTCCTGATTTTAGAGTTTTCTTCCCTCGATAATTCTTTATCCAGGTGAGTTCCTCTTCAACAGAGTTCTATTTTGAATCTGTGTTTGAAAGTATAAGGCTAGTAGAAGTTGTCCAGCTTTGAGAAATCATGTTGTTCCCCAAGAACTGTGAATTTGTATCACTCCTTGTAGAAGTATACATAAACAGCTGTTCTCCACATCCCACATTGGTTGAAGTGAAAGGTAAACAAGGTCCTGGGTGTTGAGAATACCAACCGCTCCGGTTTTGTTCCGCTGCAGAGTCCATCATTTGTGATCCCCTGTTAGCTTCAGCTGTGTTGATGATAGGTATTACCTTCATCTTTTCCAAAGAAGTATTTTTTTTGTTGATAGTAGACATGTGTATCGTCCCTGAATCAGAGTCCGTAGTACTATCTACATGAATGCTTTGTATATCTTGAAATTCCTTTGTGAAAGACTCCAAGATACTGACATCGTAAGAATTCTCCTCCGTGTCTTGTTTTTCCTCCATGGCCGGGCTCTCTTGTGCCAAGTCCAATTGAGGTATTCTCTCCTTGGTCTGGTTTTCTTGTTCCAAATCCAATAGAAGTGAATGTTGTGGGATGTCATTTTCAATGCCATATCCCACCTGAGATAAGTAATTCAAACTGATAATTATTTCATCTTGTGTGGCCACACCGTGAGAAACAATGGAATCCTGTTTTACATCCATTCCGGTCTCAGTTGAATTCATTTCCACTCCTAGTTTCTCTGAACTGAAGGGAATAAAAGAGTCGGGTAAGGTCTCGCCTTCGATCTCTTTAATAGTTTTCCTCAGGTCCTCCTCCTCCTGGATTTTTCTCCTTTGGGAAGTCTTAGGAAGCTCCTGAGATTGCTGGGTTGCCAAGCCAGCTAATCCGCTTTCATTGCGGTGTAAACATTTATCACGTTTGTGACTGTTTACCGAACGCTTGGTACATTTATTCCTATTCCGTTTATTTTTTATATTTTTAGGAATAGGCAAGGGAAGCATCTGCCTTTCTGTGCGCAAGTTTTTGTTTTTCTGAGCCATGGGGATTTGCGAAGGAATGCATGCCTCTTCTTTGTGACGGTCAGCTTCCCCGCTTTCTATCAGAGTTTCGGCTTGAGTGATTGGCTTTTCCTCAATCGAGCTGGTTGATTCCTCCATGTTCAGAATTTCAATTTGCTTCTTTTTAATCTCATCTTCTTCAGCTTTGTGACGCATATCTGCTTCTAATTCTGCAAGTCTTTTCATCATTTGTTCATCTTCTTTGTCCCACCAATCCATTTCATCTCTGATAAATAGTTCTAGCTTCTCTCCTATTAAGCCGAGCCTTATGCCCCATCCTCTAGCGGACTCTAAGAAATCTGTGCGTGCATTCATGATCTCTTCTCAGCTTAAACTCAGGTAAGTAATTATATTATTACCCTACAGAGAGCTAGTCAGATTTATGCTAGAGCAGGATAGTGACAAGAGGAACAGACACTGCTATGAGAATGATAGTAGTGAATTTTAGTGAGAAAGTTGATGCAAAGCAGTCCGTCATACACTGAAGTAATTATGCATTATCAAATTATTCATGATTAAATCAAATGATAAAGCATGTAATCAAACAATCATCAAGTAAATCATCAATAAACTAATTAATATCACTAATTAATGTGATTATTAATTCTACAGTGGTGAATGATGTAAATTAACTCATATAATATTATCCATTATTAACTTTTTAACAAGTTATTTAAATTCTACAAACAATCATCAAGTAAATCATCAATAAACTAATTAATATCACTAATTAATGTGATTATTAATTCTACAGTGGTGAATGATGTAAATTAACTCATATAATATTATCCATTATTAACTTTTTAACAAGTTATTTAAATTCTACAAACTTCCCTAGAAACAAATTCCTAAGTTAATACTTAACAAATGTAATGGGTGAAGAATGAAAGAATGGTTTATGAAAATCAATAGTCTAGAATTTATTCTCTGATTCTATCATGGATGAGAAGTCCTAATGTGTCAAAATCTTGCCTACAATCAAGCAAGCTATTATATTAGAAATAAATTATAACTAACTAATGCTGCTAAGAATGTAAGTGAGAATGACCTAGGTTCTATCCATGGGCAAGACCAGAATAATACCAGACTAACAGATTTGAAATAGGTTTGTTCCTTGGAAGCGAACCAAAGTGTTCTAGGGTTTACTCCCGAATTCTATAGCGGACGAGCAGACCAATATGTCACCAACTGGCTGGGGTTAGATCCCAGATGGGCAACCACTCAGCCAAAATCATTTTCTTCTACTGGTGTTTAGTTCAGGATGCAGTTTAAGATCCCCTAACTCTGTCAGAAGGGACTAATTAACACCCCAGATCCCAGAGAGAAAACGTGGAACAAATGTCTGTTATGCTGATTTAAGACACTGTCCCTGATTTACTCAAGAAAACAGCGAAGAAGTGGCTCGTTGAAGATAGAATATATCTATATAGTTTTGGCTGTACTTGGTATCACCAGAAGTGAGAAAGGAGGAGTTAAGACATGCAACGTAATCTGGTTACTTATGACTGCATAGACAAAGTACCTCCCGGACATAGATTCCCACTTCTGGACAATATGTGTGAACCCCCACTAAATGATACAAAATGTGTGTACTTGATTACGCTACACAAACATTTATAAACATTTAGAATTATACGGACAAATTGAGTTTTAAAATACAACAACTGTGTTTATTATTGCTATTGATGATCATATGATGATGATGATTATATTATGGTATACGTAACTCATCTGGCTGAAAAGCTCAGAAGCACATAGGTCATGCTTCCCCCAGTGAGACACAGTTCACTGTCAGATTGAAGGAGTCCAAATTGGTCCCTCACAAGGCTAAGTCACTTCCTGATATGGGTTGTTGACTGTCCATTGCTCCTAAGAGATCTGGAATGAAACGAACGGAGATGGGTAGTATCTACGTCTACACATCTCAAACACATATGTCTATACATTCATATAAACATACATTCAAGTCATAATATATGATGGTATGATGATAGATGATGGCATGTTACATAAACATATATCAGTTCTAAATAAATAAATATATATATGTATATATTAATAAAACTATTTAGAACATCTATAACTCAAAACATACATATTCATATACATTTGTGTAATGGAGTGTTTCCCATATAAGTTCACCTCACTTACTCTTTCCCTTTCTGATTCATTCATACTGTCTTGTCGGAAGGGCTGGTCGCACAGTCCTGTCGAACATTAAATGCCTTCCCTGAATCTGTCTGGGATATTGAATGTCCTAAGTCATGTCTGTCCTCATGCAGACATCATGCAGACAAGGTGAACTGGTGCCATTCCTCAAACCAAGTGGTTTCACCACAATCTTGGTAGGCACTCAAAGTGTTGGTCCAAATAATCAATGTTAATTGGACGCTATCAAGAGACTGGTAGCTCTCAGGAATTTCTCCTAAGTAGTCAGTCTCCCCAATGTTTAACATCATACAGGATGAATTTAAATGTATCTCCTGTACATGCATAAGCCACACGCTCATGTAGCTTGGATAATGGATTTCTCCAAATTATCACATACAACAAATCAGACAACCAAGTAGTGAATGAAAGAAGAAGATAAAGTTCACAGTGTAATAGTAAATCTAGAAACTGGAACATTAAGTACAAAGAAAATCCACGAGTGTAAAGTTTTGGAGAATAAACAGAAACAAGAAACTATAAGGCCTTCAGACTAGCAGACAAACTCAGAATAATGGTATTACCTGGGTTATAGCTAGGAAATCCTGTCATAATACTTCGTACAGAAGTCCAACAGAACGAAATGTTAATATTTCTCCAGTAGGTATCCTAAAAATGCTATTGTAAATGCGTCTGAGGATTGCTGGCCATGCATGTAGTTTTATTCTATTCAATTCCTGGCTAGTTTCCAGGTTAGCTAATTACTATGTCCAAGTTCCTGTTAGCTCCACCTATTTTTCATGTAGGACGATTTACCCAGATGGATTAAGTGCCAAATTCTTTTCACCCCTCCTCCTTTCCTGTGGACGGTAGTTTCATGTGTCAATCAAATTGACCGATGTCCCCCACGCCTGAAACAATGAAACCTGCTTTGGCGGCAATGCAGTTGCGTCATTACATTCCAATAGGCTGGTAACACCAGCCTTCCCGGTTGCTGGCAGGAATGTGTCAGCCATGTGTTCCTACTTTGCCCCGTAGTATTGCGGAGAGGTGTTAAGCATCTGGTCCTAATTGCTCCTTTGTGGTGGCCACTACAGACGTTGTCCCGGCTCCCCAAAGTCTGGACTTTTAGATAGGTGTTAGGCCTGCATTAAATTGCCGTCTTTGGATCACACGGGGTTTTCCCCTGAGTAGCACTGCCATGTATTATTTCAGACGGGTCTGGCTGACCCTCTTATCTCCCATTCTGCCGTGGCTGGTTTACACATTAGGTCATGTTAACCGTAAGGTGTTAGTGTGTTATCCCTATTTTAACCACAGGATTGTAAACTAACACGTCAATCTCAACTGACTGGCTCTGCAATGTATCAAAGTCATCCCCAGCCCAGATTTCACACTTTGCCTTCTTTCTGTTCCCCTGTACTGAAAACAATGAGTTTTCAACCTTTGACTGGTGCCGTGATGTCTGGGTTTTACGTTTGATCTGGACATCAAAGCTTTCTCAGACCTAGCATTACAGAAATGATGGGGCGTGCGTGGTCAAAATGTAATTTTCTCTTGTTTTCAATCTCTGTTAGTTTTTCCTTATTCCTTGGTTGGGGACTAGATTATTTTCTGGTGAACAATTATTCTTTTACTTAGAGAATGATAGAATAATTCTTGTGGGCTCTTTAATTCCTTTCAAACTTGTGTAATTCGGATGCTGCCGGGGCTGTCCCGTCACAATCATGTATGTATAAGTACATTGTCACTTCATGTATGTATGAGTACATTGTCACATCATGTATGTATGAGTACATTGTTACATCATGTATGTATAAGTACATTGTTACATCATGTATGTATAAGTACATTGTTACATCATGTGTGTATGAGTACATTGTTACATCACGTGTGTATGAGTACATTGTTACATCATGTATGTATGAGTACATTGTTACATCATGTATGTATGAGTACATTGTCACATCATGTGTGTTTGAGTACATTGTCACATCATGTGTGTATAAGTACATTGTTACATCATCAACAATGTATAAGTACATTGTCACATCATGTATGTATAAGTACATTGTTACATCATGTATGTATAAGTACATTGTCACATCATGTGTGTATGAGTACATTGTTACATCATGTATGTATAAGTACATTGTTACATCATCAACAATGTATAAGTACATTGTCACATCATGTATGTATAAGTACATTGTTACATCATGTATGTATAAGTACATTGTCACATCATGTATGTATAAGAACATTGTTACATCATGTATGTATAAGTACATTGTCACATTAAGTGTGTATGAGTACATTGTCACATCATGTATGTATAAGTACATTGTCACATCATGTATGTATGAGTACATTGTTACATCATGTATGTATAAGTACATTGTTACATCATGTATGTATAAGTACATTGTTACATCATGTATGTATAAGTACATTGTTACATCATATATGTATAAGTACATTGTTACATCATGTATGTATAAGTACATTGTCACATCATATATGCATAAGTACATTGTCACATCATGTATGTATAAGTACATTGTCACATCATGTATGTATAAGTACATTGTCACATCATGTATGTATAAGTACATTGTCACATCATGTATGTATAAGTACATTGTCACATCATGTATAAGTACATTGTTACATCATGTATGTATAAGTACATTGTCACATTAAGTGTGTATGAGTACATTGTTACATCATGTATGTATAAGTACATTGTCACATTAAGTGTGTATGGGTACATTGTCACATCATGTATGTATGAGTACATTGTTACATCATGTATGTATAAGTACATTGTCACATCATGTGTGTATGAGTACATTGTTACATCATGTATGTATAAGTACATTGTTACATCATCAACAATGTATAAGTACATTGTCACATCATGTATGTATAAGTACATTGTTACATCATGTTTGTATAAGTACATTGTCACATCATGTATGTATAAGTACATTGTCACATCATGTATGTATAAGAACATTGTTACATCATGTATGTATAAGTACATTGTCACATTAAGTGTGTATGAGTACATTTTCACATCATGTATGTATAAGTACATTGTCACATCATGTATGTATGAGTACATTGTTACATCATGTATGTATAAGTACATTGTTACATCATGTATGTATAAGTACATTGTTACATCATGTATGTATAAGTACATTGTTACATCATGTATGTATAAGTACATTGTCACATCATATATGTATAAGTACATTGTCACATCATGTATGTATAAGTACATTGTCACATCATGTATGTATAAGTACATTGTCACATCATGTATGTATAATTACATTGTCACATCATGTATAAGTACATTGTTACATCATGTATGTATAAGTACATTGTCACATTAAGTGTGTATGAGTACATTGTTACATCATGTATGTATAAGTACATTGTCACATTAAGTGTGTATGAGTACATTGTCACATCATGTATCTATGAGTACATTGTTACATCATGTATGTATAAGTACATTGTCACATCATGTGTGTATGAGTACATTGTTACATCATGTATGTATAAGTACATTGTTACATCATCAACAATGTATAAGTACATTGTCACATCATGTATGTATAAGTACATTGTTACATCATGTTTGTATAAGTACATTGTCACATGTATGTATAAGTACATTGTCACATCATGTATGTATAAGAACATTGTTACATCATGTATGTATAAGTACATTGTCACATTAAGTGTGTATGAGTACATTGTCACATCATGTATGTATAAGTACATTGTCACATCATGTATGTATGAGTACATTGTTACATCATGTATGTATAAGTACATTGTTACATCATGTATGTATGAGTACATTGTCACATCATGTATGTATGAGTACATTGTCACATCATGTATGTATGAGTACATTGTTACATCATGTATGTATAAGTACATTGTTACATCATGTATGTATAAGTACATTGTTACATCATGTATGTATAAGTACATTGTTACATCATGTTTGTATAAGTACATTGTCACATCATGTATGTATAAGTACATTGTCACATCATGTATGTATAAGTACATTGTCACATCATGTATGTATAAGAACATTGTTACATCATGTATGTATAAGTACATTGTCACATTAAGTGTGTATGAGTACATTGTCACATCATGTATGTATAAGTACATTGTCACATCATGTATGTATGAGTACATTGTTACATCATGTATGTATAAGTACATTGTCACATCATATATGTATAAGTACATTGTCACATCATGTATGTATAAGTACATTGTCACATCATGTATGTATAAGTACATTGTCACATCATGTATGTATAAGTACATTGTCACATCATGTATAAGTACATTGTTACATCATGTATGTATAAGTACATTGTCACATTAAGTGTGTATGAGTACATTGTTACATCATGTATGTATAAGTACATTGTCACATCATGTGTGTATAAGTACATTGTCACATTAAGTGTGTATGAGTACATTGTCACATCATGTATGTATGAGTACATTGTTACATCATGTATGTATAAGTACATTGTCACATCATGTGTGTATGAGTACATTGTTACATCATGTATGTATAAGTACATTGTTACATCATCAACAATGTATAAGTACATTGTCACATCATGTATGTATAAGTACATTGTCACATCATGTATGTATAAGAACATTGTTACATCATGTATGTATAAGTACATTGTCACATTAAGTGTGTATGAGTACATTGTCACATCATGTATGTATAAGTACATTGTCACATCATGTATGTATGAGTACATTGTCACATCATGTATGTATGATTACATTGTTACATCATGTATGTATAAGTACATTGTTACATCATGTATGTATAAGTACATTGTTACATCATGTATGTATAAGTACATTGTTACATCATGTATGTATAAGTACATTGTCACATCATATATGTATAAGTACATTGTCACATCATGTATGTATAAATACATTGTCACATCATGTATGTATAAGTACATTGTCACATCATGTATGTATAAGTACATTGTCACATCATATATGTATAAGTACATTGTCACATCATGTATGTATAAATACATTGTCACATCATGTATGTATAAGTACATTGTCACATCATGTATGTATAAGTACATTGTCACATCATGTATAAGTACATTGTTACATCATGTATGTATAAGTACATTGTCACATTAAGTGTGTATGAGTACATTGTTACATCATGTATGTATAAGTACATTGTCACATCATGTGTGTATAAGTACATTGTCACATTAAGTGTGTATGAGTACATTGTCACATCATGTATGTATGAGTACATTGTTACATCATGTATGTATAAGTACATTGTCACATCATGTATGTATAAGTACATTGTCACATCATGTATGTATAAGTACATTGTCACATCTTTCCTCAACTCCCACATACACATAAGGTACTTAAATTTTACACATATTCTTAGGTTGGGTAGTGTTTCTACTGTGAAGTGATGCTTCTCGGGCAGCTGCCAGTGACATCCCACTATTATTTCCATCTGTTGAAGGATCTGTAACGTATTCAGCTGGCATGTGGGACCTCCTGTTGTATCAGTCTTATCTGAGAATACTAGACATCTGAACACTGGCCCTGGAAGACGAGGGCAGCATCACTTTCTCATGTTTCCATTCTTGCAATCTTCATTCTCAATTGATGTTGGGCCCAGAATTGTGCAATCCCCCTACTCAAATATGAGGGCAGGGAGTGACCAGAGGATCTATCCAACACTCAGTACCAAGAGGAAAAGTCAGATGGAAACATAATCAGACTGCAGCTGATACAGTTAGTATTGGGACTCTATGCTGGTTGTTGAAGTTGCAAGTTGAAGACAGAGCACATAGGGGAATGTTCTGAGCGCTGTGATGTTGTTTCCTAACTCAACTCAACTCTCAATTAAGATGGAACCAGGACATTAGACACATTTTCAATTCATGTTAGATCTTGCACTTGTCAAGTGATTACTGAATTATTTACCTCCCAGCCACTTCTCATACACACCTGGTCCTTCCCCCACCACCACCATGAATGTATGTGAACTAGTGCTTGACTATCAGTGTTTTCATGGAGGCTGTTTTGTGTGACTGTCAGTGTTGTCACTGGAGGCTGTTTTGTGAGACTGTCAGTGTTGTCACTGGAGGTTGTCTTGTGAGACTGTCATTGTTGTCACTAGAGGTTGTCTTGTGAGACTGTCAGTGTTGTCACTAGAGGTTGTCTTGTGAGACTGTCATTGTTGTCACTAGAGGTTGTCTTGTGAGACTGTCAGTGTTGTCACTGGAGGCTGTTTTGTGAGACTGTCAGTGTTGTCACTGGAGGTTGTCTTGTGAGACTGTCATTGTTGTCACTAGAGGTTGTCTTGTGAGACTGTCATTGTTGT
This sequence comes from Cepaea hortensis, assembly GCA_963921405.1. Lineage (NCBI taxonomy): Eukaryota > Metazoa > Mollusca > Gastropoda > Stylommatophora > Helicidae > Cepaea > Cepaea hortensis. The sequence goes on along the minus strand of OY992886.1, from coordinate 114,990,343 downwards.
CACTAGAGGTTGTCTTGTGAGACTGTCATTGTTGTCACTAGAGGTTGTCTTGTGAGACTGTCAGTGTTGTCACTGGAGGCTGTCTTGTGAGACTGTCAGTGTTGTCACTAGAGGTTGTCTTGTGAGACTGTCATTGTTGTCACTGGAGGCTGTTTTGTGAGACTGTCAGTGTTGTCACTGGAGGCTGTCTTGTGAGACTGTCAGTGATGTCATGGAGGCTGTCTTGTGAGACTGTCAGTGTTGTCACTGGAGGCTGTCTTGTGTGACTGTCAGTGTTGTCACTGGAGGCTGTCTTGTGAGACTATCAGTGTTGTCACTAGAGGCTGTCTTGTGAGACTGTCAGTGTTGTCATGAAGGCTGTCTTGTGAGACTGTCATTGTTGTCACTGGAGGCTGTCTTGTGAGACTGTCAGTGTTGTCGCTGGAGGCTGTTTTGTGTGACTGTCAGTGTTGTCACTGGAGGCTGTTTTGTGAGACTGTCAGTGTTGTCACTGGAGCCTGTTTTGTGAGACTGTCATTGTTGTCACTGGAGGCTGTTTTGTGAGACTGTCAGTGTTGTCACTGGAGGCTGTCTTGTGAGACTGTCAGTGTTTTCATAGAAGCTGTCTTGTGAGCTTGTCAGTAGAGCTGTGGCTGGTGTGTTGTCTTGAGCTGAAATTATTATACTCAAAACATGCACTTAAAGATTTGATGTGTTCTCCACTGACATGATCCTCCAATGGTGTCACCAACAGAGCAGAGAGCCCACGGTGCTATCCAGTTTCCTGTGCAGTGTGGAGGTCATGTGGCTGACGGAGTTTGCTTGCCCAGTGGACCACATCAGCAGCACGACCTGCCAGTTGACCATGGAACAACATGACATTCATGTGGACCTGTCACCTCTGGAACGGCAAGAGTGTAAGTGCAGCAGATGAATGGTTCTCTGCCTCCCTCATATCTTGTGATACCAGTGAGGATTATACTCTTGCCAGACCTAGCTTAGACGGTATAGGAGTTAATGTGCAATTTATGATGTTGATGTTACTTGCAGATTATCTGTTGTCATAGTTTACTGGAAGCTCATCTTCTATTGTCCAGCCATGTGGCTTTGGTGATCATGTCCCTCCACAGACTTCTTTCTCGTGTACTGCCAGTCATTTCTGATACCAATGTTCCTCCCTGCCATGATATCAAACTGTCTAGTATCGCCTCTCTCATGGTGTGCCACCTGTCACAGTTGCCAGGTCACTGCATAATCTTGTTTCATGATTACGGCACAAGGCCATGGTCAACAGACGCAGTTTCCAAAACATACAGGTGAGCGAGAATAGAGAACCTAACAGCAGAGAAGACATGTACACATGGTTTTCTTCCTTATTTGATGTCACAAGGTGTACATGAGATTTGATTCACACCTCATTCTCTCATCCCTAGTTTAATACCATTCACATGAAACCAGCGGATGTATTAATGGAAGGTAGTTCATTGTCACAGACATCATCATCATCACCATCATCATCATCATCATCATAATATCCAACCAGCTGTTTGTTGAAAGGACATAATAATAGAGCTTACAACATTGTACATGAATCATCATCAGGGCGTTGTTTCACCTCATAGTTTGGTTTTCCCAGTCTAAGTGTATATATATTTAGTCTAATAGTAAGAGAAACAGAAACACATAAAACAACACATATCCCTGGGTGGGAGTTCACTCCAGCAGTAGAAGTTTCACAGGATAACTGTCTGTCTAGCTGCTTCATCTAAAGACATTGTTAGATCTGCCTGACTTCCTACAGCTTGTGATACTCCGTACATCATATTTAGAAGTTTCACAGGATAACTGTCTGTCTAGCTGCTTCATCTAAAGACATTGTTAGATCTGCCTGACTTCCTACAGCTTGTGATACTCTGTACATCATATTTAGAAGTTTCACAGGATAACTGTCTGTCTAGCTGCTTCATCTAAAGACATTGTTAGATTTGCCTGACTTCCTACAGCTTGTGATACTCCGTACATCATATTTAGAAGTTTCACAGGATAACTGTCTGTCTAGCTGCTTCATCTAAAGACATTGTTAGATCTGCCTGACTTCCTACAGCTTGTGATACTCCGTACATCATATTTAGAAGTTTCACAGGATAACTGTCTGTCTAGCTGCTTCATCTAAAGACATTGTTAGATCTGCCTGACTTCCTACAGCTTGTGATACTCCGTACATCATAATTTAGAAGTTTCACAGGATAACTGTCTGTCTAGCTGCTTCATCTAAAGACATTGTTAGATCTGCCTGACTTCCTACAGCTTGTGATACTCCGTACATCATATTTAGAAGTTTCACAGGATAACTGTCTGTCTAGCTGCTTCATCTAAAGACATTGTTAGATCTGCCTGACTTCCTACAGCTTGTGATACTCCGTACATCATATTTAGAAGTTTCACAGGATAACTGTCTGTCTAGCTGCTTCATCTAAAGACATTGTTAGATCTGCCTGACTTCCTACAGCTTGTGATACTCTGTACATCATATTTAGAAGTTTCACAGGATAACTGTCTGTCTAGCTGCTTCATCTAAAGACATTGTTAGATCTGCCTGACTTCCTACAGCTTGTGATACTCCGTACATCATATTTAGAAGTTTCACAGGATAACTGTCTGTCTAGCTGCTTCATCTAAAGACATTGTTAGATCTGCCTGACTTCCTACAGCTTGTGATACTCCGTTCATCATATTTCCAAATCAGCTTATGAGCCAGATTTAGGGTATGTTTGTCTACAGCTTCATTCAGACATCACAGGGATCTTCATCCCCAGCAGCCACATTACACCCTAGAGTAGAAAAATATACACTTACGTTGTCTTAGTTAGCTGAACTGTCTTTGCCCTCCCTCTTCTACCCTGGAGTAGTGGAATATGAGACCATATGTTCCCAGCTGGTGTCCAAGAAAGGAAATGACCACTATGAACAATCACTGGTGCGTGACCTTCACATTACTGTCAATAACCCTCAAGAGACCAATGGGAGGAGGCCAGATTTATTTAATAAAGAGTATGTGTATTTATTAAATATGACATTTAGTCATTAATATTTAGTCAAGTACACGACATGCTGTGATGGCTGGGGCTCATACGGAGGAGGCAATCACACCTGAAGTATTGCTCCAGTCTGACAGAGTGAACAGCTGTGTGGGACATCTCATTGGTTGTTTTACAGGCAACCTCTTAGTTTCCATTGGTTGTTTGATAGGCAACCTCTCAGTTGCCATTGGTTGTTTTATAGACACTCATATTTGTTACATTAAACCAGTAGACAATCGTATGTATTAACAGTAAACCTTTAAACTCCCATGTACTACGATCAATTCATAGACACTTATCTATGTTACAGTTAACCCATACGTGGTGAATGTGACCGATGGCCAGGATCACTACCAGTACCTCATTAACGTCTGCGACACTTTAGGAAACACATGCGGCACTTCTAAGAAGGGACCCTCAGTTTGCCAAACTAAAGCTGATGATGAGACATTCTTCAAAAGTCTGGGAGAAAATGCATATACAACACTGAGGTTTGTCTTTTGTTGTTTCGTTTTGTTTCATTCACACTATCATATAACATCTGCTGTTTCTTTTGCTTTACATCTGCTTGACTCAGCTGTGTCTAGACAGCAGAACATGTTGTACATGTGGTGTATTGTGCAGCTTCTATCACAAATCTGGAAGTCTTAGGGAAATCACCACATTAGTGTTCCTAGAATTATTGTATGGGCAGTCACACAGTTCTGTGTTCTATAGGCAGTAACACAGTTCCATTATGTTTGAATGTTGTTGTTTGTCCATCAAGAATGATGATGACCATTCATTTCATCCAGTGGGGTTGAAGGTGTGGAGACGTGGGTTCTAAGATGGCTGATAAGGCCTATTTTGGCTCGAAATGTTCTTTGACAATGTGGGCAAAGAATGCTTGACGTCTCTGGAGGAGGATTTCCTGCAGTGGTTTTTCTGTCCTGCCTTTTCTTCACAGCTCTTGCAGTCCTGGTTGCCTCATTGCCTCATGTTTGAATGACATGTTCTATGAGCAGTAACAGTTCTATTATATTTGAATGACATGTTCTATGGGCAGTAACACACTTCTATGTTCTATGGGCAGTCGCACAGTTCTATGTTCTATAGGCAGTAACACAGTTCTATTATGTTTGAATGACTTGTTCTATGGGCAGTCACACAGTTCTATGTTCTATAGGCAGTAACACAGTTCTATTTATGTTTGAATGACATGTTATATGGGCAGTAACACAGTTCTATTATGCAGTAATACAGTTCTGTGTTCTATAGGCAGTCACATTGTTCTATTATGTTTATATGACATGTTCTATTGGCAGTAATACAATTCTATTATGTTTGAATGACATGTTCTATGGACAGCAACACAATTCTATGTTGTATGGGCAGTCATACAGTTCTATGTTCTATGGGCAGTAACACAGTTCTGTTATGTTTGAATGACATGTTCAATTGGTAGTTACATTGTTCAATTATGTTTCAGTGACATGTTCTATGGGCAGTAACACAATTCTGTTATGTTTGAATGACAGGTTCTATGGGCAGTCACATTGTTCTATTATATTGTAATGACATTTTCTATGGGCAGTCACATTGTTCTTTTATATTGTAATGACATGTTCAATGGGCAGTCACATTGTTCTATTATATTGTAATGACATGTTCTATAGGCATTTACATTATTCTTTTATGTTTGAATGACATGTTCTATTGGCAGACACATTGTTCTATTATATTGTAATGACATGTTCAATGGGCAGACACATTGTTCTGTTATATTGTCATGCCATGTTCTATGGACAGTCACATTGTTCTATTATGTTGTAATGACATGTTCTATGGGCAGTCACATTGTTCTATTATGTTTGAATGACATGTTCTATGGGCAGTCATATTGTTCTGTTATGTTCAAATGACATGTTCTGTTTGCAGTAACACAGTTCTGTTATGTTTGAATGACATATTCTATGGGCAGTAATACTGTTCTGTGTTCTATAGGCAGTCACATTGTTCTATTATGTTTATATGACATGTTCTATTGGCAGTAATACAATTCTATTATGTTTGAATGACATGTTCTATGGACAGTAACACAATTCTATGTTGTATGGGCAGTCATACAGTTCTATGTTCTATGGGCAGTAACACAGTTCTGTTATGTTTGAATGACATGTTCAATTGGTAGTCACATTGTTCAATTATGTTTCAGTGACATGTTCTATGGGCAGTAACACAATTCTGTTATGTTTGAATGACAGGTTCTATGGGCAGTCACATTTTTCTATTATGTTTGAATGACATGTTCTATGGGCAGACACAAAGCTCTATTTTGTTGGAATTACATGATCTGTAGGAAGTCACATTGTTCTATTATATTGAAATGACATGTTCTATGGGCAGTCACATTGTTCTATTATATTAAAATGACATGTTCTATGGGAAGTCACATTGTTCTATTATATTGTCATAACATGTTCTATGGGCAGACACATTGTTCTATTATATTGTCATGACATGTTCTATGGGCAGTCACATTGTTCTATTATATTGAAATGACATGTTCTATGGGCAGACATATTGTTCTATTATATTGTCATTACATGTTCTATGGGCAGTCACATTGTTCTATTATATTGTAATGACATGTTCTATGGGCAGTCACATTGTTCTATTATATTGTAATGACATGTTCTATAGGCAGACACATTGTTCTATTATGTTGTAATGACATGTTTTATCGGCAGTCACATTGTTCTATTATATTGTAATGACATGTTCTATGGGCAGTCACATTATTCTATTATATTGTAATGACATGTTATATGGGCAGTCACATTGTTCTGTTATATTGTCATGACATGTTATATGGGCAGACACATTGTTCTGTTATATTGTCATGACATGTTCTATGGGCAGTCACATTGTTCTATTATGTTGTAATGCCATGTTCTATGGGCAGTCACATTGTTCTATTATGTTTGAATGACATGTTCTATGGGCAGTCATATTGTTCTGTTATGTTAAAATGACACGTTCTGTTTGCAGTAACACAGTTCTGTTATGTTTGAATGACATATTCTATGGGCAGTAATACAGTTCTATATTCTATAGGCAGTCACATTGTTCTATTATATTGAAATGACATGTTCTTTGGGCAGACACATTGTTCTATTATATTGTAATGACATGTTCTATGGGCAGTCACATTGTTCTATTATATTGTAATGACATGTTCTATGGGCAGTCACATTGTTCTATTATATTGTATTTACATGTTCTATGGGCAGTCACATTGTTCTATTATATTGTAATTACATGTTCTATGGGCAGTCACATTGTTCTATTATATTGTAATGACATGTTCTATGGGCAGACACATTGTTCTATTATATTGTAATTGCATGTTCTATAGACAGACACATTGTTCTATTATATTGTAATTACATGTTCTATGGGCAGTCACATTGTTCTATTGTATTGTAATTACATGTTCTATGGACAGTCACATTGTTCTATTATATTGTAATGACATGTTCTATGGGCAGTCACATTGTTCTATTATATTGTAATGACATTTTCTATGGGCAGTCACATTGTTCTATTATATTGTAATGAGATGTTCTATGGGCAGTCACATTGTTCTATTATATTGTAATGACATGTTCAATGGACAGTCACATTGTTCTATTATATTGTAATGACATGTTCTATAGGCAGTCATATTGTTCTGTTATGTTCAAATGACATGTTCTGTTTGCAGTAACACAGTTCTGTTATGTTTGAATGACATATTCTATGGGCAGTAATACAGTTCTGTGTTCTATAGGCAGTCACATTGTTCTATTATGTTTATATGACATATTCTATTGGCAGTAATACAATTCTATTATGTTTGAATGACATGTTCTATGGGCAGTAACACAATTCTATGTTGTATGGGCAGTCATACAGTTCTATGTTCTATGGGCAGTAACACAGTTCTGTTATGTTTGAATGACATGTTCAATTGGTAGTTACATTGTTCAATTATGTTTCAGTGACATGTTCTATGGGCAGTGACACAATTCTGTTATGTTTGAATGACAGGTTCTATAGGCAGTCACATTTTTCTATTATGTTTGAATGACATGTTCTATGGGCAGACACAAAGCTCTATTTTGTTGGAATTACATGATCTGTAGGAAGTCATATTGTTCTATTATATTGTCATAACATGTTCTATGGGCAGTCACATTGTTCTATTATATTGTCATGACATGTTCTATGGGCAGTCACATTGTTCTATTATATTGTAATGACATGTTCTATGGGCAGACACATTGTTCTATTATATTGTAATGACATGTTCTATAGGCAGACACATTGTTCTATTATATTGTCATTACATGTTCTATGGGCAGTCACATTGTTCTATTATATTGTAATGACATGTTCTATGGGCAGTCACATTGTTCTATTATATTGTAATGACATGTTCTATGGGCAGTCAAATTGTTCTATTATATTGTAATGACATGTTCTATAGGCAGTTACATTGTTCTGTTATGTTTGAATGACATGTTCTATGGGCAAACACATTGTTCTATTATATTGTAATGACATGTTCAATGGGCAGTCACATTGTTCTATTATATTGTAATGACATGTTCTATAGGCAGTTACATTGTTCTGTTATGTTTGAATGACATGTTCTATGGGCAGACACATTGTTCTATTATATTGTAATGACATGTTCAATGGGCAGTCACATTGTTCTATTATATTGTAATGACATGTTCTATGGGCAGTCAAATTGTTCTATTATATTGTAATGACATGTTCTATGGGCAGTCACATTATTCTGTTATATTGTAATGACATGTTCTATGGACAGACACATTGTTCTATTATATTGTAATGACATGTACTATGGGCAGTCACATCGTTCTATTCTATTGTAATGGCATGTTCTATGGGCAGTCACATTATTCTGTTATATTGTAATGACATGTTCTATGGGCAGTCACAAAGCTCTATTATATTTGAAAGACATGTTCTGCCTTATCATTGGTCAAGATCCTTGTGAATCATATGTATATCTGGAAGAAGAGATCAATCATCACAACCTACAGAGAATGGAGTAGCAGGCAGTGACCAGAAGATCTGGCCCACAATATCACTACCCCCCCCCCCCCCCCCCCCCCCAGCACAGACCAGGCGCACACATATTCAGATCCAAACTGGTACTGTTAGTATCGGGACTCTTCACTTTGCTGTTGAAGATGAGGACGGAGCATGTATGGGTGTCAAAGACTGCCTCATGATAGAGCACCACCGGGACGTGGGGTCAACCTCAGAGAGATTAGAGGGAACAGAGTGCCCGGGATCAGGGCAGGATAGATGATAGAAAAGGGGGACTATTAACTAGTCCTCACACGAAGGCGTTGACCAGATAGTTAGCACTACTGGTCACGACGGAATCACGCCTGCGTGATCGCTACAATTGCCACTCAAACCAAAGCCAGCGAATAGAAGCGTGCTAACTGACCTAGCACGCAAAGAGCCGAAGGGCGTATGAAGGTCCTTCCGCGTGGCGTGTAGCGACGCGAGTGAAGGAAGTCAGACTGGGGACTGACTCTGTAGTGTGCACATCGTATAGAATAGATATGTGTTTTTCGTATAGCCTAGTAGATAGAGATTAGCTATAGGGTTTAGGAAAACTAGTGATAGAGAATATTGTGACTTTATGTGTGATTAGATAGCGACTGTTTTGCAATTGTCAAGAGCCAACGGCAATAAAATGTACCATTTCATTCCTCGCACACGACTTGCAAGTTTCTTGTATGGTGTGGGAGAAGTAATCCGATGATGCCTGAAACATGAGTTGTTGACAGGCAATAGGATCAAATGTGGTGTCAGAAGTGCTGCTTGAACCTGAGTTCAAGCTAATAACACTTACCCACGGCTCTAGACTAGGGTTACAGATAGGATATTACAAAGATTAAATGTTTAATTTGTGTCAGTGACGATGACGTGTGCAGACTAGATCGAGTTGCCAGCAGAATTGTGCCTATCGTGATGAAATAATGTTTATGTGTGCTTATTAGAATGTTATATATTTAAATAATGTGTTCTTCAAAGTTGTAAGTATTCATATTATGTTCTTCTTTCATTTATTTATGTAATTATTTATTTGTTTTTGAATAATTGGCAAAAATGATTCATGGCGGAGCAATACAAAGGTCAGCGACAGTATTGATTTTTTGCAAGCTAAAAATAGCGCTGCGCCTGTGACGTGGCACGATTGAAAAACAGTTGGGCCTCGCCATTTGGAATCAGCATTTCGGTGGTTACAAGCTGCCAAACTGCTGCCTGCCTGAATCTTTACGATATATTAACTATTATTTGTTTATTTAAGATAGAGAATGAATATATTTATTTATTTACACATTATTATTACATTTATATTTATTTAAAAGCAGTTATTGATTTTTTTTTCGTACTTTTCTATTTGTTTACCGTCACGAGGGCACTACTTTCGGCTATGCAAATTAGATTTGGCCTGCACCATACTTCCATAGATTAAACTAGGTTAGTAACGAAAGACATATTACTGTAGAACGAAGACAGGACATTGACATTAAATATTAATTAATCGATGTTCTGTTTGTTCGTGGGCATGTCCGTGTCATTGTACCAATTTGTCAAAAATCTATTTTTCGTTTACGAGTTGTTAATTATTGCTGCTCTGTAAAACAGGGCGAACAACAGCTGAGTGATAACGTGAGTGTATGCTGAGGTGCCAAACAAGGTGACCTGGGTAGAAAACTCGTGTGTATTCCGGGGTGCCAAACAACGGGACCGGTGTTGCTGACGTGTTGTTCCTTGTTCTAGGGAACATTAAGATGAGTAAAACCTACGTTTTTGGCATGCATTGTGATTAATAGTGCATCTCTTTTTCAGCGTGCATTGTATGAACAGACTTTGTGCTCTAATTTTTTGGAGAATACAATTTTCCAGATTGTAAACAAATAGTACAATTTGTAGTGCTCAGATATTAAATAACATAGCATATTAAAGAAAAATAACTGAGTGAAGCAGTCAGTTCAGGTCAACGCGAGCCAATTACCCAACAACATGGCTACTCTAGCTGACTTCATTAAAGCAGGCAAAGAAATGCAATACACAGGTAAAGAGCTAGAAGAATATGCTGATAAGAAATTTAAAGAAGCAAAGGATGCAGAAAGAGATGAACGCGCACTAGAAAGACAACATCAATTAGAATTAAAACAGAAGCAATTAGAACATGATAAGGAAATTAAGCAACAACAGTTACAACAAGATAAGGAAATTAAACAGAAAGAACTAGAATTAAAACAGAAGACATTAGATCAGGAGAAAGAATTAAAGCAAAAAGAGATAGATGAAATGGCAAGAGTTAAGGAAAAACAAATACAAGTAGAATCAGAGACACAGTTAAAGATGAAAGAGATGGATGTAGACTCACACGCAGAGATCTCTGCCACTAAACTTAAAAGTCAACAAGAAGAAAATAAGTTCAACAAATACAAAAATATTATCAAAGCATATTGTAAAGAGGATTCAATATCTGCTTGGACAGAAAACGTCGAGTATCAGTTTAAATATCACCAAGTTCCTTTAGAGATGTGGGCTATGATTTATATGAAGAACCTGAGTGGTGAGCCCCTTAAAGTGATAGAATCTATACCAACCGATCTTAGATCTGACTACCAATACATACGTGATAGGATTATGCAACACTTTTTACTTGATGCCCCTGGGTATCAGGTTCAGTTCTCAAATTTAAAACCTAAACCTACTGAGACTTTCATTGACTACGTCTCAAATGTTCAAATTGTACTAAATAGGTGGCTTAAAGCGGCTAACATAGGAAAAGACTTTGATAGATTGAAAAACTTAATAACTATGGATAAGGTAATATCCACGATACCATCCTCTTTTGCTAAATTTTTGCAGCAGTCAGACATTGAAACCATAGAACAGTTTGAAAAGAAAGGGTCTGCATATTTTTCTTCAAACAGAAATATTTTTAAAACTTCAAATGACTCTGAAATAGTTTCCTTTGTAAAAGATCAATCTAAAAACTATCAGAGCAATAGAAAACCATTTAATAAATTTGACAAGAAAGATAGAAAAATTTCAAAATGTATCCACTGTCACCTTTTACATGACACTGATTCAATGTGTGACAAATCGCCGAGTTATCCGGCACATCTTGAAAATGTTATTAAGAAGCAACAGAACAAAAGATCTGCATACCGGCGTGCCATTAAATGTTTTTTTTGTTACAGCTACGGCCATTATTCAAATAAGTACCTTGGCCGCCAACGTATGAAAGCCAACAATGCTATTTTACTTGATACATCGTCTGATAGTGGTAGTGAGACTGAGTGTGATGTTGAAAATGAATTACCTGTTAACGAAACGGAAGAGGTGTGTTGTGTAAACGATATGTTGAGTTTTGACAGTTGTGAGCGATGTCACCAGTTTCATGCTGACGGAAAATTAGAATGTGGACATACAGTTCCATTCTCATCTGAGAGTGTGAATGCAGCCTTAGCCTCCAGAGGCAATTTAGAGTTCCACAATGCAATGGTCAATGGTAGACCATGCCAATGTTTGCTGGACAGCGGTAGTACCCTTATTGGTCTCAGAAAGGAACTGGTAAGTCAAGAGGATTATACAGGTGACTCTGTCAAATGCCGAACCTTTTCGGGTAACATTGAAATTTACCCTTTGGCCAATGCCCGTATTAACACTCCTTTCCTTTCGGGTACATTTACTTGTGCTGTACTTGACAACCCTTGTACTGATTTAATTCTGGGTTGCTTACCCCAACTAAAACAATGTACTAGCGATGAAATAACTGCATGGAACCAACTGAATGCAGTTAATGCAACAACCAGAGCAGACACTATAAAACATCAAGACACGCTACAAGATGAGAGACTACTGGTGCTTTCTCCATCTAGCACTGATGATACCAACAGACAAAAATTCATAGAACAGCAGAAAGCTGATCCTAGTTTGTCTCCTTATTTAAAATTATTGAAAGAACGAGCTAAGGTTACAAAGAACGCATCAGGGTTCTTCAGATTAAATAATGGCATTCTTACTAGACATTATACTACTGGTAACCATAACATTCAGCAAACGGTGTTACCTGTACAACATCGCATAACTGTGCTAAATATTGCACATGAGTCACCGTTTGCTGGCCATCTTGCATATGACAAAACCAGGGCCAGAATTCAGGCGCATTTTTATTGGCCAGGTTTTTGCAATGATATTAAATTATTTTGTCGTTCGTGTAATGTCTGTCAACAGTTAGTACGAAAGGGTAAACATGTTACAGCTGAAGTACAACCTTCTACACTGGTTTCTAGACCATTGGAGAGGTAGCGGTAGATATTGTTGGACCCCTGAATCAGGTGTCCGGCAAAGGAAAGCGCTTCATATTAACGATGGTCGACCTATGTACAAGGCCAACAAAGGGGCGAGAACAATTGAACTTGAACCAGATCAAGACATACTTCTCTTGCTGCCTGACAAACGAAATTTATTATTGACTTCATGGCAAGGGCCATTCAAGGTGGTACGTAAAATTTCAGATGTTGACTATGAAATATCAATAAACGGAAACTTAAAGATATTCCATGTCAACATGTTGAAACCTTACTATTCACGACAAGAGACAGAAGTAGAGACAGACGAACACAGTGCACCCACACCAAGTGATCAGACGACAGACATACACAACGCAACTACACTAGTTAGCGAGACTGGCATATCCGACGAGCATACACTTAGCGAGAATACAGAATACACACTTAGCACCACCACCGTACTGAATCAGGTAGACGACGACGGAATGGAACTACCAGTTCCTATTGTAGACAAGACTGCTACATTAGATAGCATATATATAGAACAGGGACTAACAGACAGTCAACGACGACAATTAGTAGAATTAGTGACGGAATACAAAGACATATTCTCTGACATTCCAGGTAGGACGGACAGAATCGAACACTCCATTCTTCTTACGGACTCTAAGCCTATTAAATGCAGGCCGTACTCAATCCCACTAAGCTATAGGGAAAATCTAAATAGGGAAATTCTGAATTTAGAGGCTAGTGGGATCATCCAGAAATCCACCTCTGGGTACTCTTTTCCAATTGTTCTAGTTAAGAAGAAAGATTCTACAATTCGTCTGTGCGTGGACTATCGAAAGCTCAACAACGTCACCAAGATCGACGCAGAGCCAATTCCTTCCTGCGAAGATCTTATTCTTGACATGTCCACCTCCAAAATCTTTTCTAAATTAGATCTCACTAAGGGATATTGGCAAGTCCCTATGCAGTCACAATCCATCCATCTTACTGCTTTTTCAACTCCTTTAGGACTTTACGAGTGGCGTTTTCTTCCTTTCGGACTTCGAAACGCTCCTGCCACTTTTGTACGCTTAACTAGAGATCTACTTCATGGAGTGACGAATACAGTGACCTATATAGATGATATATGTGTCCATACTGATGACTGGACAACACATCTACTGAAACTGAGACATGTCTTTAATAGGTTGCGACTCTTCGGGCTCACTGTCAAACCGAGCAAAGTCGAATTGGGCCTAAAAGAAATTGATTTTTTGGGTCATGTCATTTCTCAAGGTCAACTAAAGACTGACCAGAAAATTATTACCAAAATTATGAATCTGACCATGCCTACCACCAAGAAACAGGTCAGAAGCCTTTTGGGGTTAGTGAATTACTATAGTAAATTTATTCCAAATTTAGCGGAGATTACAAGTGTATTTTCCAATGTTTTAAAAGCTTCTGTAAAATTGGATGTCAAAGATGCATTATTAATTTCTGCATTGTCAAAATTGAAAATCTTGTTTAGTAATGTTCCAATCCTCCGCTTGCCTAATCCGAGGCTCGTTTATTATCTTAGGACAGATGCCAGCAGGATCTCCATCGCTGCAGTACTAGGCCAATTTTACGAGGGCATCTTCCATCCGATTTGCTACGTGAGCCGTAAGATCACACCCACCGAGTCCAGATATTCCATATCCAAGTTGGAAGCCTTAAGCGTCATCTATGCGGTGAGAAAGCTGCATCGATTTCTGGCGGGTGTGCACTTCATTGTCCAGACTGACAACTCCCCAATAACGGTCATACAGAGTGGTGTACATCGAAATGACCGAATATACAGGTGGTCGCTAATACTACAAAATTACACCTTTAGTATAGAACATATTAAGGGGAAAGATAACATCTTGGCTGATACCCTTAGTCGACCATCTGATGTAGCAATACCAGAAATTTCCACATAAGAGTATAGAGTAATACATGTTAACTTAGTACAGTTAAAAAATTCTATGTGAAATATGTTAGAAATACATGAGTATTATGTGCTAAACTAAGTACCAAAAACATTGACCTGCTATGTGTCCTTAGACATCAAAAGTAAGAACTTTACTCTGGGAACAAATATATCACTTTGTGAACTAGGACAGCTTATTACTTGCTAAGCTCCATATATGTTCCAGTGAATGAGTTGTGTTAAACAGAGAAAAACAGTGTCAGATGATTATATACATACAGACACGATAGCAGTGGTCTACAAACGAACTCTACAGGTGCAATACCCATAGAATAAATATGACTGTGTAATGGATTTCAAATACCCAGAATAATTGTATAGATATTATGCCAATGAAAGTATGTTTCTGAACATTAATGGCAACGACTAAGCTGAGGTATTTAAAGACCATGTGTATATAAAACTTAATGTGATATGTATCATAATGTTTTAATATAGTGATAAAATATAGATAGATTATGTCATTTGAATTTATAGTTACATTTAGATAATATAATACTTTTTCATTTTAGTTTAGATAGATTAGTAATTTACATATTTATGTAGCTTTAAAAGTAGATTAGGGTAGTAATGTAAACATAACAACTAATTATAAGAAGTTTAGATATAAATAGTGTCATTCAGTTTATTATATTTCACTTTGTTTCATTTCATTTGATTTCATTGCATCTTAACCAATCCATTTAACAAACGTTATCATTTAGTAGCATGATTAGGTTACCATAATAGAATAGAAATATTATACACTTAAAGATACATCATTTACACCATATAGAATAAGAATATCAATCATATAGTTTGTTTCATTTAAAAACATTAGTTAGAATATCACCCATTTCAGAAAGGGACGTAACTTATTACATTTCACATTACCCATTTCACAGAGGGACATCACTCATCTCACATCAATTTCATTTCACATAGGTAAATTACATCCCTTAAATTAGATAAATATTAGGAGTAATGTAAGCTTATTTTAGGATTAATGGGACAGATAGATCAAAATAGGCAACGCATTAAATATATATTTATAGAACTAGTATTAGTATGTCAGTATTTAGAGTAATATTTCAGTAGAATAGAGTGGTTAATAATACCAGGGTACAAACCATCAACCCGTTTTTCTTACATGTAAATATGTTGTAAATACTTGACGTGTGCAATGGTTGATGCACAGTCATTAGGCTCAACTCTGTCAAACTGAGCCAAACTTGTACAGTGTCACTCCAAGGTTTTTAAATAACTACGAGGGTAAAAGATGCGTGACAAAAATGAGATTGAAAGTTATGTGACAGAGATGAAGGTAAAAGATGTGTGACAAAGGTGAGGGTGAAAGATGTGTGACAAATAGTGAGGGTAAAAGAAGTGTGACAGAAATGAGGATGAAAGATGTGTGACAGAATTGAGGGTAAAAGATGTGTGCCAATAGTGAGAGTAAAAGAAGTGTGACATAAGGGAAGGTGAAAGATGTGTGACAGAAGTGTGAAAGTGAGAACAAATGTAAAATATACAAGAGAGAGTGAGAACAGTCAGCGGATTTTTTCTGCCGCTCAACAGGACTTTTTATTTTTGTTGCCGTCAAATGTTGGTTTCAATGTTGGAAATGTGTTGTAATGAATGTATTTGGTGTAGTTTAGTTTAGGATCTTAGTGAAAGTATTTTGAGTCTCATAAGACAGAAACGTAGTCACAGATTTGTAATATACACATGTTTGTGACCACAGTTAAATGAATTATGGCACTTGAAAAACTAACTTACATACACATGATAGTTAGATACACATGTTAGAGGGTAGATTATACGTTTAATTACATCCAAACACACAAACAACCAGAAAAACAAACATATAAATTGCATACACTTTTATTAGATCAAAGGGAGATAACTCCGGGTCAGGGGACATAATAGACAACGAAACACTAACTTAACAGTGAAATATGACTTTACACGCGGAAGCGAGATAGGTAAAGCCTGTCGCTCACAGCTTGTGTAATGGTTGTTGAATATTATATGGGGGACATGAAGCAATTCATGTGTTGACCTTCAGAAAGTCAACTTTGTATGGGTAGTGAGTTAATTTACTATTTGAGGGCAGGTCTTATAAGACAACGGTCCGGTTCAGACATACCTCTAATTAATATAATATAGCGATTGAGAATAGGGCTCACGCCAACCAGACAAGTTTGTGGCGATTGCCAGTAGCCAAGTAAAGTGATGCTACATTGTGACATTAGTCAGTAGGTCTATTGAGTAGCCCAAAGCCAGGTTATCTACAGTCTTTGACAAAAATTAGACACACTAATTTTTTAGAAACCTCTTGCGTCACAACCAAGGAGTCAAAGTTGATGACGCAACACAGGAGGGGAGGGTGTGTGTCAAAGACTGCCTCATGATAGAGCACCACCGGGACGTGGGGTCAACCTCAGAGAGATTAGAGGGAACAGAGTGCCCGGGATCAGGGCAGGATAGATGATAGAAAAGGGGGACTATTAACTAGTCCTCACACGAAGGCGTTGACCAGATAGTTAGCACTACTGGTCACGACGGAATCACGCCTGCGTGATCGCTACGATTGCCACTCAAACCAAAGCCAGCTAATAGAAGCGTGCTAACTGACCTAGCACGCAAAGAGCCGAAGGGCGTATGAAGGTCCTTCCGCGTGGCGTGTAGCGACGCGAGTGAAGGAAGTCAGACTGGGGACTGACTCTGTAGTGTGCACATCGTATAGAATAGATATGTGTTTTTCGTATAGCCTAGTAGATAGAGATTAGCTATAGGGTTTAGGAAAACTAGTGATAGAGAATATTGTGACTTTATGTGTGATTAGATAGCGACTGTTTTGCAATTGTCAAGAGCCAACGGCAATAAAATGTACCATTTCATTCCTCGCACACGACTTGCAAGTTTCTTGTATGGTGTGGGAGAAGTAATCCGATGATGCCTGAAACATGAGTTGTTGACAATGGGAATATCCCAAGTGCTGTGATGTTGCTTCTTGAATCAATTCAACTCAACTCACATGTTCTTAGGGCAGTCAAGAGTGTGAATGCTGGGGTGGATTTAGTTCTATTTAATAATCAGTTGACAAGAGTCCAGCCTCTGTGTTTACAATAGTATGACTTGCTTCTGACCACAGAAGATATTCTCTTGTTGTCTTTCTTCAAGCCAGTCACATTTATCCCATTCTCTTGCTCACATTGCTATGTGTTACACCACAAACTATCATGCCATAACTTGACATCATCTTGCTGTCTGTCACACTGTCACACTGAGCCACCTTATACACATTGCTATGTGTTACACCACAGACTATCATGCTCTACCTTGACACCATCTTGCTGTCTGTCACACCTACAGGTATTCAGATAACAAGCTGACTATGATACTGAAGCATGGAGATGCCTGCAGTTCTCACTTCAAACGGGAAACATTCATTGATTTCTTCTGCAACAAAACTGCAGGTAACACTGATCTGTCTGGAAGTATACAGGTGAACTCTAGAGCTGTGTGTTACCCAGTGTGATGGCAATATGAGATTATATATTTCTGTATGTGCTGCTTGGACTGACTGTTTGTCTGCAGTCCCATGCTAGCTTTATTGAACCTTCATAATACTTCACATCCTGTGATACAGACAGACTTTTACTGCATTAATCTGACAAACACTAGTCTGTCAGGATACCTGTTTAACACACAAGCCTCATGCCAAGACCATTCTGAACCTCACACCAGTCTGTCACACCAGTCTGTCACACATATCAGTCTGTCACACTATCTGTCACACATATCAGTCTGTTACACATACCAGTCTGTCACACCAGTCTGTTACACATATCAGTCTGTCACACATATCAGTCTGTCACACATATCAGTCTGTTACACATATCAGTCTGTTACACATACCAGTCTGTCACACATATCAGTCTGTCACACCAGTCTGTTACACATACCAATCTGTCACACATACCAGTCTGTCACACATACCAGTCTGTCACACCAGTCTGTTACACATATAAGTCTGTCACACTAGTCTGTCACACATATCAGTCTGTCACACCAGTCTGTTACACATATCAGTCTGTCACACCAGTCTGTCACACTAGTCTGTCACACATATCAGTCTGTTACACATATCAGTCTGTCACACCAGTCTGTTACACATATCAGTCTGTCACACCAGTCTGTCACACATATCAGTCTGTCACACCAGTCTGTTACACATATCAGTCTGTCACTCCAGTCTGTTACACATATAAGTATGTCACACCAGTCTGTTACACATATCAGTCTGTCACACATATCAGTCTGTCACACATATCAGTCTGTCACACATATCAGTCTGTCACACATATCAGTCTGTCACACATATCAGTCTGTCACACCAGTCTGTCACACATATCAGTCTGTCACACATATTAGTCTGTCACACATATCAGTCTGTCACACCAATCTGTCACACATATCAGTCTGTCACACTAGTCTGTCACACATATCAGTCTGTCACACTAGTCTGTCACACATATCAGTCTGTTACACATATCAGTCTGTTACACATATCAGTCTGTTACACATATCAGTCTGTCACACATATCAGTCTTTCACACTATCTGTCACACATATCAATCTGTCACACCAGTCTGTCACACATATCAGTCTGTTACACATATCAGTCTGTCAGACATATCAGTCTGTTACACATATCAGTCTGTCACACCAGTGTGTCACACATATAAATCTGTCACACTATCTGTCACACATATCAGTCTGTCACACATATCAGTCTGTCATGCCAGTCTGTCACACTAGTCTGTCACACATATCAATCTGTCAACCAGTCTGTCACACATATCAGTCTGTCACACTATCTGTCACACATATCAGTCTGTCACACCAGTCTGTCACACATATCAGTCTGTCACACATATCAGTCTGTCACACTATATGTCACACATATCAGTCTGTCACACCAGTCTGTCACACATATCAGTCTGTCACACATATCAGTCTGTCATGTCAGTCTGTCACGCCAGTCTGTCACACTAGTCTGTCACACATATCAATCTTTCAACCAGTCTGTCACACATATCAGTCTGTCAACCAGTCTGTCACACATATCAATCTGTCAGCCTGTCTGTCACACATATCAGTCTGTCAACCAGTCTGTCACACATATCAATCTTTCAACCAGTCTGTCACACATATCAATCTTTCAGCCAGTCTGTCACACATATCAATCTTTCAGCCAATCTGTCACACATATCAGTCTGTCAACCAGTCTGTCACACATATCAATCTTTCAACCAGTCTGTCACACATATCAATCTTCCAACCAGTCTGTCACACATATGAATCTGTCAACCAGTCTGTCACACATATCAGTCTGCCACACTAGTCTGATGTACATATCAATGTTGAGTGACAGGCTGGTGTGATTGTGTTGAGTGACAGACTGGTGTGATTGTTAAATATTGAGCACAACCCACTACTGGCAACGCTGATTGCATTCTGGTATGAACCTAAGGCCTATCCACGTCAATGTGGAAGCACTAGACTTGAGTTTCGCTCTCGTTTGAGCTCTTCAGTAGTGCATATCCTTGACCGGACCCGGAAACAAACCCCAGATCACTGGCACTTGAAGCGGGTGTATAAACACTATACCACGCGGCACATGATTCACACGGCCAAATTATCACAACAGACTGTGGTGTGATTGTGTTGAGTGACAGACTATTGATATTTTGTTTAGTGATAGACTGTTGTGATCGTCTGACTGGTATGATTGTCAGACTGGTGTGATTGTCTGACTGGTGTGATTGTCAGACTGGTGTGATTATCTGACTGATGTGATTGTCTGACTGGTGTGATTGTCTGACTGGTGTGATTGTCTGACTTGTGTGATTGTCTGACTGGTGTGATTGTCTGACTGGTGTGATTGTGTTGTGTGACATACTGATGTGATTGTGTTGTGTGACATACTGGGTTGATTGTGTTGTGTGCCATACTGGTGTGATTGTGTTGTGTGACATACTGATGTGATTGTGTTGTGTGGCATACTGGTGTGATTGTGTTGTGTGACATACTGGTGTGATTGTGTTGTGTGACATACTGGTGTGATTGTGTTGTGTGACATACTGGTGTGATTGTGTTGTGTGGCATACTGATGTGATTGTGTTGTGTGGCATACTGATGTGATTGTGTTGTGTGACATACTGGTGTGATTGTGTTGTGTGACAGACTGGTGTGATTTGCAGACGTGTGATTGTATTGGGTTAAGACTGGTGTTATCATCTTATTGGTGTAATTGTGTTGTGTTAAGACTGGTGTGATTGTCAGATATGTTTGAGTGTCAGACTTGTGTGATTATGTGTTTGAGAGGTGGACTGGTGTGATTGTGTTTGAGTGACAGATTGGCATGAGTGACAAACTGGTTATGTGTGTGTGTCAGATATGTCTTAGTGTCAGATTGGTGTGTGTCAGATGAGTGACTGATATGTGTGTGACAGATTGGTGTTAGTGTCAGACTTGTTTGAGTGACAGTATCAAACTATATCAATGACAAAACTGTTCATATGTATTGTAATGTGATTTTATGATATCATCATAATAGTCGATGATGGGAAAGGCTATCCAGAGTTTGTTGAGCACAGCAATTGCTCATACTTCTTCAAGTGGGACACAAAATATGCCTGCCCTCAACAGACGCCCAATGGTACCTGTAGCATTGTAGCTGATGGGAAGAAGTTTGATCTCTCACCTCTAGTCAGAGAAACAGGTGAACTTCAGTGTTTTTCTTATACATGCTTACTTCCTGTTTGTTGTGTGTAGGGAGGCTACAGACTGTTTGTGAATGATTCTGATATCCATCAAGTCTTATAGACTGCTCAATGTTTCTGATAATTGTAAGAAAAACAAACCATGGCATGTCTGTCCATGTGTCTGTGTGTATGTAACAATTAAGAGATACAGTATGCAGGGCAATGCGCTACCTTCTTGATTTTCCAACCATTGAAGACAAAATACAAATTTGCAGAGCACGTGCCTACCTCAGAGTTAACCCAATCACACAACATTCACTGCATAGTGAAATTATGAAGGTGAAGGGCAGCAGGATCAAAAGAGGACAGTCGTGGATGGGTCAAGCCGAAGACATTCTTCAACAGGTGTGTTCACTTGAGGACTTCGAACCAGGTGAGGAGTGGTTACAAGTGCCAACAGATTTCTGTACATCCTTTTCTGTTTGCATCCAACTAGATAGAAAATGCAGACAAGAAAATCCGGCTACTGTGGAGGTGGAAGTACAAGCGTTGATTTTCGAGAATTCGCTAGACGGTGATGCTGTCATCTACACAGATGGGTCGGTCGTCCGACGTGTGAGAAGCTCATTTACCTTTACGGCTCAGGCCAGAGGGAGAATTGTGAAGGAGGACTCTGGTGCTTTCACTGAAACCACAAGTAGCCTGACTATGGAAGTCATGGCAGTAAGTAAAGCAATAACATGGCTCGAGACACAGGCATTCACTAGGGCATGTTTCCTTAGCGACTCAATGAACATGATCAAGAGGATAGAGGAGGGGTCGATCCGAAGAGAATGGTTACTATCTCTGGAGTGGTCTTGGCTGGCAAAGATTAGTTTCATTTTCGTGCCAGGGCATGCGGGAGTACAAGGAAATGAGCAGGCTGACAAGCTCGCAGGTGAGGCTACGGCGGAGGGTGGACGCGCCATGGACCAGGCTGACATTCTGAATGCTCTACGAGAAGTAAGACTTTTGCGAGAATCAAGTGATGACTGTGAATCTACAACCATGGCCAGACTGCGAGAACAGCAAATTAAAAGAGGGGTGGCCAAACAAGAACACTACGCAGGAAGCCAAAGAAGATTGATAAACCAACACAGAACTGGCGTCGTTAGCCACTACACACTGCGGGATTTGCTGAGGAAGGGATCCGAGCACTTATGGACTGAATGGTTCGATGTGCAGTGAGGATGATCTGTTGACAAACTAACTAACTAACTAACTAACTAACTAACTAATTGTATGTAACAATTACTGACAGTTTAAACACTGTTATTATAGTCACACTAGCAAGGTGGACAGGATGCTCTCAAGAACTATGCAACCCCACACATAACATAGAAAACCCCCCATGTTTTGCCTACAAGCTGTGAACAGCAAGAACTAACCTTCAT
Source organism: Cepaea hortensis (assembly GCA_963921405.1). Lineage (NCBI taxonomy): Eukaryota > Metazoa > Mollusca > Gastropoda > Stylommatophora > Helicidae > Cepaea > Cepaea hortensis. The sequence goes on along the minus strand of OY992886.1, from coordinate 114,967,705 downwards.
ACCAGCTGTAGTAAAATCAGTTGCACAGAAAAGTCCTAAGATTAAAATCACCGGTCCAGATGGGATAATCACAGAAGCTGTTCAGGCATGTAGGAAAACAGGAGTTACATGACTGACAAGACTTTTTAATTTAGCCTGGGAAGAAAGAAACATCCCAGATGTTTGGCCAGTATGGAAAAAAGAAAGCTCCCCCGATGTGTCTCCACCTTGACGTGGTGGGGGAGCTTGCGTGTCCCATAGACCCCATTTGCTTGCCGATGGGTGAAAAATTACATATCGGACAGCTTATGGGATAGGGACCAGACTAAGAGAGACACAACCTGCTGCTCTGCAGGCATAGACTGAGGATAGCAGTCAAAATTTAAATGAGGTGCACAAAGGCAGAATTTCTTGGTCCGGACAAAACTCTTAAGGCTCCCTGTCGAGGGCTGTGGCTGAACGCCTCTAAGCCACAAACCCTCGGATCTTAGAGCCAGGCTGATACCCGTCTACCGGAAAATAGAAACATGATACTGAGCAAGCTACATGCTCAGGTCTGATACATGTTCGAAGGCTCCCAGCTGGGGGATATGAGAGTTTCCCGGATGAAGGGGCCTGGCCGTTTCCCGTTCACTGCTGCACGAAGGTAAGGTGCTGAGCCGGCAGCACATGTAGCCTACCTCGTGAGCGAGTACAAAAAAGTCAGAAAAGTGCCCCAGTCGAAGGGTTACGGAAACTGTCTGTATCTAACTCATAGAGAGTAGACAAAAGTGGAATAATGTCTCATCAACGCAAAATGGAACGCACGGCGAGCGAACCTATTGCGTGGTCTGAAGTCACAAGCAAAAGCTTACCGAGTGGATGTCACTCGCAGTCTGACCGCTCCTGGTGTGTGATTGAGCGATCAGTGGCAAGTGGGATGCCCAACACATGGAAGTGAGGAACTAAAGCAGCCATGAGCAGGACGTGGAAACTCCTTGGGTGAGCCCAGTCTCAGAGCAATATGTGCCGGCTCTGCAATTATGGAAGCCTCCTTGGATAGCGAGATAATGCCCATGGTCTGCCCCTGCCTTCCCTTGAGGGCAGACCACGATATCGTTGATCGTTCTATCTTGACCAGCTGAGATGTGGGTGACATTACAACAGTCTAACGTGTCTCGAAACCAGAGGAAGGCTAACCTCACTAAAAAATGCCCGCCGGAAGTCGGAAGTGTCGTCCTACGGGTGGCAAACTAAAAATTGACACTACGCATTTACGTCTGAGTGAAATGTCTCGTCCGAATGTCTCCCGTGCTAGGAACAGCTCTGACTACCTAGTTTCCGAATGCCGCTCTTGTTCGGAACAGCTCTGACTAGGTAGTTTTCCGAATGTCCGCCGTGCCTGGAACAGCTCTGATGGGTACAGGGACAAGCACATGTCCGAAAACTCGCTTAGTGGAAACCAACCGCAGAGCTGACTGGTTTGTGCAGGAACGGCCTAGGGCGGACGAAATGCCCAATATATTGAAGTGAGGAATTAAAACAGCCATGAGCAGGACGTGACGATTCCCTCGGTAAACCCAGCACCAGAGCGTTATGTGCCGGCTCTGCAATTATGGAAGCCACCCAGGATGGCGGAAAATGCTATGGACTGTCCCTGCCTTCACTTGAGGGATGACCGTGTAGTCTTCGACTGTTCCAACTAGACCAGCTGAGATGTGGACGGTACCACAAAAGTGAGAGTCTCCCAGGATTGCTAACCTGGTCAAAAATGCACGCTAAAAGTCGGATGTGTTGGCCTGAGGGTTTCGACCCGAGGGTGCCTAACCAGACACACCGCAATCACATCTGAAAAAATCACTCCGGATGAACGCAAAGAAGAGAAGAAGAAAAAAGAAAGGCAGTATGAGAGAGTGTGAAACATACAGGGCTAGATCACTCTTAAGTAACATGGAAAATGTACTTAAAACTTGGAACAAAGAGCTAGACCAAATAGTTAAACAATGGTTAAGCAAGGTACATTGTAGTTTCAAGAAAGATAAAAGTTGCACTGATGCACTATTCACACTTAGACAAATATGTCAAAAACAACATTGAATACAGTGACCGTCTTGTGTTTGTAGATCCGGAAAAGGCTTTTAACAAAGTAGATAGATATAAATTATGGACCATCCTTGAAGACTACGGATACAAGGACATTTACTAGAAAACATAGCCATGTGTCACTCAATCCAAAGTGCAGTAAGAACACAAGAAGGTGTATCAGATATGTTCAAAGTCAATACTGGAGTGAGACAAGGATGTGTGCTCTCCCCCCTGCTATTTGATATCTAGACAGAATATCCAAAGAAGCAAGCCTTGATAGAACCAATTAGAAAATTCTTAACTCTTTACTGTAAATCCACCCCTAGTAAATGTTTTTTTTTTTTTTGCATTTGATCAGGGCTTGATATACAATGATGAGGGCAGACTGCAAAATCATATAAATAAGTAAAGTTCAATATGCAGTAGATGAAATTAGCAGATCTCCTGGTCCACTAAATATACTGATAAACAGTACACCTCTAAAACATGCTAAACAATGTAAATATCTAGGAAGTATGATCACAGAGAAAGGCAGAATAGACAGAGAAATCAAAATTAGATGTCAAAAAGCAGATGCACATATAAATCATCTATTACCCATATAGACACATCCAAATATACCTGTCCGCAAAACGACAGATAATAAATAGCATATTTACACCAGCCATGTGCTACCAGAGTCAAACATGGACATCATCCAAACCACACTTATACAAAATCAACACTTGTGAGACGAGATGCTTGAGGGGAGCTGCCAACTTAACTATTCAAGACAACAGAAAAAGCAGCGGCTGCAGCAGGATATAACAATATGAACTGGAAATAGGTATATTTAGCTCATGCAAAAAGAAGAGACATACTAAACACAGACACAATGCATATCTACATACCTTAAAAGGAAATCCAGCGTACACAGGTGAAAAACAAAGTGTGACATCCAAAATCAGAAGCAATCAATAAATATATAAAATGAAATAATAAAATAACAAATAAGTACAATAGGACAACAAAGGACGACCGATGTTTCAATTCTGAGAATCTTTGTCAAGGACAGGACAACACAAATAGATATTTATGGGCCATTTGGAACACCAGATTGAACTCAGCTATGATGGTCTTCTCCCTTCTTTTTACCAACACTATATTGATGACGGCATCGATTTCACTGACATGACAGAGGCGGAACTAAACTACTTCATCAATTATGTCAAAAATTTCCATTCATCTATCAAATTCACCACATAAATTTCCACCACTTCTGTTAATTTCCTTGACACCACTATTAAAATAAATCCTACAGGCCTCACGACCTCCGTGTACTACAAACCTATGGATGCTCACGGTTTCCTCCTGTGCAGCTCATCCCACCCCAAAAGCTGCAAAGATTCCATCCCATATTCCCAGCTACTCCGTCTTCATCGTATCTGTCAGGATGATACTGACTTCCTCGAGAAAGCCCATGAGATGCTTAATTTTCTCCGCAGACGGGCCTACCCAGAGAACATCCTGTCCACAGCTCTCTGTCACATAACCCAAGTCTCGTGTGAAATGTCCCTTGTCAAGCAAACGCGACCTCCCAACTATGACCCTAAGCTAATCCTCACCTTCCATCCACATACCTATGCCATCAAGCATATTTTCCTCCGACACTGGCCTACCCTAGAATCTGATCCAACCACTCGTGAGCTGTTCTCTAATGGCCCTAGGGTAATTTTCCACTGCAACAAGAGCCTCAGGGTCCACCTTGTGCATAGTCGTCACTTTTAAATGCCACCATAAGAATTGTCTGACATGCCCATACGTTTCTCAGACACTGGCGATTGCATTCCCCATGGGCACCTTCTCCTTGAAAGATTCTTTTACTTGCACATCCCACAATCTTATATATTTAAATATTGAGCACAACCCACTACTGGCAACGCCGATCACATTCTGGTATGAACCTAAGGCCTATCCACGTCAATAAAAACGTCATATTGACGTGGATAGGCCTTAGGTTCATACCAGAATGTGATCGGCGTTGCCAGTAGTGGGTTGTGCTCAATATTTAAATTTCAAATCCCGAAACAACCACATAATCAATCTTATATATGTTATCATCTGCAAATGATGTGTCATGAAATATATTGGTCAAATTGGCAGAGCCTTGCCGACCGCTTTAGGGAACACCTCAGAGATATTAACCAGGCGCTGACAAACCTGTCCCCAACCATTTTAATTCTTCTAACCATAATGGAGTCGACAATGTATGTGTCACTGCATTGAGACCTTGCTTCTCCAATAGCTCCATTAGGCTCAAAATTGAAAGCCAATTAATAAACTCAAAACAATGTTTTCCCGTAGTGAATTTGAATAACGAAGACACAAACAATAGATTGCACGATTTATTGCCTGGCATATTTCGCTGCATCTCGTCAGGTACATACTACAGAAATCACACAACTTACGTGAAATTAATTAGATAAATCCTTCAAGTTGAAATATACACAATTTCGCACAGTAATGTCATTTATCTACCACGGTAATTTTAAGCTGACTAACATGTCTTTCTGTTTACACAATTCTGGCTTGCGTTGATAGATCATAATTGCTTCTGCAAATTTTAACAAGCGAGTATTTTGTGTTCTAAACAACACGCGAAATGCAGTGTCTCTGGACACAACGTGACCACTGGCGACAATGTGTCTGCCGATTGAAGACGCCGGGAGCTTCCGGTGTGTCGGCTCCTCGCGGCTAGCCACTCCTGTGTGTTGTATCTTGTTGACCCATTGAGGTATGTGTTCTGACACCCGTTTGTTAAGCTGTCTCTCCGTTCGACCAATGTAAACGGCCTGGCATCTACATGTGAATTGGTAAATACAATTGTTTGTGGCGTACAGAGGAACAGGCTCTTTGACTGTTGGTGTAGGAATGGGTACGGTTTTACATCTAATGACTGGAGTTGCCGCACAGAATGTTCAACCTACTGCTGTAGTAAGCCGGTCTTGTAGACGTTGCATTACGTCATCCCCTCGAAAGGTTAGCTGGATGAATACCTTGAGTTTAGGGACTGTAGTTACGTCTGCTTTGGGTTTGGGCTGTTGGCAATGGCGCTTTATAAATCCTGTGGAGTACCCATTCAGGTTTAAGACATTCTTCAGAGTTTCAAATTCCTCTGTCAGTGTGTCCTGGGTGCATATCTTTCTAGCACGGTCAAACAAGGTCCGTACTAAGCCCCGTTTGTACTGGACAGGTGTGAAGCTCTGAAAATTTAGGTATTGGCCAACGCAGGTACCTGCCAGGTATCTATCAACGCAAGCCAGAATTGTGTAAACAGAAAGACATGTTAGTCAGCTTAAAATTACCGTGGTAGATAAATGACATTACTGTGCGAAATTGTGTATATTTCAACTTGAAGGATTTATCTAGTTAATTTCACGTAAGTTGTGTGATTTCTGCAGTATGTACCTGACGAGATGCAGCGAAATATGCCAGGCAATAAATCGTGCAATCTATTGTTTGTGTCTTCGTTATTCAAATTAATAAACTCTCTGGGATGTTTCCATCCAGCAGGTATCAATACTGTTGTGGATGCTACTGTATAACTAGGCCATCTTCCCTCTATATATTCATATCCAACATTCACACACCTCTATGTATTCATATTGAACTGTTTACACTGTTTATAACTATGCTGTCCTCCCTCTAAATATTCATACCTAACTGTCTACACACCTCTATACATTCATATCAGACTGTTCACACACCTTTGGCTTACACAAATCCTATCTGGCCCTCTGGCAGCCTAACTATACGTAAACTTTGCAGCCAAGAGAGCACCATTGTAAACCAGTTCAAACCACCTTAGTAGTTGTGTCAATTTATTTTGTGTCTTTTTCGTTTGTTTATCTATTTGTGTTGTCCTGTCCTTGACAAAGATTCTCAGAATCAAAACGTCGGTCGTCCTTTGTTGTTCTATTATACTTTTTTGTTATTTTATTATTTCATTTTATACATTTATTGATTGCTTCATTAACTAGTTGATGGTTTGATGTATGTAGATGTTAACTGTATCATATCTCATTGTCTGTTTGGTGGTTTCATGTATGTTGATGTTAACTGTATCATATCTTATTGTCTATTTGGTGGTTTTATGAATGCAGGAAGCAACTGGGTTGTCATCACAGGAGACAATGAAGACAGTGATCAAACCATATTTCTCAATGTCTGCCATGATGTTCTCAACATTGGAGAGGCTAGCCAGTGTCCAGCAGGTTCAGCTATTTGTAGGAAAGGTAAATGTCAATGTTGTACTAGCTGACCGTTTCACACCATGTTATATAATATGTATGATACCTGCCAGCAATTCCTACAATAGTACACCCTCCCATGTTGTAACATGTGCGCTACCCACCAGCAATTCCTATAGTAGTACACCCTCCCATGTTGTAACATTGTGGTACCTGCCAGCAATTCCTATAGTAGTACACCCTCCCATGTTTTAACATGTGCGGTCCCACCAGCAATTCCTATAGTAGTACACCCTCCCATGTTATAACGTGTGTGGTACCTGCCAGCAATTCATATAGTAGTACACCCTCTCATGTTGTAACATGTGCAGTACCTGCCAGCAATTCCTACAACAGTACACCCTCCCATGTTGTAACATGTGCAGTACGTGCCAGTAGAGTCAGGTCTTAGTAAGATGTGACTGAGCTACCGGATGACAGTAGACGGTACTACCTGCTCTCTGTCAGCGCCGAATGTTGGGCGGCGCTTACCAAACCTGACACCCCACATTGTGCCAACGGCTTTGGGCGGAAGAGCGCAATTGGGAGGGTACTAGCCTTATCCTGGTGCGAGGAAATGCAACCCAAAGACAAAATAAGTCATGGCAAGGCAGACCAGGCCCTAAGCCTTGGTTGGCAGCTGGTCTAGGATCGAAGCTCCGACAGGCGGACAGTTAGAGCATTGCTTTGCTGATCCGGCAGCTTCTGCAGCTTGTCTTGTTCCAGATTATAGGTGTCAACTTTCTTCTGGAGTGAACTAGGCAGGCCGAGAGAGGGATCATGCTGCATGGGCAACACATGGTTTCTTTATTTTAGCCCAGGCTTTGTGCTATGGAGAGGCAATAACTCCATCCCTGGAAAGTATTTGCCAGAATTGTCCTGCACAGACTTCAAGTCCTGGGAGATCAAGTCTACCCCGAATCACAGTGCGGCTTCCGTCAGAACCGGTCTACCATTGATATGATATTCTCATTGCGACAGATGCAAGAAAAATGCCGGGAACAAAATCAGCCACTGTTTATTGCCTTCATCGACCTCACAAAGGCATTCGATTTGGTCAGTCGTGAGGGTCTGTTCAAAGCACTAAAGAAGATTGGCTGCCCACCAACTCTTCTGTCCATTGTGGAATCGTTCCACACAGGCATGAAGGGTATAATCAAGTTTGATGGCTCAACTTCAGAAGAGTTTGAAATCAAGAGTGGAGTTAAGCAAGGTTGTGTACTAGCCCCCACCCTCTTTGGGATATACTTTTCACTTCTACTGAAATATGCCTTTCGTGATCAGGATGACGGTATATATATTCACTCACGCTCAGATGGTGGCCTTTATAATGCTCAGAGATTGAAGGCCAAGACCAAAATTAGCAGGGTACTAATCAGAAAGTTGCTTTTTGCGGATGATGCTGCGATTACGACCCACTCTGAGGAAGAATTACAACATCTACTATCTGCATTTTCCAATGCTTGTTCTGAATTTGGTTTCTTCTTCTTCGTTCATCTGGAGTTTTTTTCCGGATGTGATTGCGTTGTGCTTGTTTACAGCAGAGCTGCGTTCTTGCGCCGTTAGGCCGACACATCCGACTTCTGCGGGCATTTGTTGACCGGGTTAACCTTCCCGGGAATTTGGTTTAACAATTAACAAAAAGAAGACACAGATTATGTCACAAGGTGCACATGGTGTACCATCAATCTTTATTGACGACGCCGAACTGGAGATAGTAGACCATTTTACATATCTAGGATCAGAGGTAAATAGCAAATTATCTCTCGATCAGGAAATCAGCATCAGGATTGGCAAGGCAGCAACAACAATGAACATGTTAGCAAAAAGAGTCTGGGAGAACAGGAAGCTTACTGCCAAAACAAAAGTCCTCGTCTACCAAGCCTGTGTCCTTAGTACTCTTCTTTATGGCAGTGAAACCTGGACAACTTACTCACGCCAAGAGAAACGTTTAAACAGCTTTCATATGCGGTGTCTGCGAAGAATACTTGGTATTAAGTGGCAAGACAAAATCACAAATACTGAAGTATTGGAAAGATCAGGTTGTGTGACGGTGTATTCCATGCTCAGTCTTCGTAGACTTAGATGGATAGGACACGTTAGGAGGATGGATGATGGTTGAATACCAAAGGACATCTTTTTTGGGGAATTACAGACAGGTAGGAGATCTCAGGGTCGGCCTCTACTACGATACAAAGATGTGTGTAAGCGGGACATGATTGATACAGGCATTGATAATGCACATTGGGAGCACGTCGCCGCTGAACGTGTTGCATGGAGGGCAACTATCAGAAATGGAATAAAGACAAAGGAGAAAATGATTGCAGATAAAGCACACATAGATCGTGAGAGACGTAAGATGGTGCAAAATGGTGGAAGTGACCATGTTTTCACATGCACCTACTGTGGGCAAACATTTGCAGCAAGAATTGGCCTTACCAGCCACACTCGCCACCGCCATGGATCGTAGTTATTAAGCCTTTTTGAAGCACAATGTACCAAACTATCGTCTGTCAAGACGGAAAGGTGCCAATGTAAAGTACGTGCCAGCAATTCCTATAGTAGTACACCCTCCCATGTTGTAATATGTGCAGTTACGACCAGCACTGGACATACACATTGTACAACTCCAACAGTAGCAATCAACATAAATATCTCCAGTATGATATATGTGGTCAGCAGTCTGGTGACCTGGTCTACTCTTTTAACCCTTTACAGGGCAGACGCTTGTCCATTTTGTAGCCCTGAACGGGCAAGATTTTTTCAGGTTTGGAAAAAGTTTGGGTCGCGTTAGTAAAAACATCACAAATAAGGTGTTAGTCAACCGATTTTAGTTAAATAAACAACACAATGAAGGGAAAAGCATGCAGAATATGTTACTCACGTGATTGTTGCCGGTAATCCATACATGAACACAAATATTTACGAAATACGGCATGTTGTTTGTGATTTTCCGTCACCTATACAGCAATTTACAAACACATTTTCAGAATCATAATCATTTTCTTTAAAGTCAGACTCAGACTGCTAATGCAAAGTAACGCTTTGCACTGATATCTAGCTCCGATTAATAGTCAACTTTGTGCCCTTTAATGTCACTTAAATTGAACCTAGCGAAATCTCGGCTATCACTTGAAGAATCGCAGAAATCCGTTTTGAAAAACAGCATAAAAATCCCGAAAACTATCAAAAATTGTCCTTAAAAGTCCGTTCAAATTGATACTATCGCGTTTACAAATGGCGGCCACGTTGTCAAGCTGTCGGCGAAAGCGAAAGTAGCCGTCGGAAGTGTCGGAAAGCCGAGAGATCGCGATTTTACAATGCATAATAGTATCGGCCGGAATCGGACGCTACGATCGTTTTATGGCATCGGCCGGAATCGGGCGATATGCCTTGTAAAGGGTTAAGGCAGTGATCATTTCTGTTGTGATGCTGCCTAGACCATGTATCCATGTTGTGTTTATGTATTATCCAAGTTGTTTGGATGTATCTGTCCATGTTGTGTGGGTGTATGTATCCGTGTTGTGTGGATGTATTTATCCATGTTATGTGGATGTATGTATCCATGTTATGTATGTGTATTATCCGTGTTATGTGGATATAAGTGTCCATGTTTTATGGATGTATGTGTTATCCGTGTTGTGTGGATGTATGCGCATTAATACATGACAGGAGATCTGTCTGCAGAGAGAACTATGAAACCATTGTAAACATTGGATGTGTCCTATATATCGTGTATGTTACCTGTGTGCCCAGGCTCAACTGCTGCTGTCAGCCTCGGTCAGTACACCCAGTCGCTGCAGTACGATGCGTCCAGCAAGTCTCTGAGGCTGACATACACAGAAGGTGATGAGTTAAAAGAGACCAAACAAGGCTGCAAAGCTCACACTACAATCAGATTTGTGTGTACTCCAGGTGAGTGACATCTGTTGTCATCCTTCATTAGATCAGGGGGGAATTAAGATTATTTCAAGATTGCTTTAATACGAGAACCGATTATTCGATATTGTTTTTCCCTCCATACTTTACAGTTTTGTACTTCTCGCTCTTCTGAAATTTGTTTTATAGCATAAGTAGACCTGCAAATCACGTTTTATATAGACGTCTAGACTTGTTCTAGTATGTGTTATTAAAATTAACTTACATTTTTACATAGACTGGGGGGGGGGGGGGGAATGACATTCTAAACTTATGGTAAAGGGGTGCATGGGCCAAAAAAAGGTTGAGAACCACTGCCATAGATGATGATGTGTCACAGAGACAGCCTACTAGTACCTGGCACCAGCAGATGATGATGTGTCACAGAGACAACCTGCTAGTACCTGGCACCAGCAGATGATGATGTGTCACAGAGACAACCTGCTAGTACCTGGCACCAGCAGATGATGATGTGTCACAGAGACAGCCTACTAGTACCTGGCACCAGCAAATGGGTGTTTGCATGTTATTGAGGTCACCACCACTGGACTGGCTAGGTATTCTTCTGTTTGTTACTGTCTCCCTGGACTCTCTCCAGCAGACAGCACTGCCCTGTTCTAGCATGCAGTCCGTGATCTCCAGCCTACCACCACCACTGACCTGGCTAGGTATGCTTCTGTTTGTTACTGTCTCCCTGGACTCTCTCCAGCAGACAGCACTGCCCTGTTCTAGCATGCAGTCCTAATCTCCAGCCTACCACCACCACTGACCTGGCTAGGTATGCTTCTGTTTGTTACTGTCTCCCTGGACTCTCTGCAGCAGACAGCACTGCCCTGTTCTAGCATGCAGTCCATAATCTCCAGCCTACCACCTCCACTGGTGTCTTGGAGCACAGCTGTATTCTGTGTGTGCCCTGGTATCTAGTGTACTGTCTGTCATGCTGTATTATTTCTCAGTTTTTCAACATGGCGGAACAGCGTGTGTTCTTCGTGCGGCCAGCAGTCAACATACCGAAGCGGCGTGGTAGCCGCGCAGGGAAAAAGAAGCAAGGTAAGCGTGGTGGTTTGAGGCGTTTTAGACTCAAGTGTCACCATCTAGGACTCAGGAATATCCGTATTCTATATTGGAACTGTGCCAGTGTAAAACAACGGGGCTCTATTTTAGAAACCCTAGTTTACAGGAACGACATTGTAGCACTCCACGAGACGAGACTGGGCGATCAGATACTCCAAATTGCCGGCTTCAAATGTTTCTACAACAGACGACATCTGGGAATGGCGATTCTCGTTCGCGACAGCATAGTGGCGTCATAGCTAGACATGTCCAGTTGGGACAGTGACGATATACAAATGCAGGCGTTGAGAGTTCATTCCAGTATACCATTCGTGTTGGTTAATGTTTATGCCCGCAATGCCAGTGTGGACGCCCAGAAGTGGCAGTGCTTAAGTGGCATATTAGGCCACGAGAGAAATGTTATTTTCTGTGGTGACTTCAACGCTAAAGGCAGATCATGGGGAAACACTTCCTCCAATACACAGGGGGAGGAGCTCGAGACTGCACTGGAAACCATCGACCTGGTTTGTATCAACAGTGGCTGTGTCACCAGGACAGCAAGCCGTCCGGGCAATGAGGACAGTGCTATTGATCTGGCGCTAGTTTCACCTTCACTCACTACAGTGTGTAGATGGGGTGTCCTAGGACACCATGGCAGCGACCACCACCCTTGCAGCATATTGGTGGAGAAAGGCAGAACCAGGCAGCACAAGCTAAAGGTAAAGACGTTCCAATATGACAGTACAGGGCAAGATGTGGTGAGTAAAATAAGACGTGACAAGCGCAGAACGTTTCAGGGCAGGAAAAAAAGCTGGGAGCAGCCACCTTGGTGGAGTTTCGAGGTGGAGAAGGCTTGGGTGGATAAGCGTAGTGCTGTAAGGAGATGGCAAAATGCCAAGAAGAACAGAGCTGGTCATCCTAGTCCCTGCTTGCACTTAGAAAGAGAGATGCACACAAAAGTAAGCTACTTCAAAAAACTGGTCATGGTTGTTAAAAGCGAAAAATGGGCAGAGGTGTGTCAAAGAGTAAGCACAGACAAGTCACTGAAATTGTTCTGGCGACTACATAAAAGCATGAGTGGTGTAGTCAAGAATAAGAGCATTTCTGACTTCCAAGGTGCTGACCTCATCTGGCAGAGGACTGACGAGGACAAGGGCAAAGCCCTCTTTGAACGCTACCTTGAGCAGAGCAACCAGACAGACATGGGAGGCCGAAATCTGGCCAAGGAGGTCACCTCAGACAGATGCAAGGACCAGAACACTTCGGATGAAGACACAGTGACAGTGAAAGAAATCAAGGCTGTGCTTCGACGATCAAAAAACAGTGCTCCAGGTCCTGATGGCATAAGATACGACGACATAAATAGGTGTACCGACAATGAGCTAGAGAAACTAGCAGATATGTACAACAGCAGTATAGGGAGTGCTAGCATCAAGGAGGAATGGTTACACAGCTATCTGATTCCCTTGCCGAAGCCTGACAAAGACCACACAAAAATTCAGGGATATCAAATTATAACCATGCAGAATACAATAGGCAAGCTGCTGGAGAAGGTAATTGCCAGGAAAATATCAAGCCAACTAGAGAGGCAAGGTGTTTTCCCACCCACCCTGGGTGGGTACCGTCCAAAAAGAGAAACCTGGACCAATGCAGCAGTCTTTGCCCAGGATGTCTATGAAGGTTTCCACTCAGGCACTGAAACCGTTGCTGCAGCGATTGATCTTGAGGACGCATACAACAGAGTACCACTGGATTTTTTAATGTTTCAGCTTCTCGAACTAAACGTAAGTCCATTCCTCCTTAGTTGGATCGCTGCAGCCCTCTTCCAACGGAAAGTAGTTTTTAGATGTGGCAGTTGGACTTCGGAACCAACAACAATATATCCTGGCCTACCACAGGCATCACCATTATCTCCAGTACTATTCAACGCCTACACAGTGAGAATCACCAGTGAGCAGATCACTGGACCTGGCAGGACATTGTCATATGCCGATGATGTTTTAGTGTATCGTCAGGGTAAGGATAGAGAGGAGGTTGCTGTGGAACTACAAACCGAACTCAATCGCATAAGTACTTGGTGTGATGAAGCTGGGGCAATGGTCAACCCAACAAAGGCAACAGTGACTTGGTTCTCGTTGAATAATCATATTGTCAACACTCCAACACCAACTGTAATGCTGTGTTCAGAGACGGTGGAAAGAACGCAGGCAATGAATTACCTGGGGATATGGTTTGATCGAAGCCTTGCTTACAATGTGCACATAGACCAGGTGATAACAAAGGCCAAGCGGGGTTTGGCAGCAATGCGGGTGATGGCGGCAGCAAACTGTGAGCAGCGCCATCTATATCTTCTGTACGAGGGGCTGGTCATGTCTGTTTTGGAGTATGCAATGGCAATCCTGACTCTCAGCCATAAGCAGATAGAAAGGATGGAAAGGATACAGAATGAAGCTATGCGCATTATTCTTGGATGTACAAGAGATACAGCATGCAGGGCGATGCACTACCTTCTTGATTTTCCAACCATTGAAGAGAGAATACAAGTTTGCAGGGCACGCGCCTACCTCAGAATTAACGCAAACACACAACATCCACTGCATAGTGAAATTAGGAAGGTGAAGGGCAGCAGGTTAAAAAGAGGACGGTCGTGGATGGGTCAAGCCGAAGACATTCTTCAACAGGTGTGTTCACTTGAGGACTTAGAACCTGGCAAAGAGTGGGTGCAAGTGCCAACAGACTTCTGCACATCCTTTTCAGTTTGCATCCAACTAGATAGAAAATGCAGACAAGAAAATCCGGCTGCTGTTGAGGCTGAAGTACAAGCGTTGATTTTCGAGAATTCGCTACACGGTGACGCGGTCATCTACACAGATGGGTCGGTCGTCCGACATGTGAGAAGCTCATGGGCCTTTACAGCTCGGGCCGGAGGGAGAATTGTGAAGGAGGACTCTGGTGCTTTTACTGAAACCACAAGTAGCCTGACCATGGAAGTCATGGCAGTAAGTAAAGCAATAACATGGCTCGAGACACAGACATTCACTCGGGCTTGTTTCGATAGCGACTCAATGAACATGATCAAGAGGATAGAGGAGGGGTCGATCCGAAGAGAATGGTTGCTGCCTCTGGAGCGGTCTCGACTGGCAAAGATTAGTTTCATCTTCGTGCCAGGGCATGCGGGAGTACAAGGAAATGAGCGGGCTGACAAGCTCGCAGGTGAGGCTACTGTGGAGGGCGGACGCGCCATGGACCAGGCCGACATTCTGAATGCTCTACGAGAAGTAAGACTTTTGCGAGAACCAAGTGATGACTGTGAATCTACAACAATGGCCAGACTGCGAGAGCAGCAAATTAAAAGAGGGGTGGCCAAACAAGAACACTACGCAGGAAGCCAAAGAAGATTGATAAACCAACACAGAACTGGCGTCGTTAGCCGCTACACGTTGCGGGATTTGCTGAGGAGGGGATCCAAGCACTTATGGACTGAATGGTTCGATGTGCAATGAGGATGATCTGTCGACTAACTAACTAACTAACTAACTAACACTCCTGAACAAATGGTTGACTTTAAACATCCTTCAGTGCTGATGTCATCAATTGTGTTGAAATAGAGACATCCAATAGTGGTGACATCATCCTTTGTGTTGACATAGAGACATCAGTAGTGATGATGTCATTAATTGTGTTGACATAGAGACATCCAATAGTGATGATGTCATCAGTTGTGTTGACATAGAGACATCCAGTAGTGATGATGTCATCAGTTGTGTTGACATAGAGACATCCATTAGTATTGACATCATCAATTGTGTTGACATAGAGACTTCCAATAGTGATGATGTGGACATGTAAGATTGCTGTAACTAGTGGTCTCTGTATGATGTGGACATGTAAGATTGCTGTAACCAGTGGTCGCTGTATGATGTGGACATGTAAGATTGCTGTAACCACTGGCCTCCGTGTAATATGGACATGTAAGATTGCTGTAACCAGTGGTCTCTGTATGATGTGGACATGTAAGATTGCTGTAACTAGTGGTCGCTGTATGATGTGGACATGTAAGATTGCTGTAACCAGTGGTCTCTGTATGATGTGGACATGTAAGATTGCTGTAACTAGTGGTCGCTGTATGATGTGGACATGTAAGATTGCTGTAACCAGTGGTCTCTGTATGATGTGGACATGTAGTAGACACCTTGCAGTCTTGACAGACTAAAGTATGTGAGTGGAATGTGGCCAATATTCCATCACAATGTCTGGGCAGAGCTTCAGAGATCATGTGATGCCCAAACGACATGACCCCTCCCTCGGCCTAGTCTTGTGTATTCCAGAGGAATGGGTAACCAATACGTCTGGCACAAGGTAGGCTGCAGACGCTGGCGGCTCAGCGTCAATCCACCGAGACCTCACCACCACGAGCCGGTGGCGAGTTATGGCCAGACCCTGACACCCAAGGGACCCGGCTTAGAGACGTTCGGCCATGTCCCACAGGTGAGGGCCTTGTACGAGCCCGGACCATGAGGGCACGCACATCTGTCAATCACAAGTGTCCGGACCTGTGTAAAGCGTGCACTATCGTCAGACTCCCCACCTGACTTATAGCGGTCCCCGCGACCAGCGGGAATAGGTCCGCCATAGCTACGGCAGGAGATATTGCCTGTCTATTTGCAAGCAAATTTCCCATACTTCCACTATGCGGCTCTCGCGACCAGCGAGAATAGGCCCGCCGGAGATTTGCTCGTCTGCTGCGAACAAATCTCTACCGAGAGACTGAATAAGTAAAGAAACGATAAAAGTAGTGGTATTTCAATTGCGCTTGCGCTCCCACCTATGCTACACCCTTCATGTGTCTTCACAAAGTCGGACTAGAGTCAAGCCACATGTAAGATTGCTGTAACCAGTGGTCTCTGTATGATGTGGACATGTAAGATTGCTGTAACTAGTGGTCGCTGTATGATGTGGACATGTAAGATTGCTGTAACTAGTGGTCTCTGTATGATGTGGACATGTAAGATTGCTGTAACTAGTGGTCTCTGTATGATGTGGACATGTAAGATTGCTGTAACTAGTGGTCGCTGTATGATGTGGACATGTAAGATTGCTGTAACCAGTGGTCTCTGTATGATGTGGACATGTAAGATTGCTGTAACTAGTGGTCTCTGTATGATGTGGACATGTAAGATTGCTGTAACTAGTGGTCTCTGTATGATGTGGACATGTAAGATTGCTGTAACCACTGCCTCCGTGTGATGTGAACGTGTAAGATTGCTGTAACCAGTGGTCTCTGTGTGATGTGGACATGTAAGATTGGTGGAACTAGCTCGTGGGTTAGAGTTTAGCAGGAGGGTCAACTATTGTTTTCTTAAATGTACCAGGGAAGCTGGATGGAGTCCCAAGATTGGTCTCTAAAACACAAGATGATTGTTACCATGAAATCGAGTGGCAGACATCAGTGGCCTGTGTTCTACACCACAAGACGGGAGACGGCTGTCGTGTCTTTGATGATGATGCAGGTAAATATTTCCCATCTGATATGTTGTATGACCTGTCTCTGTCCTCTGTCCTCTCTTACTGCAGGTGGCATCCGTCTCTGTGCCTGTGTCAGCCTTCAGCACTGACTTTAGCAGTTGCTGCAGCACCGTCTGGGTAATATGTCTACAGAGACCTCCTGTTGATCTCTTCATTGTACTCAACTCATTGATGATGCCTGGGTGTATGTACTAAATGAACATTGATGTCATGGATGATACCCAGTTCATGTCAGCACATATCTCATCATGAGATCTGTCATTCTTGTCACATGTCACCTCATGCTTATGTCAACACATCATCTCATCATGAGATCTGTCATTATCTGTTAGCTAACCTTTCATCTTCTGATCTGCTGTTAGCATTTAGGTGCCAGGTATCCATAACCTGCTGTTGGTAAGCTCACATGTTTGTCCGGTTGAAAGTTTCCTTCAGACTGAGGTTCTGCAACTGTTAACGGGGGAATACGTTTTTGGCATTTTATTTAATGCCACAAACTGTTTGAAGTTATCATTACAACCTTGCAGAGAATTTTGTGCCAGGCCGAACCCATATCCGCAGAAGGTCTCTGAGATGCACAGCCTCTAGTTGATAGAGCAATGTTGGTCAGGGAAGTTGGCAAATTGCATCCGTAACTTCGGGAACAGGATTGGCTCTGAGGACTGGGTCAATCGACCAGGGTATGAAGTGGGACTGGGATGGGCCCAGGCTGGGCGAGGCCACATCCGTTAGTCGGCGGGCTGGCCGAACTCGGAACAAGGCTGCAACCTTCCTGTGGACCGCCCCAGCTATGTGGCGGTGTCTCCCCAGCGTCGTCCACGTCGGCTGATATTCAACAGCCAACTCAGAACTGGTACGAACCAGGGGAATCCGACTGTCTAATTAAAACAAAGCATTGCGACGGCTGTCACCCGGTGTTGACACAATGTGATTTGGTCAGCTACAGATACACTACAAGACCAGGCTTGAACTGGTCAGCTACAGATACACTACAAGACCAGGTTCGAACTAGTCAGCTACAGATACACTACAAGACCAGCTTGAACTGGTCAGCTACAGATACACTACAAGACCAGGTTCGAACTAGTCAGCTACAGATACACTACAAGACCAGGCTTGAACTGGTCAGCTACAGATACACTACAAGACCAGGCTTGAGCTGGTCAGCTATAGATACACTACAAGACCAGGCTTGAACTGGTCAGCTACAGATACACTACAAGACCAGGCTTGAACTGGTCAGCTACAGATACACTACAAGACCAGGCTTGAACTGGTCAGCTACAGATACACTACAAGACCAGGCTTGAACTGGTCAGCTACAGATACACTACAAGACCAGGCTTGAGCTGGTCAGCTACAGATACACTACAAGACCAGGCTTGGTCAGCTACAGATACACTACAAGACCAGGCTTGAGCTGGTCAGCTACAGATACACTACATGACCAGGCTTGAACTGGTCAGCTACAGATACACTACATGACCAATCTTGAACTGGTCAGCTACAGATACACTACAAGACCAGGCTTGAGCTGGTCAGCTATAGATACACTACAAGACCAGGCTTGAGCTGGTCAGCTACAGATACACTACAAGATCAGGCTTGGTCAGCTACAGATAACACTACAAGACCAGGCTTGGTCAGCTACAGATACACTACAAGACCAGGCTTGGTCAGCTATAGATACACTACAAGACCAGGCTTGGTCAGCTACAGATACACTACAAGATCAGGCTTGAGCTGGTCAGCTACAGATACACTACAAGACCAGGCTTGAGCTGGTCAGCTACAGATACACTACAAGATCAGGCTTGAACTGGTCAGCTACAGATACACTACAAGACCAGGCTTGAACTGGTCAGCTACAGATACACTACAAGACCAGGCTTGAGCTGGTCAGCTATAGATACACTACAAGACCAGGCTTGAGCTGGTCAGCTACAGATACACTACAAGACCAGGCTTGGTCAGCTACAGATACACTACAAGACCAGGCTTGAACTGGTCAGCTATAGATACACTACAAGACCAGGCTTGAGCTGGTCAGCTACAGATACACTACAAGACCAGGCTTGAACTGGTCAGCTACAGATACACTACAAGACCAGGCTTGAACTGGTCAGCTATAGATACACTACAAGACCAGGCTTGAGCTGGTCAGCTACAGATACACTACAAGACCAGGCTTGAACTGGTCAGCTACAGATACACTACAAGACCAGGCTTGAGCTGGTCAGCTATAGATACACTACAAGACCAGGCTTGAACTGGTCAGCTACAGATACACTACAAGATCAGGCTTGAGCTGGTCAGCTACAGATACACTACAAGATCAGGCTTGAACTGGTCAGCTACAGATACACTACAAGACCAGGCTTGAACTGGTCAGCTACAGATACACTACAAGACCAGGCTTGAGCTGGTCAGCTATAGATACACTACAAGACCAGGCTTGAACTGGTCAGCTACAGATACACTACAAGATCAGGCTTGGTCAGCTACAGATACACTACAAGACCAGGTTCGAACTAGTCAGCTACAGATACACTACAAGACCAGGCTTGAACTGGTCAGCTACAGATACACTACAAGACCAGGCTTGAACTGGTCAGCTACAGATACACTACAAGACCAGGCTTGAACTGGTCAGCTACAGATACACTACAAGACTATGCTTGGTCAGCTACAGATACACTACAAGACCAGGCTTGGTCAGCTACAGATACACTACAAGACCAGGCTTGAACTGGTCAGCTACAGATACACTACAAGACCAGGCTTGAACTGGTCAGCTACAGATACACTACAAGACCAGGCTTGAACTGGTCAGCTACAGATACACTACAAGACCAGGCTTCCCCTGGTCATCTACTGCAAAGAGACTAGTCAGGAGTCATTCACAGCAACCAGCTGCCTGGTATTCTTAGTCCATGTCAGTTCTCGTGACTTGTATGTCACTCATCCCATGAGTTCTTGTGACTTGTATGTCACTCATCCCATCAGTTCTTGTGGCTTGTGTGTCACTCATCCCATCAGTTCTTGTGACTTGTGTGTCACTCATCCCATCAGTTTGTGTAGTTTACTTCATCATATTGATCTTCTTTCTCCAGGTTACATGTTTGACCTCAACCCCCTGACCTATCCAAACGGTGCATATACTATCACTGGATCGGACGGCTACAACTACCTCATCAATGTCTGTGCTGCTGTTAAATATCAGGACTTGTGCGCTAGTCCACCTCATGACAATGCAGCCGTATGCCAAGTGAAGACATCCAGGTATTGCATACATGCACATGTTGACACCTGTTTCCTGTCTTTCTTGCTCACTGCATATCTGTAGCTGATCATGGGTGCTTGTCTATGGTTTTGTCAGTCCCAACATTGTTGTAAACATCTGTAACTTCTACAGTTGACTAAGTCTAAACATTGGTGTAAACATCTATAACTTCTACAGTTGCATCAGTCTAAACATTGGTGTAAACATCTGTAACTTCTACAGTTGACTAAGTCTAAACATTGGTATAAACATCTATAACCTCTACAGTTGCATCAGTCTAAACATTGGTGTAAACATCTGTAACTTCTACAGTTGACTAAGTCTAAAAATTAGTATAAACATCTATAACTTCTACAGTTGAGTCAGTCTAAACATTGATGTAAACATCTGTAACTTCTACAGTTGACTAAGTCTAAACATTGGTATAAACATCTATAACTTCTACAGTTGACTAAGTCTAAACATTGGTATAAACATCTATAACTTCTACAGTTGAGTCAGTCTAAACATTGATGTAAACATCTGTAACCTCTACAGTTGCATTAGTCTAAACATTGGTGTAAACATTTATAACCTCAACAGTTGAGTCAGTCTAAACATTGGTGTAAACATCTGTAACTTCTACAGTTGACTAAGTCTAAACATTGGTATAAACATCTATAACTTCTACAGTTGCATCAGTCTAATCATTGGTATAAACATCTGTAACTTCTACAGTTGACTAAGTCTAAACATTGGTATACACATCTATAACTTCTACAGTTGCATCAGTCTAATCATTGGTATAAACATCTGTAACTTCTACAATTGACTAAGTCTAAACATTGGTATAAACATCTATAACTTCTACAGTTGCATCAGTCTAATCATTGGTATAAACATCTGTAACTTCTACAGTTGACTAAGTCTAAACATTGGTATAAACATCTATAACTTCTACAGTTGTCCAAACATTGGTGTAAACATCTGTAACCTCTACAGTTGCATTAGTCTAAACATTGGTATAAACATCTATAACCTCAACAGTTGAGTCAGTCTAAACATTTGTGTAAACATCTGTAACTTCTACAGTTGACTAAGTCTAAACATTGGTATAAACATCTATAACTTCTACAGTTGCATCAGTCTAAACATTGGTGTAAACATCTGTAACTTCTACAGTTGACTAAGTCTAAATATTGGTATAAACATCTATAACCTCTACAGTTGCATCAGTCTAAACATTGGTGTAAACATCTGTAACTTCTACAGTTGACTAAGTCTAAACATTGGTATAAACATCTATAACTTCTACAGTTGAGTCAGTCTAAACATTGATGTAAACATCTGTAACTTCTACAGTTGACTAAGTCTAAACATTGGTATAAACATCTATAACTTCTACAGTTGACTAAGTCTAAACATTGGTATAAACATCTATAACCTCTACAGTTGCATCAGTCTAAACATTGGTGTAAACATCTATAACTTCTACAGTTGCATCAGTCTAATCATTGGTGTAAACATCTATAACTTCTACAGTTGCATCAGTCTAAACATTGGTATAAACATCTATAACCTCTACAGTTGAGTCAGTCTAAACATTGGTGTAAACATCTGTAACTTCTTCAGTTGACTAAGTCTAAACATTGGTATAAACATCTATAACTTCTACAGCTGAGTCAGTCTAAACATTGGTATAAACATCTATAACCTCTACAGTTAAGTCAGTCTAAACATTGGTGTAAACATCTATAACTTCTACAGTTGAGTCAGTCTAAACATTGGTGTAAACATCTGTAACTTCTACAGTTGACTAAGACTAAACATTGGTATAAACATCTATAACTTCTACAGTTGAGTCAGTCTAAACATTGGTGTAAACATCTGTAACTTCTACAGTTGACTGGTGTAAACATCTGTAACTTCTACAGTTGACTAAGTCTAAACATTGGTATAAACATCTATAACTTCTACAGTTGCATCAGTCTAAACATTGGTGTAAACATCTATAACCTCTACAGTTGAGTCAGTCTAAACATTGGTGTAAACATCTATAACTTCTACAGTTGCATCAGTCTAAACATTGGTGTAAGCATCTGTAACTTCTACAGTTGACTAAGTCTAAACATTGGTGTAAACATCTGTAACTTCTACAGTTGACTAAGTCTAAACATTGGTGTAAACATCTGTAACCTCTACAGTTGACTAAGTCTAAACATTGGTGTAAACATCTGTAACCTCTACAGTTGAGTCAGCCTGAACATTGGTGTAAATGATGTACCTGTTTTATTATGTTCCACAAATTATCTTATGATGTTTTACAGATGATCATCTTCCACAGACTATCTTATGATGTTCCACAGACTGTCTTATGATGTTCCACAGACTCTGGCATCCATCATATATGAATGCAATGTGTTTATGAATTGATATTGAAACTGGTGAACATTCTGTCTACATGCAACATACCTGTTAAGATAGGTGATATAGTTTAGTTGATGGATCAACATCACGGCACACGGGTGCAACCCATAAGTGCTCCGTTATCATCCTAACTAAAACCTTAGTTTGGAGAAACTCAGCTCAGTGCACGAACTCTGTAGCACTGGCGAGGATCCTGAAAAACTTTGGGTAGATTTTTAACTCAAAATTTTGCCCCGGCAGCGCCGTTAGGCTACTCTTTGTCAATTTCCAACTGCCAAGGGATTTTGTACGTGCGCAACAACACACATGCGCGTCCGATCTCACTACTCAGAGATCGGGGGAAATTTTATTACTAGAAGTCCACGTGAAAAAATCCCGATCCTCACCGGGACTTGAACCCGAGACCTCCAGCACTCAAGGCGGACACCATACCTCGAGACCACGCAACGCCTAAGATAGGTGATATATCTATATGTAACATACATGTCAAAATAGATGCTGTGCTAGGATCTCTTGTCTACATGTAACATACATGTCAAGATAGGTGACATGTCTACATGTAACATACATGTCCAGTTGGGTGATATGTCTACATGTAAAGATTGGTAATATGTCTACATATAACATACATGACAAGATAGGTGATATGTCTACATGTAACATACATGACAAGATAGGTGATATGTCTACATGTAACATACATGTCAAGATAGGTGATATGCTGGGATGTATGTCTATATGTAACATACATGTCACTGTCACGGAATCGCTGAGAGGAGTTCGCCTTGTGAAGCCCAGTGGCCAGGTTTCCTATTTTCCCCCAGTCTAGGGCAACTTTTTCTGGTCTAAGGGAGATAATCATGGCATTATTCTACCCTTACCAGAGAGCGATTGGTCGCCCTTGGCTTTCAGAGGGCTCTGTGAGTACAACTTAGCCAACGGCGTTCCTGCAGCGCATGAGACAAAGCCAGGCAGTTGTGTGCTGACCTCGCTGGCGGGCGGTTGTGCTTTTCGGCTGTGCAGTTTCAAATTTTGGAAAGAGGGAAGCCGGTGTCTACGTGCCTTTTGAAGAAAGCTGACATGAAGTCCCTAGTTTGGATGATGGCTCCTCGATTCATACTACATTGACAGCCTAAGGTTCTACCTTTTGAGAGAACACCTTTTGAGAGAACCACGTCTCAGCCGAGTACCAGCGACGCCTAAGCCAAGTCCCAATCGACGACCTCGGGGTTGTTCTCCAGTTCAGTTACACCTTGTCCTGCGATGGAGGTTCCTGGGCGAGTATCATGTCCTCGTGCTTGTCCCAGCTCTGACATTGTTTGACCGTCAGACTGCCAGCTAGAGTAGAGTACGTCAGCCTGTACCTAATCTGAATGACTTGTGTTCCAAGAACTTTAGAGGGACTAAGTTATAGTGTCACAGTTGAAGTCACATTGTTATTATGGAGGTTCAGCAGCTGTGTTACTCACTACATCTAATGAACACTAGGGATGGGTGCCCCTAGGAAAAGAGGTATTGACTTTCCTCAGTATCAGAGTGCCACCAGAACCTTCGGTACTATTTAGAAGAACCTCATGGTTCCCAGGCCACACCCGTGAACTTAGACTTTGGTTTCCAACGTGTGAGCCGGACTTTTGCTCATCATTCAGCCATATGCCCGAGTATCCCGGAGTCACCACACTTACCTGCTAGTCAATCCGGAGGAGACTATACCTGGCCAGAGACCTGCGACACTGGGTGAGAAGTTGAGTGACACACCTGATAGTGTGGTACCGTGGCCTGTGTACAATGATGAATATAGTTCCTGAGGCTATTCCAGCTAGCCATGTATTGTATCGCCTAGCTCCTGCCAGGCCTCTCTTGTTGACATCCTCCTTGTTTCCATTCATCTTGTATAATATACCATTCTGTTAGTATGAGTAGATACCAGAGTTGTGTCTTATGTTCAGGACGAGGGTTGAACGGGGTATCGTCCCCTGGTTGATAGTGAGAGAAATAGTGATCCAAGAGCTGGAGGGGTTTTGTAGACTGAGGTTACCTATGTACCCAGAGTGCAGACATCCCGGTATTAAGGTGTGATAGTATGCTCCCCTCACCCCAGGGAATACTACGACAGTCACGTTAGGTGATATGCTGGGATGTCTGTCTATATGTAACGTACATGTCACGTTAGGTGATATGCTAGAATGTCTGTCTACATGTAACATACATGACAAGATAGGTGATTTGTTAGGATGTCTGTATACATGTAACATACATGTCAAGTTGGGTGATATGTTAGGATGTCTGTCTACATGTAACATACATGTCAAGATAGGTGATATGTCCACATGTAACATACATGTCAAAATCTGTTATATGTCTACATGTAACATACATGTCAAGTTGGGTGATATGTTAGGATGTCTGTCTACATGTAACATACATGTCAAGATAGGTGATATGTCTACATGTAACATACATGTCAAGATATGTGATATGTCTACATGTAACATACATGTCAAGATATGTGATATGTCCACATGTAACATACATGTCAAGATATGTGATATGTCCACATGTAACATACATGTCAAGATAGGTGATATGTCCACATGTAACATACATGACAAGATATGTGATATGTCTACATGTAACATACATGACAAGACATGTGATATGCTAGGATATCTGTCTACATGTAACATACATGTCAAGATATGTGATATGTCCACATGTAACATACATGACAACATATGTGATATGTCCACATGTAACATACATGACAAGATAGGTGATATGTCCACATGTAACATACATGACAAGATAGGTGATATGTCCACATGTAACATACATGACAAGATAGGTGATATGTCCACATGTAACATACATGTCAAGATAGGTGATATGTCCACATGTAACATACATGACAAGATAGGTGATATGTCCACATGTAACATACATGACAAGATATGTGATATGCTAGGATATCTGTCTACATGTAACATACATGACAAGATAGGTGATATGTCCACATGTAACATACATGTCAAGATAGGTGATATGTCCACATGTAACATACATGACAAGATAGGTGATATGTCCACATGTAACATACATGACAAGATAGGTGATATGTCCACATGTAACATACATGACAAGATAGGTGATATGTCCACATGTAACATACATGACAAGATATGTGATATGTCTACATGTAACATACATGACAAGATAGGTGATATGCTAGAGTGTCTGGGGTTGTTTCCTAGCTGATTTGAACATTGATCAAGTAGATCCTGTGTGAGAGTCACTGGCTCATCTGCTGTTTCTGTTCTACAGCAAAGAACAGAAGAAAGTAGCAGAGCCCACCTCCAGACTGGAGTATTTTGATGGAGTGTTGAACCTGACATACACGAATGGAGAGCCATACAACAATGCAGACCACACACCACGCATGGCAGAGATAGCATTTATCTGTGACCAGACTGCTGACAGAGGCAAGCCAGAGTTTCTGGAGGAACGCAACTTCACTTATACTTTCCTGTGGCGCTCCAGTTATGCATGTCCCACAGCGCCGATGGAATGTGTGGTCACAGATCCAACCACACACTCACATTACGACCTGTCCAGGTAAGCGACTGTCTGTCCACTTTGAATCAGTGCAGTCAGGTTTGACAATCAGGGACAACTGTATCACACACAAGGACCATTATAGTACAATCAAAACACAATCAGGGACAAAGTATCACACACAAGTACCACTATAGTACAATCACAACACAATCAGGGACAACTGTATCACACACAAGGACCACTATAGTACAATCACAGCACAATCAGGGACAACTATCACACACAAGGACCACTGTAGTACAATCACAGCACAATCAAGGACAACTATCACACACAAGGACCACTGTAGTACAATCACAGCACAATCAGGGACAACTATCACACACAAGGACCACTATCGTACAATCACAACACAATCAGAGACAACTGTATCACACACAAGGACCACTATAGTACAATCACAACAATCAGGGACAACTGTATCACACACAAGTACCACTATAGTACAATCACAGCATAATCAGGGACAACTGTAGCACACACAAGGACCACTATAGTACAATCACAAGACAATCTGAGACAACTGTATCACACACAAGGACCACTATAGCACAATCACAGCACAATCAGGGACAACTGTATCACACACAAGTACCACTATAGTACAATCACAGCACAATCAGGGACAACTGTAGCACACACAAGGACCACTATAGTACAATCACAAGACAATCAGGGACAACTGTATCACACACAAGTACCACTATAGTACAATCACAACACAATCAGGGACAACTGTATCACACACAAGTACCACTATAGTACAATCACAAGACAATCAGGGACAACTATCACACACAAGGACCACTGTAGTACACTACACAATCAGGGACAACTGTATTACACACAAGTACCACTATAGTACAATCACAAGTCAATCAGGGACAACTATCACACACAAGGACCACTATAGTGCACTACACAATCAGGGACAACTGTATCACACACAAGGACCACTATAGTACAATCACAGCACAATCAGGGACAACTGTATCACACACAAGTACCACTATAGTACAATTACAACACAATCAGGGACAACTGTATCACACACAAGGACCACTATAGTACAATCACAGCACAATCAGTGACAACTGTATCACACACAAGGACCACTATAGTACAATCACAAGACAATCAGGGACAACTGTACACACACAAGGACCACTATAGCACAATCACAACACAATCAGGGACAACTGTACACACACAAGGACCACTATAGCACAATCACAGCACAATCAGTGACAACTGTATCACACACAAGGACCACTATAGTACAATCACAGCACAATCAGGGACAACTGTAGCACACACAAGGACCACTATAGTACAATCACAAGACAATCAGGGACAACTGTATCACACACAAGTACCACTATAGTACAATCACAACACAATCAGGGACAACTGTATCACACACAAGTACCACTATAGTACATTCACAAGACAATCAGGGACAACTATCACACACAAGGACCACTGTAGTACACTACACAATCAGGGACAACTGTATCACACACAAGTACCACTATAGTACAATCACAAGACAATCAGGGACAACTGTATCACACACAAGGACCACTATAGTACAATCACAAGACAATCAGGGACAACTGTATCACACACAAGTACCACTATAGTACAATCACAGCACAATCAGGGACAACTGTATCACACACAAGGACCACTATAGTACAATCACAGCACAATCAGGGACAACTGTATCACACACAAGTACCACTATAGTACAATCACAAGACAATCAGGGACAACTGTATCACACACAAGTACCACTATAGTACAATCACAAGACAATCAGGGACAACTGTATCACACACAAGGACCACTATAGTACAATCACAGCACAATCAGGGACAACTGTATCACACACAAGTACCACTATAGTACAATCACAAGACAATCAGGGACAACTGTATCACACACAAGGACCACTATAGTACAATCACAAGACAATCAGGGACAACTGTATCACACACAAGGACCACTATAGTACAATCACAGCACAATCAGGGACAACTGTATCACACACAAGGACCACCATAGTACAATCACAAGACAATCAGGGACAACTGTATCACACACAAGGACCACTATAGTACAATCACAAGACAATCAGAGACAACTGTATCACACACAAGGACCACTATAGTACAATCACAAGACAATCAGGGACAACTATCACACACAAGGACCACTATAGTACAATCACAAGACAATCAGGGACAACTATCACACACAAGGACCACTGTAGTACAATCACAACACAATCAGGGACAGCTGTATCACACACAAGGACCACTATAGTACAATCACAACACAATCAGGGACAACTGTATCACACACAAGGACCACTATAATACAATCACAAGACAATCAGGGACAACTGTATCACACACAAGGACCACTATAATACAATCACAAGACAATCAGAGACAACTGTACACACACAAGGACCACTATAATACAATCACAAGACAATCAGGGACAACTGTATCACACACAAGGACCATTATAGTACAATCACAACACAATCAGGGACAACTTTATCACACAAGGACCACTATAATACAATCACAAGACAATCAGGGACAACTGTATCACACACAAGGACCACTATAATACAATCACAACACAATCAGGGACAACTGTATCACACACAAGGACTACTATAGTACAATCACTAGACAATCAGGGACAACTGTATCACACACAAGGACCACTATAATACAATCACAAGACAATCAGGGACAACTGTATCACACACACAAGGACCACTATAGTACAATCACAACACAATCAGGGACAACTGTATCACACACAAGGACCACTATAGTACAATCACAACACAATCAGGGACAACTGTATCACAAGACTGCAGCCATTATCACACAAACTCCAGGAAATCACATGACAGATCCTACTGTTTGTTGACGGAACTTTGAACACTTCACACGTATTATGAATTCAGTGGTTTATGACATTTGTTAACTGGCTCCTGTCCTGGTCAGCTGCCCATGCCCAGCTAGATGCTGAGTCCGGTGTTGATGTAACTACAGACCTGACCAAGTGCAACTGTGATAGCATGGTGGACAGCAGTCTGGTCTAATGGCACATCAGTGATAGCATGGTGGATATCAGTCTGGTCTACTGGCACATCAGTCCTCTCAACAGGAGGCCTTGTTTCTTTAGTCCACACATGGCTTTGGGCCTGACCCAGCCAGGCCACATGGGGAGTGCAGATTTCTGTGAGTCGAATTACATGGGGAACATAGATTTCTCTGGGATGGACTCAGTTTCTTAATGTGGGTAACAGACTGCTCTGGGGTGGACCCATCTGATAACATTGGGATCATAGGTTTCTTTGTGGTGAACTTGGCGTCATAACATTGGGATAGTTTTCTTGGTGATGGATTCAGTTTCTTAATGTGGATAACGGCAACTTATCTGGGGTGGTCCCGACTCATAACACGGGTCACAGTGGTTTCTCTGTTGTAAAGGTCATGAAGAGGAAGTTGGACAAGCCAGGTCTGGTTGACATGATCTGCTTTATGTTCTGTTAAATAACACATGAACTGAAATATGAAATGGGATCAACATCTATGCTTGTTGATGCCTCTACTTGATCTCCACTAGTAGCTGCTTGTAGATGTTGTCATAGTCATGGTGTCAGTTGTAGATGTAGTCATTGACATGATGTCAGTTGTAGGTGTAGTCATTGACATGGTGTCAGTTGTAGGTGTAGTCATTGACATGGTGTCAGTTGTAGGTGTAGTCATTGACATGGTGTCAGTTGTAGGTGTAGTCATTGACATGGTGTCAGTTGTAGATGTAGTCATTAACATTATGTCAGTTGTAGATGTCATTGACATGATGTCAGTTGTAGATGTAGTCATTGACATGATGTCAGTTGTAGGGTAGTCACTGACATGGTGTCAGTTGTAGGTGTAGTCACTGACATGGTGTCAGTTGTAGGTGTAGTCATTGACATGGTGTCAGTTGTAGGTGTAGTCATTGACATGGTGTCAGTTGTAGGTGTAGTCATTGACATGGTGTCAGTTGTAGGTGTAGTCATTGACATGGTGTCAGTTGTAGATGTAGTCATTAACATTATGTCAGTTGTAGATGTCATTGACATGATGTCAGTTGTAGATGTAGTCATTGACATGATGTCAGTTGTAGGTGTAGTCACTGACATGGTGTCAGTTGTAGGTGTAGTCACTGACATGGTGTCAGTTGTAGGTGTAGTCATTGACATGGTGTCAGTTGTAGGTGTTGTCATATATTCTGAAAGGACTGGGAGATCACTGTAGTGCATGCCCCATTTCTAACTAAAGAAGTTGGGCCCCATCCTCTTCTATCTTCAATAACCCCAGAATATGACCCTCGAGTTATCTGCAGGCCTCGTCTTATTAATTTAGTCTAGGAGATATAGATTATGGCCCTGGTGAGAATAGTAAATACTAACTGGGATTCTGCCCCTTCTCCAAGGATTCTTTTAGCTCTTGAGCCCCCTTTTTATCAATTCTGAGGAAAGTCTGGAGAATTCTCTCAGCCTGATTTATGTTAAGAAAGCATGGATGTTGAGCAGTTGATAGACCTAGAGTCTTCTCTCCCCAATTTAGTAATTCATCATGAGTGGATTTGTTTTGATAATTACACATTCAACAAATTCCAGTAGACATTGACACATGTTTTACACACATAAGATGGAGAATCAACAGATAGGTTTGACTGACAAATCAACATAAGGTCAGTTAAGGTTCATCATTTATTGACTGGCCTGTGTCCTCTGGCCTGTTACATACATTTTCCGTTGTGGTTTACATAGGATAACATAGAAAATGGCATATAGGCCCAAGTTTACAGTCAATCAGCAAATAAACATCAATGAATATTATGTCAACAAGTGTGGAAACATTGTAAACATTTAAATGTTGTACATTATAAGTGTGGAGATGATAATTCAACATTTAGGTATCTGTTCCTGAAATGGGTGTTGTGTGTTCCTTAGAGAAATGTACCCTCGTGATTGGGAGATTAGGATAAGCCTCGGTCCATTGTCTGATGGATCCGCTTCAGTTCTGCCCGTGTAGCTTCTCTGAAGGCTTCCCATACTCTGCTCATGGCTTAGTCATCTTTCATCTCAAGTGTGGTTCATCTCTTTCTCTCTCTTCCCTCTTTCTGGTCTGGGTTGGTTGGTTGGCCAGTTGGTTGCCACCAAGAATTCACTCGGATTCAGACATTCTGCCGTTCTTGTTTGAAAATTCGGTCACACCAGCTTTTGCGTCTGCTCGTCAAGCTGTCTGCAGTGGAAGTGCGCGATTAACATATTCTAAGCAGGCGTCCTAGCGGAGGCGTTGTCACGTGTCTGTTTCTATCCAATGATCTCCTGAGCTTTGGCTGATGAAATATTTCCAAGAATTGACGTCATCTGTCAATCTTTCATTTTCAGTTTTGATTCTGCGTTTGTTTTTCAGTTTTGGTTTTGGTTTGAGTTTGTGCAGTCAATTGTTATATTCTCCCCTCTCTTTTGCGTGCATTCTTGGTAACTGAATAATGGTGGTTAGCGGTTATGCCACAGGTGTATTACTGACATAGTGTCAGTTATAGCTGTTGTCATTGACATGGTGTCAGTTATAGCTGTTGTCATTGACATGGTGTCAGTCTTAGATGTAGTCATTGACATGGTGTCAGTTGTAGGTGTAGTTACTGACATAGTGTCAGTTATAGCTGTTGTCATTGACATGATGTCAGTTTTAGGTGTAGTCATTGACATGGTTTCAGTTGTAGGTGTATTATTGACATAGTGTCAGTTATAGCTGTTGTCATTGACATGGTGTCAGTTGTAGGTGTATTACTGACATAGTGTCAGTTATAGCTGTTGTCATTGACATGGTGTCAGTTATAGCTGTTGTCATTGACATGGTGTCAGTCTTAGATGTAGTCACTGACATGGTGTCAGTTGTAGGTGTATTACTGACATAGTGTCAGTTATAGCTGTTGCCATTGACATGGTGTCAGTTGTAGGTGTATTACTGACATAGTGTCAGTTATAGCTGTTGTCATTGACATGGTGTCAGTTGTAGGTGTAGTTACTGACATGGTGTCAGTTGTAGGTGTATTACTGACATAGTGTCAGTTATAGCTGTTGCCATTGACATGGTGTCAGTTGTAGGTGTATTACTGACATAGTGTCAGTTATAGCTGTTGTCATTTTCATGGTGTCAGTTGTAGGTGTAGGCATTGACATGGTGTCATTTGTAAGTATAGTCATTGACATGGTGTCAGATGTTGGTCAAATACAGTTGTAATAAATGATAGGTGGATAGTTGCATGTGTCAGTTGTCTGCAGGTTGTGATGATAGGAATGTGTATGCTGTTGTCACTGGTCTCCTCAGCCTGGCCAGGATGTCACAGAACTGGCAGATTGAGGGTCTGGATGAGTCTGGCAACAAGAACAAATTCTACATCAACGTGTGCAGACCTCTGAGACCCATCCCAGGTGTGCAGTGTAGCAGCTTGGCCTCAGTCTGTGCCACCAGTTTCAACAATGGCAAGGTCAGGCCTCTGCTTGTCTGTGCCTGCCCCAGCCTATAGCTATCTGACCGTCTTCCATGATTCTAACTCTGCTTTCTCACATGTCAGGTGATCAGGATATCATTATTCTAGTATATATCCTTTCTGTCTCATTATTCTAGTGCATGTCCTTTCTGTCTCTCATTATTCTAGTATTTGTGCTGTCTGTCTCTCATTATTCTAGTATATATCCTTTCTGCCCCTCATTATTCTAGTATATATCCTTTCTGTCCCTCATTATTCTAGTATATGTCTTTTCTGTCTCTCATTATTCTAGTATATATCCTTTCTGTATCTCATTATTCTTGTGTATATCCTTTCTGTCTCTCATTATTCTAGTATATATCCTTTCTGTCTCTCATTATTCTAGTATATATCCTTTCTGTCTCTCATTATTCTAGTATATATCCTTTCTGTCTCTCATTATTCTAGTATATATCCTTTCTGTCTCTCATTATTCTAGTATATATCCTTTCTGTCCCTCATTATTCTAGTATATATCCTTTCTGTCCCTCATTATTCTAGTATATGTCCTTTCTGTCTCTCATTATTCTAGTATATATCCTTTCTGTCTCTCATTATTCTTGTGTATATCCTTTCTGTCTCTCATTATTCTAGTATATATCCTTTCTGTCCCTCATTATTCTAGTATATATCCTATCTGTCTCTCATTATTCTAGTATGTATCCTTTCTGTCTCTCATTATTCTAGTATATATCCTTTCTGTCTCTCATTATTCTAGTATATATCATTTCTGTCCCTCATTATTCTAGTATATATCCTTTCTGTCTCTCATTATTCTAGTATATGTCCTTTCTGTCTCATTATTCTAGTATATATCATTTCTGTCTCTCATTATTCTAGTATATATCCTTTCTGTCTCTCATTATTCTAGTATATATCCTTTCTGTCCCTCATTATTCTAGTATATATCCTTTCTGTCTCTCATTATTCTAGTATATGTCCTTTCTGTCTCATTATTCTAGTATATATCATTTCTGTCCCTCATTATTCTAGTATATGTCCTTTCTGTCCCTCATTATTCTAGTATATATCCTTTCTGTCTCTCATTATTCTTGTGTATATCCTTTCTGTCTCTCATTATTCTAGTATATGTCCTTTCTGTCCCTCATTATTCTAGTATATATCCTTTCTGTATCTCATTATTCTAGTATATATCATTTCTGTCCCTCATTATTCTAGTATATATCCTTTCTGTCCCTCATTATTCTAGTATATATCCTTTCTGTCTCTCATTATTCTAGTATATATCCTTTCTGTCTCTCATTATTCTAGTATATATCATTTCTGTCCTTCATTATTCTAGTATATCTCCTTTCTGTCCCTCATTATTCTAGTATATATCCTTTCTGTCTCTCATTATTCTAGTATATGTCCTTTCTGTCCCTCATTATTCTAGTATATATCCTTTCTGTCTCTCATTATTCTTGTGTATATCCTTTCTGTCTTTCATTATTCTAGTATATATCCTTTCTGCCTCTCATTATTCTAGTATATATCCTTTCTGTCTCTCATTATTCTAGTATATATCCTTTCTGTCTCTCATTATTCTAGTATATATCCTTTCTGTCTCTCATTATTCTAGTATATATCCTTTCTGTCTCTCATTATTCTAGTATATATCCTTTCTGTCTCTCATTATTCTAGTATATACCCTTTCTGTCCCTCATTATTCTAGTATATATCCTTTCTGTCCCTCATTATTCTAGTATATGTCCTTTCTGTCATTATTCTAGTATATGTCCTTTCTGTCATTATTCTAGTATATATCCTTTCTGTCCCTCATTATTCTAGTATATATCCTTTCTGTCTCTTATTCTAGTATATATCCTTTCTGTCCCTCATTATTCTAGTATATATCCTTTCTGTCTCTCATTATTCTAGTATATATCCTTTCTGTCTCATTATTCTAGTATATGTCCTTTCTGTCCCTCATTATTCTAGTATATATCCTTTCTGTCCCTCATTATTCTAGTATATATCCTTTCTGTCCCTCATTATTCTAGTATATATCCTTCACTGTAGTAAATGTTCTGTCTGTTCTCATTGCTGTAATGTATGTGGCACCTACCTCTCTTCTGTAAAATATGTGCTGTCTTCAGTTATGTAATATTGCCACACATGTGCTGCCTTATCTGATTGTCCTTAATTACTGCCATAAATGTTCTTCCAATCCTCAGTTACTGTCACACATTCTTGCATTCCTCATTTACTGTCACAAATGTTCTTGCAGTCCTCAATGTCACAAATGTTCTTGCAGTCTTCATTTACTGTCACAAATGTTCCTGCAGTCCTCAGTTACTGCCACCAGTATGCTATCTTATTTAGTGAACACTGTGAAGGTGTGTGTGTGTGTCTACAATCATATTTTATTGACAGGAGACTCTGCTCCATGGCAACCTGGGGGGTCCAGAAGCCGGGCCGCTAGTGGAGACCTCTACTCACGGTGTCAAGTTGGTCTATACACACGGCGACACCTGTCATGACAGCCAGGGCAATGTCGGCAGTTTCCGTACAACCATACACTTGACCTGTGTTGAAGGACAAGTAGTAAGTTTTCTCATGTTAACCTTGTTCATCCAGCTTGTCACACTAGTCTGTTATCTTGTCTAGCTGTGTTTATCTAGCTTATCACACTAGTATGTTGTCTTGTGTAGCTGTGTTCATCCAGCTTGTCACACTAGTATGTTGTCTTGTGTAGCTGTGTTCATCCAGCTTGTCACACTAGTATGTTGTCTTGTGTAGCTGTGTTCATCCAGCTTGTCACACTAGTCTGTTGTCTTGTGTAGCTGTGTTCATCCAGCATGTCACACTAGTCTGCTGTCTTGTGTAGGTGAATTCATGCAGCTTGTCACATTAATCTGTTGTCTTGTGTAGGTGTGTTCATCCAGCATGTCACACTAGTCTGTTGTCTTGTGTAGGTGTGTTCATCCAGCATGTCACACTAGTCTGTTGTCTTGTGTAGCTGTGTTCATCCAGCTTGTCACACTAACTTGTTGTCTTGTGTAGCTGTGTTCATCCAGCTTGTCACACTAGTATGTTGTCTTGTGTAGCTGTGTTCATCCAGCTTGTCACACTAGTATGTTGTCTTGTGTAGCTGTGTTCATCCAGCTTGTCACACTAGTCTGTTGTCTTGTGTAGCTGTGTTCATCCAGCATGTCACACTAGTATGTTGTCTTGTGTAGGTGTGTTCATCCAGCTTATCACACTAGTATGTTGTCTTGTGTAGCTGTGTTCATCCAGCTTGTCACACTAGTATGTTGTCTTGTGTAGCTGTGTTCATCCAGCTTGTCACACTAGTATGTTGTCTTGTGTAGCTGTGTTCATCCAGCTTGTCACACTAGTCTGTTGTCTTGTGTAGCTGTGTTCATCCAGCATGTCACACTAGTCTGCTGTCTTGTGTAGGTGAATTCATGCAGCTTGTCACATTAATCTGTTGTCTTGTGTAGGTGTGTTCATCCAGCATGTCACACTAGTCTGCTGTCTTGTGTAGGTGTGTTCATCCAGCATGTCACACTAGTCTGTTGTCTTGTGTAGGTGTGTTCATCCAGCATGTCACACTAGTCTGTTGTCTTGTGTAGGTGTGTTCATCCAGCATGTCACACTAGTATGTTGTCTTGTGTAGCTGTGTTCATCCAGCTTGTCACACTAGTCTGTTGTCTTGTGTAGCTGTGTTCATCCAGCTTGTCACACTAGTCTGTTGTCTTGTGTAGCTGTGTTCATGCAGCTTGTCACACTAGTATGTTGTCTTGTGTAGCTGTGTTCATCCAGCATGTCACACTAGTCTGTTGTCTTGTGTAGGTGTGTTCATCCAGCATGTCACACTAGTCTGTTGTCTTGTGTAGGTGTGTTCATCCAGCTTGTCACACTAGTATGTTGTCTTGTGTAGCTGTGTTCATCCAGCTTGTCACACTAGTCTGTTGTCTTGTGTAGCTGTGTTCATCCAGCTTGTCACACTAGTCTGTTGTCTTGTGTAGCTGTGTTCATGCAGCTTGTCACACTAGTATGTTGTCTTGTGTAGCTGTGTTCATCCAGCATGTCACACTAGTCTGTTGTCTTGTGTAGGTGTGTTCATCCAGCATGTCACACTAGTATGTTGTCTTGTGTAGGTGTTTTCATCCAGCATGTCACACTAGTCTGTTGTCTTGTGTTGGTGTGTTCATCCAGCATGTCACATTAATCTGTTGTCTTGTGTAGGTGTGTTCATCCAGCATGTCACACTAGTCTGTTGTCTTGTGTAGCTGTGTTCATCCAGCTTGTCACATTAATCTGTTGTCTTGTGTAGGTGTGTTCATCCAGCATGTCACATTAATCTGTTGTCTTGTGTAGGTGTGTTCATCCAGCATGTCACATTAATCTGTTGTCTTATGTAGGTGTGTTCATCCAGCCTGTCACACTAGTCTGTTGTCTTGTGTAGGTGTGTTCATCCAGCATGTCACACTAGTCTGTTGTCTTGTGTTGGTGAATTCATGCAGCATGTCACACTAGTCTGTTGTCTTGTGTAGGTGTGTTCATCCAGCTTGTCACATTAATCTGTTGTCTTGTGTAGGTGTGTTCATCCAGCATGTCGCACTAGTATGTTGTCTTGTGTAGCTGTGTTCATCCAGACTGTTGTCTTGTGTGGTTGTGTTCATCCAGCATGTCACACTAGTATGTTGTCTTGTGTAGCTGTGTTCATCCAGCTTGTCACACTAGTCTGTTGTCTTGTGTAGCTGTGTTCATGCAGCTTGTCACACTAGTATGTTGTCTTGTGTAGCTGTGTTTATCCAGCATATCACACTAGTCTGTTGTCTTGTGTAGGTGTGTTCATCCAGCATATCACACTAGTCTGTTGTCTTGTGTAGCTGTGTTTATCCAGCTTTTCACACTAGTATGTTGTCTTGTGTAGCTATGTTTATCCAGCATGTCACACTAGTCTATTGTCTTGTGTAGCTGTGTTTATCCAACATGTCACACTAGTATGTTGTCTTGTGTAGCTGTGTTCATCTAGCATGTCACACTAGTATGTTGTCTTGTATATTTCTGTCTGTGCTGACAGCTCTGCCATGATGAGTACTGTAAACTGTTGTGTGGTAACTTGTGCTGCTTGACTGATGTCATAATAGTGGACAAACCAGGGTCAGTGTGGGCTGACATGAGGACACCATACACAGGGGAACAGAGACAGGCACTGAATGGTTCATTCATCTGGTGAATACATACACAGGAGAACACAGAGAGCCACTGAAGTGGTTCATTCATCTGGTGAATACACACACAGGAGAACACAGAGAGGCACTGAAGTGGTTCATTCATCTGGTGAATACACACACAGGAGAACACAGAGAGGCACTGAAGTGGTTCATTCATCTGGTGAATACACACACAGGAGAACACAGAGAGGCACTGAATGGTTCATTCATCTGGTGAATACATACACAGGAGAACACAGAGAGGCACTGAAGTGGTTCATTTATCTGGTGAATACATACACATTAGAACACAGAGAGGCACTGAAGTGGTTCATTCATCTGGTGAATACACACACAGGAGAACACAGAGAGGCACTGAATGGTTCATTCATCTGGTGAATACATACACAGGAGAACACAGACAGGCACTGAATGGTTCATTCATCTGGTGAATACATACACAGGAGAACACAGAGGCACTGAACTGGTTCATTCATCTGGTGAATACATACACAGGAGAACACAGACAGGCACTGAAGTGGTTCATTCATCTGGTGAATACACACACAGGAGAACAGAGAGGCACTGAAGTGGTTCATTCATCTGGTGAATACACACACAGGAGAACACAGACAGGCACTGAATGGTTCATTCATCTGGTGAATACATACACAGGAGAACAGAGAGAGCCACTGAAGTGGTTCATTCATCTGGTGAATACATACACAGGAGAACACAGAGAGGCACTGAATGGTTCATTCATCTGGTGAATACACACACAGGAGAACACAGACAGGCACTGAATGGTTCATTCATCTGGTGAATACATACACAGGAGAACACAGAGGCACTGAAGTGGTTCATTTATCTGGTGAATACATACACAGGAGAACACAGAGAGGCACTGAAGTGGTTCATTCATCTGGTGAATACAAACACAGGAGAACAGAGACAGGCACTGAATGGTTCATTCATCTGGTGAATACACACACAGGAGAACACAGACAGGCACTGAATGGTTCATTCATCTGGTGAATACATACACAGGAGAACACAGACAGGCACTGAATGGTTCATTCATCTGGTGAATACATACACAGGAGAACACAGAGGCACTGAAGTGGTTCATTCATCTGGTGAATACATACACAGGAGAACACAGAGAGGCACTGACGTGGTTCATTCATCTGGTGAATACACACAGAGGAGAACACAGAGAGGCACTGAAGTGGTTCATTCATCTGGTGAATACATACACAGGAAAACACAGAGAGGCACTGAAGTGGTTCATTCATCTGGTGAATACACACAGAGGAGAACACAGAGAGGCACTGAAGTGGTTCATTCATCTGGTGAATACATACACAGGAGAACAGAGAGGCACTGAAGTGGTTCATTCATCTGGTGAATACACACACAGGAGAACACAGAGAGGCACTGAAGTGGTTCATTCATCTGGTGAATACATACACAGGAGAACACAGACAGGCACTGAAGTGGTTCATTCATCTGGTGAATACATACACAGGAGAACACAGAGAGGCACTGAATGGTTCATTCATCTGGTGAATACATACACAGGAGAACACAGACAGGCACTGAAGTGGTTCATTCATCTGGTGAATACATACACAGGAGAACACAGAGAGGCACTGAATGGTTCATTCATCTGGTGAATACATACACAGGAGAACACAGAGAGGCACTGAAGTGGTTCATTCATCTGGTGAATACATACACAGGAGAACAGAGAGGCACTGAAGTGGTTCATTCATCTGGTGAATACATACACAGGAGAACCCAGACAGGCACTGAAGTGGTTCATTCATCTGGTGAATACACACACAGGAGAACACAGAGAGCCACTGAATGGTTCATTCGTCTGGTGAATACATACACAGGAGAACACAGACAGGCACTGAAGTGGTTCATTGATCCGGTGAAAACATACACAGGAGAACACAGACAGGCACTGAAGTGGTTCATTCATCTGGTGAATACATACACAGGAGAACACAGACAGGCACTGAAGTGGTTCATTCATCTGGTGAATACATACACAGGAGAACACAGAGGCACTGAAGTGGTTCATTTATCTGGTGAATACATACACAGGAGAACACAGAGAGGCACTGAAGTGGTTCATTCATCTGGTGAATACAAACACAGGAGAACAGAGACAGGCACTGAATGGTTCATTCATCTGGTGAATACACACACAGGAGAACACAGACAGGCACTGAATGGTTCATTCATCTGGTGAATACATACACAGGAGAACACAGACAGGCACTGAATGGTTCATTCATCTGGTGAATACATACACAGGAGAACACAGAGGCACTGAAGTGGTTCATTCATCTGGTGAATACATACACAGGAGAACACAGAGAGGCACTGAAGTGGTTCATTCATCTGGTGAATACACACAGAGGAGAACACAGAGGCACTGAAGTGGTTCATTCATCTGGTGAATACATACACAGGAAAACACAGAGAGGCACTGAAGTGGTTCATTCATCTGGTGAATACACACAGAGGAGAACACAGAGAGGCACTGAAGTGGTTCATTCATCTGGTGAATACATACACAGGAGAACAGAGAGGCACTGAAGTGGTTCATTCATCTGGTGAATACACACACAGGAGAACACAGAGAGGCACTGAAGTGGTTCATTCATCTGGTGAATACATACACAGGAGAACACAGAGGCACTGAAGTGGTTCATTCATCTGGTGAATACACACACAGGAGAACACAGAGAGGCACTGAAGTGGTTCATTCATCTGGTGAATACATACACAGGAGAACACAGAGAGGCACTGAAGTGGTTCATTCATCTGGCGAATACATACACAGGAGAACAGAGAGGCACTGAAGTGGTTCATTCATCTGGTGAATACATACACAGGAGAACACAGACAGGCACTGAAGTGGTTCATTCATCTGGTGAATACATACACAGGAGAACACAGAGAGGCACTGAATGGTTCATT